>CM066729.1:65635000-65972500 GCA_033961575.1 Aselliscus stoliczkanus | reverse complement strand
CAGCATCATCATCCGGATCTCCACTCAAGATGGGCAAAAAAAAATTAAAGAAAGAATCACTGGAAACTGTTTTGGTCATAGTACAAAGTGTCCCTCGTCCCTTGTGTTTCTGCTTCATTTTAATGGTTTTCAAAGTGACATTCTTCCCTTTTTTCCAATCTATCTGGCACCCTATACAACCCATAATTTCTGGTCCATCAAAAGAAAAGGGATCAGAATCATCTGGTTCTGACCTCATCCTGTATGTCTTTGTCAACACTTCATTTGTGAAATACTCATTGGGCTCAAAGTGAAATTCTAAGACAAAACTCATAGGCTGGCCCGCATCTGAGAACTTCACACTAATATCTTTCAAGTGCTTCAGAATAGGCTCGTCATGTTCCTGAACCCTCTCTGAGCAAGTCAACATTCTTAAAAACAGTCAACCAAAATTCAGGAATTCCCTTGGGGTCTTCTTTTTCTTCATCCTTTTTCTCATCTTCAATCTTGGCCTTTTCTTTCAGCTCCTCCAAAATTTCGTCTTCCTCATCTAGTTTCCATTGACCTTCTTCTTTTGTAGGTTCATAAATTGCATTAATGATCTCAAATCGCTTATCAAATAAAGGCTGATAGAGAACAGCATACTTGCTTTCAAGATAGTGAACTTCCTCATAGAACTTGGCGTCTATGTGTGCACATTAAACTTGAAGATTTTTGAGAGCATTTAGTTGTCTTTTAAGTACCCTAGGCAAGCTTTCAATGTATCCTGTTGGTGTTTCTACCAGACCATCAAGTCTTTCTTGGAGGGCTGCAAGGATCTGAGGATTTTGCATCATCTGAACAGTCAGCTGACATGCTTTGATTTTTGTTTCTTCACCAGTTTCTTCTTCTTCTACTTCTTCAACATCATCCAAATCTTGATCAAGTTCAGACTGTTCTTTGTTGTCAATGTCTGCCATGTTTGGTTTGTTTTGTTTTGTTTTGGAGGGCAGTGTCACTGTCCCTCAGATGTGGGAACCGAACCTGGGCCGCTGGCTTCCCAGGCCAGCGCTTAACCACCGCGCCACTCGGCCTGCCCAGTGTCTGCCATGTTTTAAGAACTGCAAATATCGGTGGCCAGCATAGGGAACCAGGCGTCCGGAACTGTGCAGGCAGTGACTCGGAAGCAGCAGGAGGAGCAGGGTGTGGCGCCGTGAGCAGATGGCACTAAAAAAGCTAGAGTTTTTATTTAGAAATAATTTCAAGGTTAAAGAAAGTTGCAAAAATAAAAGTGATACAGGAACACCATTTAACGCAGATTCAGCTATTAACATTTTATTTTATTTTTTAAAGAGTTTATTGGGGAATTGGTGAAGGGGAACAGTATTGAGGAACTGGGGAAGGGGAACAGCCAAGTTATTATCCTTCAATCTTAGTTGTGGAGGGCGCAGCTAGCTCAGCTCCAAGTCCAGTCACCATCCAGCCGTCTGTCTGTAGCTTGCAGCCGCTCAGGTCAAGGTGCTGTGTTCAATCTTAGTTGTGGGTGGGCATAGTCCACCATCCCATGTAGGAGTCGAACTGTCAACCTTGTTGCTAAGAGCGCACACTCTAACCACTTAGCAATCCTGCCACCTGTTGGCAGCTCGGCGGCAGCTCAGCTCGGGCACAGCTCACTGGCCCATGTGGGAATCAAATCAGTGACCCTGTTGCTCAGAGCTCGCATTCTTAACCAACTGAGCCTCTCAGCCGGCCCTCAGCTATTAACATTTTAACCCATTTGCTCCATCACTTGTGTTCTATTTGGGGTGCATTCCATATATATGTACACAAGCACAGACAAATATACATAAACATAATTTGAACTTAACATTTTAACAAAAAATCTTTAAATCTAAAACTAGAAATAGGGGCTGTCTGAGTGGCTCAGTTGGTTAAGAGCACAAGCTCTGAGCAACAGGGTGGCTGGTTCCCACATGGGCCAGTGAGCTGCGTCCAAGCTGGCGACTGTACTTGGAGCTGAGCTAGCTGCGCCCTCCACAACTAAAGATTGAAGGGATAACAACTTGCCTGTTCCCCTTCCACCACCAAAAAAATCTTAAAATAAATAAAATAAAAGAAATAGACATTAATAGCACTGGAGCAGCTAGAATTTCCCTTTTGAAACTTGTGAACATTTTTACATGGGTATTCTGTAGGTTCAAGTGCCTATATCCAAACCAAACTCTTCCCTGCTGGTTCCATACTTGCTCCTGCTGTTAATGTTCTCTATTGTCTACCCTGTTAAATTCCAAAACTAGAAACCAAATAATGATGTGGTTCTCCCCTTTATTTCCCTCTGTCCAAACTTCTAGTCCTATCAATTATATTCCTGAAATATATATGGGCTCTCTCACCTCCTCTTTGTTCCCACTGCTACATCTTCCTTGTTTCTAATCTTGGTTCTTTCCATCTCTAGTGTTGTCTTAGTTACTTTTTTGAAATAGGAATATGATTATAATACTTTTCTCCCTGAGATTCTTCTATAGCTTCTTATCACTCTAATGTCGATTCTTGGTCTGACCCCATGCACCCTTGCTCCAGCCTCTTGAATCTACTTGGATTTCCCAAACCCAGGATATCTCTTGTTTTACATGTATTGGTTCCTCTTCTTGAACCCATCTTCCCACTCCCACAACTAATTTTGTTCACCCCCTATTTAACTCATCTTTCGAGGTTCACCTCATTTGTCAGTTTTACCTTCCCTAGAGAGTCGTCCCTAGCTCCCATTTTCCTATCTGTAGGTCTGCTTAGGTGGCTTTACCCTGTGTCCCATAATTCGCTATGAACAATTTTATCAAAGCACTCTGTTGTACCTGTTTGCTCGTTTTGATTCCCTACTAGATGACTTGAATTCAGAGAAAGTGTTTGTCTTTTATATCATAATCATTTGACATATAGTAGATTAGAATAAATATCTCTTGACTAAATATAAATATTAGTAAAATAATAATAGAAAAATATACCTGATACAATATATATTTTTATTTCAACCCAGCAACCAACATTGAAGTTAATGGTATAACACTAAAGTTACAGCTCTGAAGTCAAAATTAGGTCAAGGATGTATCCCCTTACCATTATTATTTGGCATTGGTCTGGACATTCATAAAAGTGTATTTGACATCTAGAAATTTTGAATAAGTAACTTGGCAAACCCTCTCCCCCAAAAGCAACAATAAAACTGGACTAAATCATCAAAAACAACCATTTAAAGATGCTTTAAGTTGACCAAGGTCACACAACAAATTGAGAAGCATTTATTCAAGAATTTCTATTGAATCACAGTAAGGATAATGGGAATCAGTAGTGTTTCAGCCTGGGGCATCTCCCATCTCCTAATACCCAGTTCCATGATGTAGAAGTTCCACAAGGGCAGGGCAGGCTGGGAGGACCAATAGTTCTGCTGCTTGAGGTAGCTGATCTTCCATGCATATAGATAGGTGTTGCTGAAAACAAGTACAAACAGTCAGGGAAGGACACTATCACACAGCTAAGCTGAGGTTTTGATAACTATTTGGGGCAAGCAGTAGACTGACAAATGAGGCAGAATTTTAACAGGGATATCCAGGGAACAAGCCAGCCAAGAGGACTTGAATAAGATTCTACTAACCCCTAGAACTCTGGAAAGTTGTGCACATGTGTAACTATCCATGCACACTCAGGAGAGTCTGATGAGAGCCCTAGCAAGCTACTTGCCTTTGGTTAATTGTGAGACCTTGTGAATACAGAAAGTAAAAGCCAGAAAATATTTATAAATTGCTTAAACTTTTCAAGCCACAGACAGATCCATTGATAAAAGATGGAAGTTACTAGCTTACGATGTTTAAACATAACCTCTGACAAATCATTGGCTGATGCTAAGCTGGCGTGATTCGTAGGAAGCCAGACATAAAAATAAAACCAAAGTAGAGATATCAGTGGCTGCACTCTATAGAAAAAAAATACTGTATAGAATTGGTCCAGGCAAATCATTACATAAACAAAGAATCATAGTCATGCCCTGGGTTGGGGGATGTTTCAGATCCAGAGTTGCTATAATTTATTATCTAAAATGTCCAGTTTTCAACAATAACAAAGTCACAAGACATGCAAAAATAGGATTAAAAAAAGCAATCATTGTGAATGTGTATGACACGACCCATGTGTTAGAAATAGCAGACAAAAGACTTCAAGCCATTTTTAAATGATGACAATGACTCATCAAATAGAGAATATCAATAAAGATAGGAATTATAAAAATGAGTAAAATGAAAATTCTAGAGTTGATAAATACAATAATAGAAATTATAAATTCATTGGAGAAGAGGAACTCAACATCAGATTTGAGATAGCATAAGACAATCAGTGAAATTAAAGATAGAGCAATATGGATTGTGTCTTATGAAGGGCAGCATTTAAAAAACGAAGAGAGGGCCGGCCGAGTCGCGCGTTGGTTAAGAGCTGGCTTGGGACGCCAGCTCTGAGCAGCAGGGCTCCGGTGTGGATCCCACATATGAGGGCCAATGACACTGCCCTCTACAGCTAGATGGTGAATAACAGCTCAACCTGGAGCTTGGCTGCTGTGAGTCGCCGGCGGACGATGTAGGCTGCAGCGCCTGCTGCAGTGGGCTGCCATAGGCTACAGTGAGTGGCTGGCAGCCAGCGTGAGCGGCCCGCAGCCGCGTGAGCTGCGAAGAGCCTCCGTGAGCGGCCGTCCAGAGGCTGGCAACTGATCTGCTTCACCCAGGAAGAGCAAGCTCAATGACAATACCAACATAGGCCAGTGAAGCAATGACCTCCACAATTAGACTGAAGAACAAAAGGACAGCAACTTGTCTGTTCCCCTTCCCCGATTCCCCAGTGCTGTTCCCCTCTCCCAATTCCCCAATAAAATCTTTAAATAAAAATAAAAAATGAAGAGAAATGATAGAACCTAGAGACCTATGGGACACCATCAAAAATACCAACATATGTATGATGGGAGTACCAGATGGAGATGAAAGAAAGGGGCAGAAAAAGTATTTTAAGAAATTATGGCCACAAACTTCCCAAATTTGATGAAAAGCATTAATTCACATATCCAAGAAGAGCATTAATTCACATATCCAAGAAGCTCAACAAACTCCAAGAATAATAAACATGAAGAGGTTCACATCTAGACACATAATAGTTACACTATTGAAGGATAAAGAGAAAATCTTGAAAGCAGCAAGAAAAAAAAATAACTCATTCAAGGAATATCCAATAAGATTAACAGCTAACTTCTCATGAGAATGGTGGAAGCCAGAGGGAGTAGATTGACAAAGTGCTGAAAAGAATAAGGTTCAGTCAACAACTCTATATCTAGCAAACCATCCTACAAAATTGAAGGCAAAAATAAAGACATTGTCAGATAAACAAAGAGAATTTGTTGATACCAAACCTGCCTTACAAAAATACCAACGGAAGTTCTTCAGGCTGAAAGGAAGTGATACCAGATGGTAACTAGGATCCACATGAATTAAAGAGCATTGATAAAGATAATTATATAAGTAATTATTAAAGGCAGCATAACATATTTTCATAACTCATCTAAAACACAGTTACGTAAAATAATAAAATTGAAGTGTTCGCCATATAACATTTAAAGCTATTTATGACATTAATAAGACAAAAGATAAGGGAGAAATGGAGATATATTGCAACAAGGAAATAGTAACTTGATTCCATAGGAAGAAATGAAAAGTCTAGAAATTGTAAATATGTAGGTTATATAAAAGACTTTATAAATCTATTGTTTCTCCTTTCTTTTCTTAACTGTTTTCCCCTTAACTTTAAAAAATACATATAGTCGGGGCAGGCCGAGTGGCGCAACGGTTACGCGCTGGCTTGGGAATATGAGGGCCAGTGACACTGCCCTCAAAAACAAAAACAAAAACACATATAGTTGTGTAAAATAATAATAACATTGTATTGTGTTTTTTTTTAAGCGGAGCCATCCTGCCACCTGTTGGCAGCTCAGCGGCAGCTCAGCTCGGGCTGGGCATCGAACTGCTGTTGCTCAGAGCTCAGCTCACACTCTTGAGCAAGCTCTTTGTATTGTTGTTTTTAAACGTATACAAAGCAAATGAAAATAATAGCACAAAGATGGGAGGAGACTGGAGCTATATTGAAACAATGTTTCTATATTTTACTGGAATTAAGTTAGTACTGATCTAAAGTAGACTGTGATAAATTAAGATGCATAGTGTAATCTTTAAAGCAAGTAATAGGGAAGTAACTTTTAAAAGAAGTGATAGGGCCAAAAAGGAATTAAATAAGATTTGTAGAAAACAAATAGCAATGGCAGACCTAAATCCAACAATATCATTAAAAACATTGAATAGGATGGATTAAACATCCCCATCAATAACCAGAGATTGTCCAACTGTATTTTAAAACATTCAGCTATATGCTGTCTATACGAGACAACTTTAGGTTCAAAGAAATAAAGTTAAAAGTAAAAAATTGGAAAAAGATATACAATGCAAACAGAAAAAGAGCTTGAGTGACTATACTCTTGAGTTGTCGGAAAAGTCATGACGTATTTTGTCTGTCTTTTTCAAAGGCCGTTTATTTATATAAAGAACAAAGATCAATCAATGACATATTGCCCGTTTTGTTTGGTAATCTTTTGCCGTCTTTCAGTGAGCTTCATAATTCCTTGTTCATAGAACGACCTGTCTTTATTTGTGAAAAACTGAACAAGGTGCTGATTTACAGCCTCATCTGAATTCAACGTTATACCATGCAAGGAGTTTTGAAGAGAGCGAAACAAGTGGAAGTCTGACAGTGCAAGGTCAGGTGAGTATGATGGATGTGGCAACGCATCTCATCCAAGCTCCAGTAATTTTTGACGGGTGATCAAACTTGTGTATGGTCTCACATTGTTGCGATGGAACACAACTCCTTTACAATTAACAAGCTCTGGACGTTTCTGGATGATGGACTCATTCAAACGGACCAATTGCCGACAGTACACATTCGAATTGATTGTTTGGTTCCTTGGTAGGAGCTCAAAAAACTTGCCTTTAAAATCCTACCATACTGAGAGCATAACCTTCCTCTGATGAGTGTCTGCTTTTGATGTTGTTTGAGGCGAATCATCACGTCGGGACCAAGATGATTTGTGCACCACATTGTTGTAAATAATCCACTTGTCATCACCAATTATCAGTCACTTCAAAAAAGGATCATTTTTCTCACGTTTAATGAGCATATCGCAGATGTTTATACGTGCCATCAAATGAACTTCTCTGAGTTCATGCGGAACCCAAGCTTGTTTACGTATCCTAGCTTCTTCAGGGGATCGTGAACACTTGAATGATGGATGTTCAGTGTTTCTGCAATCTATCATGTTGTGTAACTTGGGTTTGACTCAGTCAATGCCTATATTTTGTCGTCATCAACTTCGGTGGGCTTCCCTGACTGAGGAGCATCATTAAGATCAAAATCACCAGAATGGAATTTTGTGAATCATCGTTGGCTCTGATGTTCTTGTAGAGCATTGTCACCATAAACTTTATGCAACTTTTCACAAGCTTGACCTGCGTTCTTCCCTTTATGGAAGTAAAACAGTAAAATATGGCAAAAATGCAGTTTTGTCTTCCATCTTCAACTTGTAAAATCTCCAAAACTCAACCAAATCGCTAATTTTTTTTAGAAAGAATTTAGAACAGTCAGCTATCAAATGACATAAAAATAACATAGATGCGAATGACTCTAGTACTTCCAAAAATGAACTAGCGCCATCTTTCGTAAACGTGTGTCATGACTTCTGACAACCCAATAATATCAGATAAAATATACTTTAAGACAGAATGTTAGAGACAAAGGAGGACATTTTATAATGTTAAAAGGGCAAACCAATCAAGAAGATAACATTTAGGGTCAGCCGAGTGGCGCAGTGGTTAAGTGCTGGCTTCCCATATATGAGGGCCAGTGACCCTGCCCTCAAAAAAAAAAAAAAGGAACATTTAAAGTAGATTGGGGGAGGGGTATAAATCCATAACTATTATATTGTTGTACACCTGAAACAAAATTAAAAGAAAAATAATGAAGTGCTCACAATAATAATAATAATTGTAAAAAAAAAAACCCAAAACCATGCATTTAACAACAGAGCTCCAAAATACATGAAACAAATACTGAATTGAGAAGAGAAATAGACAACTCAGTGATAGAAGTTGAAGAATTTAGTACTCCACTTTTAATAATGGATAGAACAATAGAAAATCAACAAAGATGTAGAAGACTTGAACAAGACTATCAACCTGTGTGACCTGACTAACATCACTAGTACACTCCACCCAACAACAGCAGAATACACATTCTTTTTAAGTGCACATGGGACATTCTCCAGGCTAGACCATATGTAAGGTCATAAAACAAGTCTTGATAAATTTTAAAGGGTTGAAATCATGCAAAGAATGTTCTCTGACATCAGTGGAATTAGACAACAACAACAAAATTTGGGAAATTCATAAATACTTGGCAGTTAAAAAACACATTTATAAATAACCCATAAACCAAAGAGGAACAAGGGAAATTAGAAATATTGAATTGAGTTAAAATGAAATTATATCAAAATGTGTTAGATGTAGCCAAGTTAGTACTGAGAGGGACATTTACAGCTATAAATACCTATATTTTAAAAGAAGAAAGGGCCAGGCGAGGAGCTTGTTGGTTAAGAGTTGGCTTGGGAGCACGAGCTCTGAGCAACAGGGCCACGGTTCAGATCCCACATGGGCTAGTGATGCTGCGCCCTCTACAGCTAAGATGGTGAACAACAGCTCGACTTGGAGCTGTGCTACCGTGAGTCGCTGACGATGGCTAGGCTGCATTGGGCTGCCGTAAGCTGCCTGAGCAGCCAGCAGCCAGCGTGTGCGGCTGGCAGCCGATGTGAGTTGCCATGAGCGGCTGTCCGACGTCCAGTGACCAATCTCCCTGAGCTGGGAAGAGTGCAATGATCACAATACCAACATGAGCCAGTGAAGCGACGTCCTGCACAACCAGACAGAAGACCAAAAGGACAGCAATTTGTTCCCCTTCCCCAATTCCCCAACGCTGTTACCTCCCCCAATTCCCCAATAAAATATTTTAAAAAATAAAAAATAAAATAAGAAAGATCTTACATAAATAATCAAGCTTTAATAGCTTTAAAAACTAGAAAATGAAGAGCAAAATCTAAAGTAAGCAGACAGGAAAATAATAGAACAAAACTCAATGAAATTGAAAGAAAAACAATAGAGAAAATCAATGAAACCAAAAGTTGGTTCTTTGAAAAGATCAACAAAATAGGACAATTCTTTGTCAAGACCAACTGAGAAAAAAAGGGCACAAATTACCAAAATTTATTCAAGAATAAATAGAAAAATCTAAATACATAGCCCTATAACAAATTAATAAACTAAATAACTAATAGGAAAATATTTTCACAAAGAAAAGCTCAGAACCAAATAAATGGCTTCCCTGGCTACTTGAGAAGTGTCTTTCACAAACTCCTCCAGAAAATAGAGGAACATTCCCCAACTCATTCTATTAGGCCAGTATGATCCTGTTACCAAAGCCAGATGAAAATAGCAAAGAAAACAATAGATCACTGTCCCTCAAGAGTATATACACAAAAATCCTTAACAAAATATTAGTGAATAACATCCAGCAACAAATAAGGATTGTATACCATGACCAAGTGGAATTTATCCAAGGAATTCCAGGTTAGTATAAAAGAAAAAGCATTTGACAAAAATCTAACATTCATGATAAAAACTCTCAACTAGGAATAAAAGGGAACTTCTTTAACCTGCAAAAGATCATCTATGAAAAATCTATGGCTAATATATGTCATATTTAATGGTCAAAGACTGAATGATTTTCCCCTAATACTGAAAAGAAGGCGAAGATATACATACATATTCATATTGATGTGAATACACTTGTATTTGGCATTATACTGGAAGCTTTAGCTAGTGTGTTCAGGCAACAAAAAGAAAAAGCATCCAGATTGAAAAAGAAGTAAACTGTCTTTATTCATGGAAAAAATGATCTGGTGTAATAGTCTGACTTTTTTTTTTCTTTTTTGAGGGCAGTGTCACTGACCCTCATATGTGGGACCCGAACTGGGGCCGCTGGCTTCCCAAGCCAGCGCTTAACCACCATGCCACTTGGCTGGCCCAGTCTGACTATTTTTGATGTTTGGCTGCCAACAGCTTCTAAACCCCACCACACCTCCTTCCCTCCCTCCCTTCCCCCCTTTTTAAAAATTGACTTTATTTTTTAGAGCAGTTTTTGGTTCACAGCAAAATTGGGCAGAAGATACAAAGATTTTCCATATACTTTTTCCCCTCCCACATGTACATAGCTTCTTCCACTATCAACATCCCTCACCAGAGGGGTACATTGGTGACAACTGAAGAACCTGTGTTGACACATCATTATCATCCAAAGTATATAATTTATGTTAGGGTTCACTCTTCGTGGTGTACATTCTTTGGGTTTGGACAAATGTATAATGACAAGCATCTATCATTATGGTATCATAAAGAGTTATCTTTTTGTTTTTTTGTTTTTTTAAGCTGAGCCATCCTGCTAACTGTTGGCAGCTCAGCAGCTGCTCAGCTCGGGCTGGGCATCGAACTGCTTTTGCTCAGAGTTCAGCTTGCACTCTTGAACCACTCGGCCGGCCCCATAAAAAGTATTTTCACTGCCTTAAAAAGCTGTGCTTTGTCTGTTTATCCCCCCATCCGTCCTCCCTCTGCAACCACTGATCTTTTCACTGTCTCCATAGTTATGCCTTTGTCAGAATGTTATATAGTACAAATCATACAGTATATAGCTTTTTCAGATTGTCTTCTTTCTCTTAATACATTTAAGTTTCCTCATGTCTTTTCATAAGTTGAGAGCTCATTTCTTTTTAATCCTGAATAATATTCCATTGTTTGAATGTTCCACAGTTTATGTCTCCATACGTCCTGAAAGACATCTTGGTTGATTCCAAACTTTGACAATTATGAACAAAGCTTCTATAAACACCTGTGTGTAGGGTTTTGTGTGGACATAAGTTTTTAACTCTTTATGGGTAAATACTAAGGAGTGTGATTGCTGGACCATATGTAAAGAGTATGTTTCGTTTTATAAGAAACCTTCAAACTGTCTTTCAATGTGAGTGTACCATTTTGCATTTCCACCAGGAATGAATGCAAGTTTCTGTGGTGTCAGTGTTCCACATTTTGGTCATTCAAATAGGTTTGTTTTTGTTTTTAAGATTTTTTTATTGGGGAATTGGGAGAGGGGAATAGCATTGGGGAATCAGGAAAGGGGAACAGACAAGTTGCTGCCCTTTTTTTGTTCTTCACTCTAGTTGTGGAGGACGTCGCCTCACTTGCCCATGTTGGTATTGTGATCATTACACTCTTCCGGGTGAGGCAGTTGCTTGCAGGCCATTGGATGGCCGCTCACAGCGGCTCACGGCAGTTCATGCCACTGTCAGCCACTCAACGCTGGCTGCCGGCCACTCACGGTAGCTCATGGAAGCCCACTGCAACAGGGGCTGCAGCCTACACCGTCACCAGCAATTCACAGCAGCCCAGCTCCAGATGGAACTGTTGTTCACCATCTTAGCTGCAGAGGGCGCAGCATCACTGTTCTCATGTGGGATCCAAACCTAGGCCCTGCTGCTCAGAGCTGGCATCCCAAACCAACTCTTAACCATCACGCCACTTGGCCGGCCCAAAAAACTATTTTATTTGGAAGAAGAGACCAAAAGAAAAAGACCAAATTTATTACTGTCTCTGAGTAATGAAATTAAAGGTGACTTTTGTTTTTGTTAATTCAAAATTTTAGAAAATGTAAAAGAATGAATATATAGTATTTAAATTAGAAATATAAACTTCAAATGTTATTTTTTAAAAAATGTTACTACCTGAGATGGCATAGTTGTAGTGTGCATAATAAAAGAGGAAAATGATTGACGACCATGAATGTCGAGTCCCAGTGGGAGGAGAAGAGGACCCATGCACCCACTACTAGGTGGCACTTAAACCAAATGCTGCCCGCTTTCTGGCCTGCCTGCAAGATGTAGTGTAGCAGTACTGAAACAGTGGGGCTGGGGAAGGCATAACGGGGTTTTGTTTATTTGGGGGAGGCTTTCCTTGAAGAAGGAAGGAATGAAAGAGATTGAAATTGAAGTGAAGAAATTACAGATTTTTAAGGGGAGGTGAAAAAATGAAGCAGAATAAGAAGAGGTTGGATCCATAGAACAGATTGAGAAATTAGGTTTGCAAAAAGAATATTTCTTCCTTTGAACCTACAGAATAGTAGAGAAGCTAGCCCGTCGTGTTGGCAATTAGATCCAGGACATCTAGGTTATTTATATGGGTATATTAATGTTGGGTTCAGAAAGCTTACTTAGGTATTTATGTCCTTTTCATAGAAGGAAAAATTTTAAAGGAAATTCTGGTACTTAAAGATGATTTAATACTGTGTTTTTTCTGTGTTGATTTTTAAATAGCTGTCACAGGAAGTCTTTTTAGGATAAACTTAGGCCTTCGTGGTCTGGTGGCTGGTGGCATAATTGGAGCCTTGCTAGGGTAAGTGTTAATATGGCCAGATTCTAAATTAACCAACTTTCAGTCATGCCTTGTCTTTTAAATATCTCATTCATTTCTAAAGAACAAATTTAATACTTTGAATCTATAAAAGATCTTTAGTCTCGTATTGTTAGTAGCTCTGACTGTCCAAGTCTAATTCTACCCCAGTTGCTGATTTACTTCCAGTTTTCACTGTGTAAAAACTTTAAATATCACTAACACCTGAAACTATTTGTATCTTGAACAAAGGTACTTATAAGGAGCATGGAAAAGGAACAAAAAGCAGTTAACAAGTACATTCTATAAAAAAAATATTTTGTTTCAGTTTCATTTAATTTCATAAATTAAAAATTCTTTTTTCTTCTCTTTTTATTTTGAAAAATTATGAACCTACTGAAAAGTTGAATACATTAGTACATTGAATACCTATATACCTTTCACTTAGATTCACCAATTGTTAATATTTTGCCATATTTGTTTTCTGTCTCTTTCTATATATGGGATATATGTATATTTCTTCTTGTTTCTTTTTGGTTAAACCATTTAAGACCTCATAATTCTGCACCCTAAACACATCAGTGTGTATCTCCCTGGATAAAGAACATTGTCTAATGGTATCACAATACAATTATCACAATAAATAATTTAGCACTGATTCAATGCAACTATCTAAGATAGGATCTATATTCCAAATTCCTCAATTATTACAATGTGTGCGTGTGTGTGTATAAAATTTTTTTAAAACCCAGGTTCCAATTGTATATTGCATTTAGTTGGCATGTGTCTTTAGATTCCTTTAATCTAGAACAGTTCCACTGCACATTTTTCCCCCAGAATATTTCTCAATTTGATTATCTCCTGATGATTAGATTTAGGTTCAATGTTTTTATGAGGAATACAATTGGGTGAAGTTGTGTTCTCAGTGTAGCATATTATGTCACCCATTATAAGTGATGTTAACTTTAATTATGTGGTATATTAGTTTTATATTGTTATGTAACATTACCACAAATTTGGCAACTTGAAACTTCACCCATTTATTATATCACAATTCTATAGGTCAAAAGTCTTGGGTAGTCCCAAATGGGTTTTCTACTCAAAGTTTCACAAGGCCAAAATTGGCCAGGCATGCTCTTATCTGGAGGCTGTGGGGAAGAATCTTTTTTCAAACCATTCAGGTTGTTGACAAAAACCTTGTGGGTATAGGTCCCCATTTCCCGGCTGCTGTCAGCCAGGCATCATCACTGTTCCTAGAGGCATCCACATTCCCTCACAGTATCCCTCCGTGTTCAGACTAACAAATAGCAACCAGCATATTGAATCCTTCTCATACTTCAGATCTCTCTGACTTCCGCTCTAGCACCAGCCAGAGAAAACTCTGCTTGTCACCCAGATAATCTCCTTTTTGATTGAACTGATTAGTAACCTTAATTACATCTGTAAAATCAATTTTCCATGTAACATAATATAATCATGGGCATAATATCTCATCATATTCACAGTTGAGGTATTAGGCCAGGACAATTTGGGGGTCCATTTTAGAATTCTGCCTAAATTTCTCACTGCAGTCATCTTTTTTGGTCATTGTGATTAATAAGTAATCAGTGGGTTGCGACTGTGCGAATAGCCTGCTTTCCAGCGATCTTCTAGTGATTTTAATGATCCATGCTATAATCAGTAAAACACTGATTTGCTACTTCTGTCATTTCTTCTGTTCTTAATAGTTGGCATTCACCTGAACAGCAGAATTCTCCCTTGCTCTCCATTTTTCTTAATTCAGCATGTCCTAATCTGACATTATTCACCTGACATTTTTGTTGTATTGTTAATGTACCAGCTTGATTTGAAGGGAAAAATTATTGAAGTTAGCAAAAATAATTTTTTTCATTGTGGCCAAAAAGACGTAAAAATGACTATTTTAACCTTTTTCCCCCCACATTTCAGTATTTTTATTTAATTCATTTTTTAGCAATTTACATAGCTCCCCAACCTTTCTTTTTAAGTTAGTGTTAAGACAATTTACCGTAAGAGAGAAGCTTTGGTCAAGAATGAAATGAAATAGCAAAAACCTAAACCAAAAAACCAAAAACCAAACAAAATCCAATCACTGCTGCTTTTAAAAAACCAACACTTTCACCAGTTACCAATTATATTTTGAAAAACCATATACAATATTTTTAAGATATGTGTCTTCAGTGTTTCTTTGCAGCTAGCTCTCTGCACCATCATGCAACATAAAAATTGCTATCTTAAACATTTTTAGGTGTACAGTTCAAAGGTGTTAAATATATTCACGTTGTGCGATGGATCTCTAGAACTTTTTCATCACGCAAAACTGAAACTCTGTACCCATTGAATCCTAATTCTCCCTCTCCCTGCCGCTCAGCCCTTAGCAACTACATTTCTATTTTCTGTTTCTAAGATTTTGACCACTTTACATACTTCATGTAAGCGGAATCATAAATAATATTTGTCCATTTGCAACTGGCTTATTTTTCTTAGTATCATGCTCTCAAGGTTCATCCATGTTATAGCATGTATCAGGATCTCCCTTTTTTTTGAAATTTTTTATTGGGGAACAGGATGTTTTTCAGGACCCATCAACTCCAAGTCAAGAAGTTGTTTCAATCTAGTTGTGGAGGGCGCAACTCAGTGGCCCATGTGGGGATCGAATTGACAACCTTGGTGTTAGGAGCACTGCACTCTAACCAACTGAACTAATCAGCCGCCCCAGGATCTCTTTTTTAAGGCTGCATAATATTCCAATGTATATATCATGTTTTCTTTATTATTCATATGTCAATGGACATTTCCACTTAGCAGAAACAATTTTTAAGTGAAGTTACTGAAGCTGTAGCCAGAAGAAATTTAAGTTATATCAGAGTCAAAAACTTATCTTTGAGAACATAGGAATTAAACCCTCTTCATTACTATAATAATTATCTAAATCAGTTTCTTAATGAGTAACTGTTGGCATGTGGTTAAGACTGTTGTGCCGGACTTTTGAATTTTAGGATGTTTTGTGGCTCCACCCCCAAAAGCCAACAGCATTCTTCACCCAACCAGAAATGCCTTCCACCGTTCCTGCCTCCTAGGGAATCTGGTACCATTCCTGGTATTAATTTTATTTCTGAGAAACCTTCAGTATGAAGCTGCTTACTAAAACTTGTCATAAATATATATTTTCCTCGTTAATTTTTTGGTTAAAAAACAGCTAATTTATAGACCTGTTGGTTTTTATATCAGTTAATTTTAGGAAGTTGCAAAGATTGTTTGTCTCTGTTATTGAAACCAGGAAGGAAATTGCATTAGTTTTTTTCTTTATTCCACAAGGATGCATTAATTGTCAAGTGTTCCTGTACCTGTCAGTGACCACGTGGCTCAGTTGGGGTTGCTCATGTCCTAGTAGAGACGGTCACATGGCTCATGGTCTGATGGTTCTTTTTTCCCAAACTTTCTGTCTGCTTCCCCCTCAGCACTCCTGTGGGAAGCATGTTGATGGCACTTCAGAAGTACTATGGTGAGACCGTTCAGGAGAGAAAGCAGAAGGATCAAAAAGCACTCCAGGAGCTGAAACTGGAAGAATGGTATGAACAGGCTAAGACTAGGGTATTTGACTTTCCTAGCAGCAGGCCTTAGGGCAGGCCTTAGACAGTACTCTGAGCTGCCACTGAATTCAAAGAAGAGTTTAGATTTACTGAGTCCTTCAACTAGTACCTTATCTGGTCTTTTCATCTTTTTAAGTAGAATGGAAAAATGAAAGACACTAATTTTATTTTTAATCTGATTAGGATCTTTTCTTACATACATTTTTATTTAATCTAAAGTGTAAATTTCATTTGGTTCCATATTTTTGCTTTTTCTATTTTTTTTTTAATTTTTTTAAAGATTTTATTGGGGAATCTGAGGAGGGAAACAGCATTGGGGAACCGAGGAAGGGACCAGACAAGTTGCTGTCCTTTTGTTCTTCAGTCTAGTTGTGGAGGACGTCGCTTCACTGGCCCATGATGGTATTGTCATTGCGCTCTCCTTTGGTGAGGCAGATCGGTTGTTGGCCTCTGGACAGCCGCACACAGCGGCTCTTGGCAGCTTACACCGACTGCCAGCTGCTCACTGTAGCTTATGGCAGCCCACCGCATCAGGGGCTGCAGCTATGCCGTCCCGGGGACTCACAGCAGCCCAGCTCCAGGTGGAGCTGTTGTTCACCATCTTAGCAGTAGAGGGCAGTGTCACTGGTCCTCATATGTGGGATCCGAACCCTGGCCACTGGCGTCCCAAGCCAGCTCTTAACCAACGCGCCACTCAGCCAGTCCTGTATTGTTTCTTTTAACTGCATATAGAAATTACGTAAAAAAACAAAAAACAAAAAAAAAACGCACAGCAATGAGTGAACCTGCTGGCTTTCTTGGAAAAGTGATACCCTGGTTTGCATGTACATCTATAAACAATATGAGGCATGTTTTGTCTCCACATTCAAAGATTCTACTTCTTGCTGTGGGTGCAGAGGAGTTAGGTAGCCACAGTGGCTGGGCATGGACTGGAAGCCACTGAGGAGAGCGAGAACCTTCACCTGTTCTGTCTAGTCCTCCTTTGGGGTATAGTAGTCAGACTGACACCAGACTTCATCCTGATTCTTAGTAAGATCAACACAACCAGCTGCCGTCAAGCTCTCCTGGTACAAATGATTCTCATGGTTCAGTTTCCTGGCTACCTAAAATGACATCTGCTGCAGCTGCTGCATTGGTAGTTGAATAGATAAGCAGTTATTTTATTCTAGGTTTTTACTTGAAATGTCCATTTGTTACACACACACACACACACACACACACACACACACACACACACAGAAATTCTCAGTATCTATAAATCTGCTTTCCAAGAATTTACGTTCTATAGAAGAAAATTTGGAACCCATGAAACCTTGAACACAGGTTTAAATCCTAGCTAGACTATTAATTAGTTTTATGATTATAGATATTTTTCTTAATTTTAAACCCTCAGTTTTCTCAGCCATTCTAAGGGCAGAAATCACACCACCATGTTCAATATATGTTTGTTTCATTCCTTTCTCTTCTCCATTCTAAGAGCGTGGTGGGGATATGCAGTTATGTCGATTCTAGGAAAAAATACTTAAAATTTTGAATGCCAGCATACATTTTAATATAATGGAGAATTAAAAGCATGAAAGCATTAGCTTATTTCTAGTTCTTAGGTATCATAAAAGACTTATTTTTTTAAAAGTAAGCTTTGAGAAAGGAGTTAACAAGGTAAGGAAAGTATATTAGCTATTTGAATCTGATGTAGGAAGTTATGGGAGAATTGACATTTGGAAAAATATGAACAAATAATTTTATTCCAATAAAAAAAGGAAACCAGAAAAAGAAAACTATAGAAGTTGATCAGATATTTAGAGATGGAAAAATATCAAGAAGGTAAAAATAAAAACAATTATAGTAATGAAAATACTTTGAAAGAAGGAAAGAGTACCAAAAATGTATAGGATATAAATATATATGTGTGATATTTCTAAGGAGAGTAAGTTGTTCAGAACCTTGTACCTGTCTGCCTCTTTGCTTGAAAATAACTAACTATAGGGAAACTATAGGGAAATCAAAGTGAGAGTCTAAAAAATTGTCTTAGTGCGCAGAAAATGTATAATACTGGCTATAGAGATATGGAAGAAGAAACGGTCAAATATGGTTGTGAAGAGTTGACAAGAAAGTCATAGGTGATTCTGATAATCACTTAAAAAAAGGAGACAGTAACATTTGATTTAGAAAAAAGAACTGATTTGTTATTTGGAAATTGGATTTCAGATCCTTCTAAATATATATCTATAGTGTTGTCCCCTTTGATTTTATTTTACCAAGATTATCATTGTTATAGCCCCTGTGTGGTTCCTACAAGGTCTAGCAACAGAGTTTAACAGTTGCAGGGGGCTCACATCCTCTGGACCCTGAGGGCAAGAGGATAGCTAGGTTCCAAGGATCACACCTTAGCTCAGGGTGTTTCAGCTCCTGCTCATAACCCCTGTAAGGACTCTGGAATATGGCACGGATCAGAGCTGCTGCCACAGCAATGTCCATTTTGGCACTATGAGAATTCTAGTTGGGTTGTGAGTGGGACAGGTTAGAAGAGAGAAGAAAGTCATTGTCTTTGAGGTGCAAGGAGCATTGTTTGCTCATAAGTTGCAGGGAGAATAAGACAAATGCTATTAAAAAAAAAAATCTAAGAACTAAAGAAACAGCAGTATTTGATATATCCTTTTCGTTCTTTGATTACAGGAAAGCCAGACTACAGTTTACTGAGCTGCTTCCTGAAGAAATTGAAAGTAGTCTACAGAAAAATCAATCCACAGATGATGCTAAGAAAATTGAAGCACTACTAAATCTTCCTAGAAACCCCTCATCAACAGATAAGCAAGATAAGAACTGAAAATTTTCTGGACTTGAAACTCATTGGAGAATTGAAGGGGGGCTATGTTGCCATGTCCATTGAATGCCAGTGGCCAGGCTGCTCCTTGGTTAGCCTGCTGACAGTTGTAAGCACTGGCACGTATAGTGGCAATGACTTGCTCTCGTCTTTTTTTTAAACCAAGAATTGGGCTATTACACTCTCACTTTATTTTAAATTTAAATACATACTTACATCTATATTGATCAGTCTATATTTGACATTATTACACACACACACACACACTCTCTGAGGTCGGACAATTAAGTTCGTGAACTTGTTGCAATGATGTTGCTATCTTGTTTTGATACCGGAGGGATTATTCATTATGAATTTGTACCATCTGGACAAACAGTTAACCAAGTTTACTATTTGGAAGTGCTGAAAAGGCTGCATGAAAAAGACAACCTGAACTTTTTGCCAACAATTCATGGCTCTTGCATCACCTATTGTACCAGCTCACATGGCACTGTCTTTAGCCAGCTTTTTAGCCAGCAAATAAATAACTGTATTGGAACACCCTCCCTACTCGCCGGATCTGGCCCCAGTGATTTCTTTCTTTACTTGAAGATAAAAGAAATATTGAAAGAAAGACATTTTGATGGCATTCAGGACATCAAGGATAATAGGATGACAGTTCTGATGGCCATTCCAGAAAGAGTTCCAAAATTGCTTTGAAGGGTGGACTAGGTGCTGGCATCAGTGCATAGCTTCCCAAGGGGAGTACTTCGAAGGTGACCATAGTGATATTCAGCAATGAGGTATGTAGCACTTTTTCTAGGATGAGTTAAAGAACTTGATTGTCCGACCTCGTATATTTTTCTGAATTTTACAGTAGTAAATTAAAAATTTCACAAAAGATTAGAGTTGAATTCTACAGGTTGTATATGTATTCTTGTAGCCTTTAAAGGGGTACTCTAGGAATCACTAAGAGGAGGAAGAGAGAAAAGAACAAGGTAAGGCAAGTGGTCTTGGGTCCTAAAAACAGTATGGGCCTAAATGTGTAGTAGTGTTTTGTATTTTGTTTTAATAAAAATGAATGATGATCTTTATGCTATTGGAAAAAATACAAATGTAACAAAAAGACAGCAGATAAGCATTATTAAAGAAACAACGGGACTTTATTTCCTTTTTCAGTATTGCTGACAAAGTATCTACGCTGTATTATGAAAGAGTTACTTGAAATACATACAGTCTGTACACTGCAGGAGCTTGCATCCTAGGAAGGAAGCTGTCCTGTAGATTGTAACTTTCACTAATTGAAGGGGGGGGGAGGGGAGGGATAGGGATGACTGAATTAAGTGTACCAAAGGGAAAAAACTGCAAATGCTTTGTTTTGATGTTAGACCTCTTTATTGCTACTTTGAAAATACTGTTGTTCACAGGAGCACGGTTTGTGAAGCAGCTATTATGGTGGCTAAAACCCCTGGCTCTGTAGGCTTGGAATCCCAGCCGTGTGGCTTCCTAGCCTTGCAGTGTATCAAAATCATTTTAATTTTAAGTCTCAGTATTTTCATCTGTCAAATGAAATCGTTTCTACCTTAGAATGGGAATTAAGTGAAATGATCCATGTAAAGCATATCGCAGTGCGCTGGCACACAGGGCATCCTATAACAACAAATAATAGTTCTGAGGATATGAGAATGTCTGCACCAGTATGTTTTCACTATGATTTACATGTTATAACCACACTCTGTAAACTTGTTTTTTTTCATTATCCTATTCATCAGTGTCCGACAAATGAGTAGTCAGTCTGTTCAGTTTTATTCACACACACATAGATTAAACTCTTGAACTAGAAAATATAAGTTAGATGGTTGCTTTTAAAAGTAATTTTATTCATATCACAAAAAATATTAGAATAAAAAAATCAAAATACAACTCTGAAAAAACAATACTAACACATTTATGAAATGTAATATGCAATAATTTAATATAATTTATTTGAATATAAATAAGGTGTCTCAGGTTTTTCTGTTTTGTGTCTAATTATTTCTTGAGATCTCCTTTTGATCATGTCTGAGAAGTATGAATCTTAACTAAATGCAGCAATTCCTATTTTTTTGTTTGCTTCTTTGCTCTAAGTTCTTTTTTTTAGGTTTTTAAAATAACATCTATTTTTTAAAAGTTAACATGTACATATAATAGGGAACCGAAAACACAAGAACAAAGTCATAATCACAAGCAGTTTAGTTTGGTATGTCTTTCTAGGTCCTGTGTGTATCTACACAACTAAGCTTCCATTCATTTTTATGCAATTAAGATTGTATAGTTATGTATCATTTTCACACATCATGAATATTTACCATTTTAAAATCCTAAAGCCATATGAATATTTTGATAACCAATAACTATACCAAATCAATCTGGAAGAAAAAAAATGTGTAATCTTGCCTTTCTTGGTGACAAAAATGTCATCAAGGACAAAAATGGCAACAGGCCTCTATGATAAAGATATTGGCAGGGCCGGCCGAGTGGCGTGGTGGTTAAGCGCTGGCTTGGGAAGCCAGCGGCCCCGGTTCGGTCCCACATATGAGGGCCAGTGACACTGCCCTCAAAAAAAAAAAAAAAAAATATTGGCAGAGTTACAAGTAAAATAATGCATTCCCTTAATGTCAATTGAAAATGAGACATAAAGCAATAGAGTACACAAAGTAGTCTAAGCGAATTCATTATGATCTATACTTTTAAAATATTAATGAGGCAAATTTCCACGGAAATACCTAGCAATGTATTACTATAGTAAAGCCCACAGATGCACGCACATCATATCATCACAGTATAAATATGAAGCCACCTGCATCCTAGCTTTGATGCGTGTACCAATTTATGTGCTAAAGCCTAGTGAATCGGTGCATGCATCAAAGCTTTCTTATTGAAGAGGAAAAATGGGGGTGCTGTAGAACAAACTATAGATACTGTTAGAAAAGGTAAAAATCAGTCACCTAAGACTCTTCATCTTTTGCTCCCACACTTGCAATTCCCAGAGTACCACCTTGCTTTTTGATCTTCTGAGTTTCATTTCACTTTTCTAACACTACAGAGTTTAGGCACTTTCAATTTTTTTATTTTGGATTTATATGAAGTGACTCAATTCTACTTTTTTTGTTTCTTGCAATTTTTTTAAAAACCTGAACATACCTTTATAAAGTAAAAAGTAAAAGCACCCTCTTCTCTTCATCCCATCTCACTTCCTTCAGGTAGCCACTGTCAAGAGTTTGTGGACAGTGAGGTATATGTACCCCTGTATGCAGGTTTAAGTATGTGCATACTATAAATCTCTTCCACAGTTTCCTTTTTCCACTTATTGTATCTTGATTTTTCCCTAGGCAGTGTACCAAAGCAGCTAACAAACACATTTATATTACTGCATGTTCTCCTTTTCCCTACAATGAGATGGCTAAATCAAGATTTACTGAATATCAAAAGCAAAACAAAACCTGTCAGCCTAATACTAAATATATCTTTGATTATATTAGTTTTCACACTTGTCTACGACTTTAAAAATGGTGAGAACATATGGGTAAACACATATACATTAATATATATGCACTCTAAATATATATATATTATTTTACATAAGTAAACGTACCATATGTCATATATGTACATTGAAATGAAGTTAATTTTCAAAGGCAAGAAGCAAAGGAAGGCACCTGTGTAGGTGGTGAGGCTTAATGGGTCCTAAATAGGTAAGGATACCATGTGGAAATGTCCTGGGCATTGGAGCCAGAGACATGGGGTTGAAAAGAACTCCACCTCTTACTGATTGTGTGGTTTTGTGCAAGTTTCTTAACTCTTCTGAGCTTCCTTTTTCATCATCCACAAATGTGGGGGAAAGACTTGTCTTACAGAGATTTAGAAACGAAGTGTTTAAGATGATGTCTTGAACACAGTAAGTGCATAAAAAGTGCCTCATTGCTCTTAATAATCCAGAAACTATACATATAGATGGTGATCCAATACCTCATACCTGTAAACCTTGCTCTTTTGTTTACCTTTGTTTTAGTTTGCTTTCATGTTTTTATATTTACCTTATTTGTATAGACACAGAAATAAATTACTGTAAACATACATGAACAACAACAAAAATACAAACCCATCTGCATCCATCCTTCCCTCCATCCTTCCTCCCGCCCTTCTGCTGCCAGCCTCATGAACAAGTTGGAATGTTCATTTCTCAGAGATGGTTTAACAATTCCATTGCCAAACTGCCTCTTTTCTATCAATTGTAACAAAAAGATATTTACAAGTTGGTTGATTCACTAGCTCTACTTTTTATCATAGTCACCTCAGGACATCTAAAAAGCTCAGATGTTGCAAAATGAAGAATGAACCTTGTCCACAACACACACAGATACTTCACAAAAATGCATATAGACCTATGATTCTAACCTAAAACTGTCTTCTAGATGTGGAGATACTAGCCGAGAGCCCTTCCCTTTACCCTTGCTCATCTCCCTCCTCGCCCACTTCAGTGACTAAGCACAGGCCTACATCTAGCTCCAAGAGGTGGATTAACAAACACTCCCAGAAGACAGTCCTTCCTAAAAATTTACAAAAGGGCATTTGTAAAGGGATTATTTTCCTACCTCTACGGTTGATATACTTGGGGCATTAGGACTTGTTTATCTTTGAATACATAGCAGTATTAACTAAAATGCACATTTATAACAATGGTTAGACAATCTGAACTTGTCTAAAGACTCAAGGGCACAGACCCTATCTCTCTGTACTTCCTTCCTTCCCCCCTATGCTGTGAACTGTCAGCATAAATTCCAAGACATCAAGTTTAACGACTGTATTCCCAAAGTACGACCAATCCTAGGAATTCACAGGAAAAAAACAAAAAAACTTAAAGGGCATTTAATTCTCTTTTAACATGTACACTTTTAAACATCTTGAAAAAACTAGATATTTCAAATAAGGATTTAAGTTTGGCCACTATGCACATAGTAGCATTGAATAAACTGCACACAAAGGTTATAATCTGAAAGTGTCTTCTAAATAGGAAGGAACACTGGCCCAGAGTCTTTCCCCTTCTCATCTGTCAACCCAGCGGACAAGTATAATCATCTGTAATGCTTAAAGGGGACTTTAACAATTTCACTTCCTCACGTTTTTAGAATAGTCTTTCCTAGGAATTTTAATTCAAATTGTACACAATGTATTTGTTTATTAACTCTACTTCTGTCCTACACTGGCAACCTCTTTAAACATCTAGAAAAACTAGATGTTTAAATTAAGACGTTTATCCTTTATATGCACTATATACACAGCTAACTAAAACAAAATGCACAGACTACAGAATGGTGATTAGCCTTGCCTACCTATAAACTTACTGGTATAAAATGCTTTATGCTTTCTTTTCCTTCCTCCCTGAATCTACACAAATATAGTAACATGTACATCTCAGAGAGGTGGTTTGATCATTTTGATCACCCCATTTCCAAAACACAGTATTTCATATGAATTTTAACAAAAGTATACCTACAAAATGTGTTATTGTACTAACTCTAACATACTTCGTGCACTTCTTTCTAGATGTTTAAAACAAGGACTTAAGTTTGCCTACTATATACAGAGTAGCATTGAATAAACTACACACCTGTAACAATGGTTATATCTGAAATTGTCTTCTACATAGGAACATTCTAGTCTAGAACCTCCATTTCTCCCAATTCCTCCTGTCTACCATCAGCCCAGTGGGTTCAGTGTAGGCACATGTGTCACTTAGATGTGATTTCACAATTTCACTTCCAAAAGTCCTTTTGGGAAGACGGCCTTTTGATGACTTTTAACACAAAGTATACAAAATGTTTACGTTTACTAACTCTACTTTTGTCATACATTGGCAACCTCTTAATATCTAGAGATTAGGTATTATAAAATTAGGACCCATTTGTCCAGTATCTATACAATATATAAAGTTAAATGAAATGCATTCAACAGGGCAATAGATAAACTAAAAACTTCTAGTACACTCTAGCAAAACATCTTTTGAAATTTCTTCCTTCTCACGTCTCTCAACCCAATGAACAAGTGCATAAGAGTACACACTGTTCAGAGATGTGGTTTAACAATTCCATTTCCAGAGACAGTATTTCCCATCAGTTTTTAAAAGCTATTTACGAGAAGCATTGTTCTACTACTTTTAAATACATCAAGCACTTCTAAATATCTAGAAAGACTATATATTTAATATAAGAATTTACTTGGCCACTATGTACACAGCACTGTTAAAACTGCACACACACACACGTAGTAATGGTTATGGTCTGATGTATCTTCTAAATATGACCATGTTGGCCTGAACCATTCCCTGTCATCCCCTTCTCTCCACCACCAATCCAGTGGACAAGTACAGGTATATGTAATGCTTAGAGGTGGTTGAGCAAATTCATATTTTAAAGTTATTTACACAAGACAAGCTTTCTATGAATTTCAACACAAAGTGTATAAAATGTGCTAATTTAACTACTTTATCATACACTGGCAATCTCTTTTAACATCTAGAGACTAGATGTTGCAAAATTAGGACTTGTCCATTATATACACTATATACACAGCAAAACGAAATGCACATAACATACAAAAGTGGTTTTGTCTGAAAATGTCCAAGTGTGAACACACTGGCATATTACCTTTTGCAATTTCCCTCCCACATCCTCCAAACCACTGAACAAGTATATAGTATATTGCTCAGAGGCGGTTTTAACAATTCCATTCCCAAGGCAGTATTTCTTATGAATTTTAGCAAAAAGATATTTACAAAGTGTTATTTTACTACCTCTACATTTAATATATGTTGGGCACTTCTACACATCTAGATGGACTAGATGTTTCAAATAAGGACTTAATTTGTCCACTATATACACAGCAGTTTTGAATAAACTGCACACGTGTAACAGTTATAATCTGAAAGTGTCTTCAAAATAGGAACATTTTAGCCCAAGATCGATCCTTCCCATCTTCCCCTCCTCTACCAACCAAGTGGGCTATAATACTCAAATTTCCAAAGACAATCTTGCTAGGAATTTTAACACAAAATGTAAAAAATGTATTACTTTACTATGTCTGTCATACACTGGCAACCTCTTTAACATCTAGAAAGACTAGATGTTGTAAATTAGGACTTATTTGTCCATTATATACACTGTATACACAGCAAAATAAAACAAAATGCATGAACATATGGGACAATGGTTAATCTTATCTCACTAAAAACACTAGCATAGAGCTTGTTGCACTTCTTTCTCCCATCTCCCTTGAACCAGTGCACAAATACAATGTGTACTGTTCAAAAGAGGTGGTTTGGGGGCCCGCCAAGTGGCTCAGTTGGTTAAGAGCTGGGTTAAAACGCGAGCTCTGGGCAACAGAGCCGCTGGTCCGATTTCCACATGGGCCAGTGAATGCTGCGCCCTAGTTGAGCTATCGCTGAGCTGCCAACAGTTGGCAGGATGGCTCAGCTGGTGTAACAACAAGATTGCCTGTTCAATGGTGGGCTATGTTCACCCGCGACTAAGACTGAACTCGGCACCTTGAGCTGAGTTGCCGCCCAGGTTGCTCAGTGGATAGGGCGTGCGCTCCTAAAAACAAGGCTGCCAGGTTTGACTCTTGCATGGGATGGTGGCAGTGCCCACCTGCAACTAAGATTGAACTCAGCATCTTGAGCTTAGAGGCCATGAGCTGCCGACGGGAAGCCAGGTGCAGACTGGCACCCTCCACAACGAAGATTAAAGAACAACAGGGCCGGCCGAGTGGCAGCGGCCCCGGTTCGGGTCCCACATATGAGGGCCAGTGACACTGCCCTCAAAAAAAAAAAAAAAAAAAAAAGGTGTTAACCACTGATATAAATTATGGTCCAGCCAAGTGGCGCGGTGGTTGAGAGCTGGCTTAGGACGCCCGTGGCCCGGGTTCGGATCCCATATATGGGGGCCAGTGACACTGCCCTCAAAAAAAACACAAAAACAACAACTTGGCTGGTCCCTTTCCCCTTCCCCAATTCCCCAACACTGTTTCCCTCCCCCCATTCCCCAATAAAATCATCAAAAAAGGTGGTTTGGCCATCTCCCGAAATAACAATATTTCATATGAATTTTAATTTTACTACCTCTACTTTTATGTCTTCTTCAAGGGCCTGTACACAGACTCACTTGCAGGAAATCACCCTGGGCTTTGCTACAGGAAGAGCAACTCAGGAGGCATCAGAGACATACAGGGAAAGACTGAGTTCTGTGGTTCTAGGGCAAGGGTTGGCGGGATAGCCTCCATTTTCCTTGTGTTAAGCCCTCCTACGCGTGTAGCCTACTGGTGGGTGTAGTTCTTTCCTGTGTTGAGCCCTCCCCCCACAAGGCCAAATATGAATCTGCATTGGCCTGGTGAATCCCGCTCACCTCACCCTTATGACTTCCTGGGACCCTGCCTTACCTAAGTGGTGTACAGCCCAACTCTTCAGCAGCTGAGCCTTATGGGGAGCCAGCAGGTAGCCTCAGGCCTTGGGGTACCCTGGGTCTTTTGCTGAGCTACCCAGGCCCAGTACTGGTGACAGCTAGCCTTGGTTCACAACACCTCCTCTTCCACACACCTCCAGGTCCAACACAAGCAGCAACAAACAACGAATCACTTTGTAGCTCCTACTAGGTAGCCCTGAGCCAGTCACAGGCAGAAGCTGACCTGGGCCTGCACTGGAGCCCTGCCCAAGAGGCCCCAGAACCAACATACCTGGAGATCGGCTTCAGACTACAGCAGAGCACTACCAGATTAGCCCCACAACTGGCACACCCAAAGAGTGGTCTTAGGCACACCAGTATGCTGGGGCAAATCCCACTGCATGGAGCCAGCCCCCACACAGCAGCTCATACACTGTAATTATGGCCAATCCTCATAGTCAGCCTGAGAGTCAATCTCGCTCACTGATATGCCAACAGCAATCAAGGCTCAACTACAACAGGAAGGCACACACAGCCCACACAAAGGACACTCCTGGAGCACCCAGCACAGGTGATCAGGGAGACTAGGCCACTGGACCACACAGGGCACCTACTATATAAGGCCACCCACCCAAGACTGGGAGATGTAGCAGATCTGCCTAATACATAGAAACAAACACAAAGAGGCAGCCAAAATAAGGAAATAAATATGTCTCAGATAAAACAACAGGAGAAAACTCTAGAAAAAGAACTAAACAAAATAAAGGCAAGCAACCTACCAGATACAGAATTCAAAACAATGGTTATAAGGATGCTCAAGGAATTCAGTGAGAACTTCAACAAAAAGATAGCAAGCATAAAAAAGGACATAGAAACCATAAAAAAAGAAACAGAAATGAAGAATACAATAACTAAAATGAAGAATACACTAGAAGGAATCACCAGTAGACTAAATAAAGCATAGGATCAAATGAGCGATTTGTTAGACAAGCTTAAATAAAACACCCAATCAGAACAGAAAACAGATAGAAGATTTAAAAAAGAAAAATGAGGATAGTGTAAGGAACCTCCAGGACAACATCAAGCATAACAACATTAGCATCATAGGGGTACCAGAAGGAAAAGAGAGAAAGTATGGGATGGGAACTTATTTGAAGAAATAATGACTGAAAACTATTCTAACCTGGCGAAGGAAATAGACATACAAATCCAGGAAGTGCAGAGAATCCCAAACAAGATGAACCCAAAGAGTCCCACACCAAATCACATTATAATTAAAATGGCAAACGTTCAAGATAAAAAGAGAATCCTAAAAGCAGCAAGAAAAAGGCAACTAGTAACTTACAAGGCAACTCCCATAAGACTGTCAGCTGATTTCTCAACAGAAACTTTGCAGCCCAGAAAGGATAGGCAGGAAATATTCAAACTGATGAAAAGAATGGACTTACAACCAATACTACATAGCAAGACTAAAGGAATTCATCACCATCAAGCCAGCATTAGGCTTCTTTAAGATGAAGGGGGAAAAAATCATAAATATGAACAATAAAATATCAATAATCAGTTTCAATGTAAATAGATTAAATGCTTCAATCAAAAGACACAGGGTAGGGGCCGGCTGGGTGGCTCAGTTGGTTGGTGCATGAGCTTTGTGCAACAGGGTTACCAGTTCGATTCCCATATGGGCCAGTGAGCTGCACCCTAGCTGAGCTGCTGCTGAGCTGTCAAAAGGCGGCTGGATGGCTCATCTGGCGACAGCGCATGTTCTTAACAACAAGGTTGCCGGTTCAACTCCTGCATGTGATGGTGGGCTGTGCCTCCCCTTTCACTCCCCTCAACTAGATTGAAAGTGGCGACAGGACTTGGAACTGAGCTTGCACCCTCCACAACTAAAATTGAAGGACAACAACTTGACTTGGAGCTGATGGGTCCTGTAAAAACACAATGTTCCCTTTCCCTGATTCCCCAACACTGCTCCCTTCCCCAATTCCCCAATAAAATCTTTAAAAAATAAAAGATCAGAATGGAAATGATTGGAATAGAGTTTTTTAAAAAAGAAAAGAAAAAAAAACAATAAAAAAGGTCAATGAAACGAAGAGCTGGTTCTTTGACTAGAGAAACAAAATTGATAAACTTTTAACCAGCCATCAAGAGAAAGAAAAGAGAGGACCCAAATAAACAAAATCAGAAATGAAAGAGAAATCACAACTGATACCACAGAAATACAAAAGATTATAAGAAAATACTATGAACAATATATGCAAAAAAATTGGACAATCTGGACGAAATGGATAAATTCCTAGAAACATACAATCTTCCAAGACTGAAACAAGAAGAAACGGAAAATCTAAACCAACCAATTACTACTAACAAAATTGAATCAGTAATCAAAACACGCCTCGGCCAGCCAGTGGCACGTTGGTTGAGAGCTGGCTTGGGACGCCAGTGGCCCTGGTTCGGATCCCACATGTGAGGGCTAGTGACATTGCCTTCTATTGCTAAGATGCTGAACAACAGCTCCACTTGGAGCTGGGCTGCTGTGAGTCCCCGGGATGACATAGCTGCAGCCCCTGCTGCAGTGGGCTGCCATAGGCTACAGTGAGTGGCCAGCAGCGAGCATGAGCAGCGGGCAGCCTGTGTGAACTGCCAAGAGCTACTGTGAGCGGCTGTCCAGAGGCCGGTGACCTATCTGCCTCACCCAAGAAGAGCGCAGTGATGATACCAACATGGGCTAGTGAAGCAATGTCCTCCACAACTAGACTGAAGAGCAAAAAGACAGCAACTTGTCTGTTCCCCTCCCCCAATTCCCGAATAAAATCTTTAAAAAAAAAAAAGACTCCTAACAAATAAAAGTCCTGGACTAGACCACTTCACAGGTGAATATTACAAAACATTCAAAGAAGAATTAACACCTATTCATCTTGAAGTATTCCAAAAAATCCAAGAGGAGGGAAGGTTCCTAAGCTCATTTTACGAGGCAACCATTACCCTAATTTCAAAACCACATAAAGACAGGCTGGCTGAGTGGAGCATTGGTTAAGAGCTGGCTTGGGATGCCAGTGGCCCCAGTTCAGATCCCACATACGAGGGCCAGTGACACTGCCCTTTATAGCTAAGATGGTGAACAACAGTTCCACCTGGAGCTGGGCTGTGCAAGTCACAGCGATGGTGTAGGCTGCAGCCCCAGCTGCAATGGGGCTGCCATAAGCTACAATGAGTGGCTGGCAGCCAGTGTGAGCTGCCAGCAGTTGGAGTGAGCTGCCAGTAGCCGCAGCGAGCGGCCTTCCAGACACCGGCGACCGATCTGCCTCATCCGGGAAGAGCGCAATGATATTACCAACATGGGCCAGTAAAGCAATGTTCTCCGCAACTAGACTGAAGAACAAAAGGACAGCAACTTGTCTGTTCCCCTTCCCCAATTCCCCAATGCTGTTCCTCACCCCCAACTCCCCAATAAAAATCTTAAAAAAAAAAAAAAAAGACATTACAAAAAAAAGAAAATGAGGGCCGGCCAAGTGGCGCATTAGTTAAGAGCTGGTTTTGGGATGCCAGCGGCCCCGGTTTGGATCCCACATATGAGGGCCAGTGACACTGCCCTCTACAGCTAACAACAGCTCTACCTGGAGCTGGGCTGTGCAAGCCCTGGCGATGGTGTGGGCTGCAGCCCCTGCTGCAGTGGGCTGCCATAGGCTACAGTGAGTGGCCGGCAGCCAGCGTGAGCGGCTGGCAGGCAGCGTGAGCTGCCAATAGCCACGGTGAGCGACCATCCAGAGGCTGGCGACCGATCTGCCTCATCCGGGAAGAGAGCAATGATAATACCAACATGGGCCAGTAAAGCAACATCCTCCGCAACTAGACTGAAGAACAAAAAGACAGTAACTTGTCTGTTCCCCTTCCCCGATTCCCCAACGTTGTTCTCATCCCACAATTCCCAATAAAATCTTTAAAAAAAAAAAAGAAAATGATAGGCCAATGTTCCTAATGAACATAGATGCAAAAATCCTCAACAAAATATTAGCAAACAAAATATTAGCATACACCACGACCAAATCGGATTTATTCTTAGGGTGCAAGGTTGGTTCAATATCTGAAAATCAATTAATGTGATGCATCACATGAAAAATTGAAAGATAAAAATTATATGACCATATTAATAGATGCAGAAAAAGTATTTGACAAAATCCAGCATACATTTACGATAAGAAACTCTCAACAAAGTGGAAATAAAGGGAACGTACCTCAACATAATAAAGGCCATATACGAGAAACACATAGCTAACATCATACTCAATGGGGAAAAGTTAAAATCATTCTCCTTAAGAACAGAAACAAGACAAGGATGCCCACTTTCATCACTTTGCTTTAAAATAGTACTGGAAGTCTTAGCCACAGCAATCCAACAAGAAAAAGAAATAAAAGGCATCCAAATTGGAAAGGAAGAAATAAAACTCATTATTTTCAGATGCCATGATACTATATGTAGAGAACCACAAAGATTCCACCAAAAACTTGTTAGAATTGATAAATGAATTCAGTAAAGTAGCAGGATACAACATTAATATTCAGTAATTAGTTGCATTTTATATACCAATAACAAACTGTCAGAAAGAGAAATTAAGAAAATAATCCCATTTACAATTGCATTTAAAAAAATAAATAAAGGGCCAGTCGAGTGGCTCAATTGGTTAAGAGTGCAAACTCGGAGCAACAGGGTCACTGGTTCAATTTCTACATGGGCCAGGAAGCTGCGCCAGAGCTGAGCTGCCACTGAGCTGCGAACAGGTGGCAGGATTGCTCAGCTGGTGAGAGCAAGTGCTTCTAACAACAAGGTTGCCCTTTCAACTCCCACATGGGATGGTGGGCTATGCTCACCCACAACTAAGGTTGAACATGGCACCTTGAACTGAGCTGCCAATGAGGAGCCAGATATCTCAGTGGTTAGAGCGTGTGCTCTTAGCAAAAAGGTTTCCAGCTCGACTCCCACATGGGATGGTGGGCTATGTCCACCCACAACTAAGATTGAACACAGCACCCTGTGCTGAGCTGCTGTGAGCTGCCAACGGGTGGCCAGATGGCAACTGGACTTGGAACTGAGCTAGCTGTGGCCTCCACAGCTAAGATTAAAGGACAGCAACTTCACTGTTCCCCTCCCCCAATTCCCCAACACTGTTCCCCTTTCCCACTTCCCCAATAAAATCTTTTAAAAAATAAATAAGTAAATAAAATACCTAGGAATCAATTTAACCAAGGAGGTAAAAGACCTGTACTTGGAAAACGATAATATACTGAAGAGAGAAACTTAAGAAGATACAAATAAATAGAAGCATATATCATGTACATGGATAGGAAGAATTAACTTTGTTAAAATGTCCGTACTAACCAAAGCAATCTATAAGTTCAATGCAATTTCTAGCAAAATATCAATAGCATTTTTCACAGAACTAGAACAAATAATACATGGAACCACAAAAGACTCTGAATAGCCAAAGCAACCTTGAGAAAGAACTGAATTGCAGGTATCTCGTTCCTGATATCAAATATACTACACGATTATAGTAACTTAAACAGTATGGTACTGGCATAAAAACAGACACATAAATCAATGGAACACAATAGAGAACCCAGGAATAAACCCACACCTATGTGGTCATTTAATCTATGACAAAGGAAGCAAAACTATACCATGGGGTAAAGACATTTTCTTCTATAAATGGTGGTGGGAAAACTGGACAGATACATTCAAAAATATGAAACTGGACCACCTTCTTACACCATATACAAGAATAAATTCAAAATGGATTAAATGCTTAAATGTAAGACCTGAAACCACAAAACTCTTAGAAGAAAACATAGACAGTAAACTCTCTGATATTGCCCTTAGTGATATTTTTGCTATCTCCTTGGGCAAGGCAAAGAAAATAAGTAAATAAATAAATGGGACTACATCTAACTAAAATGTTTTTGCTTAGCAAGGGAAACCATCAACAAAACAAAAAGCCTCCTGAATGGGAGAAGATATTTGCCAATGATGCATCTGATAAGGGGCTAATATCCAAAATTTATAACGAACTCATACAACTCAACACCAAAAAAACAAACAATCCAATTTAAAAATTGGCAGTGGACCTGAATACACATTTCTCCAAAGAGGACATACACATAGCCAATAGATATGAAAACATGCTTAACTATATATATAGTACCAGGTGGGTATCAAACTAATCTGGGGGAATCACTTTGTAAATTATATAAATGTGTAACCACTAAGCTGTACATCTGAAAGTAATATAAAATAATATTGAATATCAACTTTAATTGAAAAAATTTTAAAATGCAACATCTCTGAAACACAATAAAGCAAGTGCAATACAATGAGGCATGCTTGTATACACAATAAAAACCTTTCATTTTTAAATGAGAACTTTCTCATAAATATTTTGTGAATATTTTACAAGTTAACAGTGGGAAGTTAACTCTTGTTTATGTCAATCAGTCTATGTAAAATTGGTTTCATCATACATCATTTCACTTAAAGTCACAGAACGTATTGACAATGTTAAGTGAGGAGTGTGTGTGTGTGTTAATAGCACAGAGCAGGATTGATGATGGAAAAGAGCACCAGAGACAGAAGGAAATCTGGGCTCTGGCCTTTATAATTCAGGTAACCTCCCTAGGCCTCGATGGTCTTGTTATTAATGGAAGTTGTTTTTTCTAATGTTTCTTCCAGGCCTAAAGAATTCTGTGTTTCTGAATTCCTTGATCAAGGTCATCAGAACTACTTATGTCCCCACCATATTCCTCTAGTCACTTTCTGCAAAGCCACTGAAATGAAGAGGCTCCTAGAGGGTGGCAGTCAAAACGGGGAGACAAAAAACATGTCCCAAATAAAAGAACAGAACAAAACTTCAGAAAAAGAACTAAGTGAAATGGAGATAAGCAATCTGTCAGACTCAGAGTTCCAAACACTGTTTATAAGGTTGCTCACTGATCTCAGGAAGAACTTCAACAGAGAGATAGGAAGCATAAAAATGGAGATGGAAACCATGAAAAAGAACCAGTCAGAAATAAAAGATATAATAACAGATATTGTCATCATATTGCCTGCCTGTCTGCCCTCATGACCTTTCCATAAAGACAGATCATAATTTCAATATTATGTTTACTGTATGCATCCCCACTTGGCATCAAAAGATGGCTGGTTAGCCAATGACGGGTAAGATCCCTCAAGGGAGGAGCAACCTAAGCCAGGCACAGTCAGTCACATGGGAGCCATGGGAGGAAACACAGAGTTGAGAAAAAAGGCTAGACAGCCTGCATGTGAAATGACCTATTGATATGATAATATCTGTCTTCCATGCATTCTTACCAGTAAGCCTTGGCAGAGGAAGTTCTGTCTCTTAAGAGGTGCATAATAATACATTCAGGTGATGGCAGTTTGCAGGCATGTGAAATTAGTCCCGGAGATTAATTTTTCGATGTGAGACTCACAGATCGTGGAAGCTACACTGATCCTTCCTTATTTGTAAGACAATAAAAGGAGCAGTCAGGCCCGATTCAGGGTTTTCAGTCCACAAGGCCGAAGTCCCCTGGCCCCAAACTGCATTTTTCTCTCATATTTGTGTGTCTCTCTTTCTTCACTTTTTGCCATCCTTTCTCCACTCCCACTGCTCTGTCATGTGGGACACAACAGGAAATGAAGAATATATTATAGTGAATCAACAGTAGAGTAGATGAAGCAGAGGATCCAACCAGTGATGTAGAAAATAAGGGAACAGAAAACACCCAACTAGAACAGCAAAAAGAAAAAAGAATCCAAAAAATTGAGAGTTTAACGGGCTTCCAGAACAATATCAAGCATACCAACATTCACATTATAGGGGTACCAGAAGGAGAAGAGAGAGAGCAAGGAATTGAAAACCTATTTGAAGAAATAATGACAGAAAACTTCCCTAACCTGGTGAAAGAAATAGATATACAAGCCCAGGAAGTGCAGAGAGTCCCAAACAAGATAAACCCAAAGAGGCCAACACCAAGACACATCATAAGTAAAATGCTGACTGAGACGTGGGAGAGAGCGAGCCGCCTTGCTCTCTGCACTGTTTGTGAAGAGTTGCCAGGCTGGGGATTGGCTGTTGGGCTGCTCAGCCTGATCTGTGAGTGGCTGATTGGGACAGGCTGAGACTGAGAGTTTTCCTGAGAGTGTTGGGCTGGGAGCTGTGCGACTGCGTGATCTGGTCGGGGCTTTCCTGGCAAGTTTGTGTGAGCTGGTTGCAGGTGCAGGAGTACACGCTGCTCTGACTTGCTGGGGGCCACTGTCCACATCCAGTGGTGCTTTGGGGGCCTGCCCCGCCCAACCCACCTAGAGCTGTGTTGCCAGAGGCACCCTGAGCCCCTGGTGCCTGGCCCCCACCTCTGCAGGCCACAGAGGATATTTTGCAGCAGCAGACAACCCGCAACAACCTGTGAAGATTTTTGGTAGTGAGCATGATTCCAGAGCACACAGCAGCTAATTGTGGAAAGCTCACTGCAAGCCTGAGAGGGAGGCTGGTGCATAACACGTTAAGCCCTTCCCCCCAACAACTGGGTGCTGAGTCGCCCAAAGACAATCTATTGCTGAGCATGTGGTCTCCAAATTAGAGAGGACGGAGACCCCACACACACCATTTTTTTTTCTTTTTTCTTCTTTTTTCTTCTTGTTTTCTCTTCTTTCTAGGTGATCTATCTAATACATCGAAGCAATATCAGAACGACAGCCAGAATTAGGAAACAAAGAAACATGTCCCAAATAAAAGATCAAAAGAAACCTCTAGAAATGAAACGAAATAAAACAGAGACAGAGTTTAGAACACAGATGATAAGAATATTTAAGGAACTTAGCGAGGACATAAAGAAGGATAGGGAAACCATAAAAAAACAACCAGTTAGAACTAAAGAATACAATAACTGAAATAAAGAACACACTTGAAGGAATCACCAGTAGATTAGATGAAGCAGAGGATCGGATCAGTGAATCAGAAAACAAAATAGCAGAAATCACCCAGTAGAAACAACAAAAAGAAAAAAGAATTAAAAAGAATGAAAATAATTTAAGAGACCTGTGGGACAACATGAAACACAACATTTGCATCATAGGATGGGGTAGAGGCTTGATCACTGCACTGTACACCTGAAGCTGATGTTGTATAATATCGTATGCCAACTGTAATTGAATATATAGATAGTCACGGGATGTGGAGTATACTGTGGAAGGGAGTCAAAGGAATTGTAATAGATATGTATGATATGGCGGGGAGAGTGGGGTGGTGAATTGGGGAAGGGGAGATGTCACTTTGAGGGGTAAAAAGTGTAACTATTGCACTGTATTGTACACATGAAACTAATTTTTTTTAAAAATGTTAAAAAAATATAAGTAAAATGCCAAAGGTTAAAATCAAAGAGAGAATCTTAAAAGCAGCAAGAGAAAAGCAGTTAGTTACCTATAAGTGAGCTCCCATAAGACTGTCAGATGATTTCTCAACAGAAACTTTGCAGTCAAGAAGGAAGTGGCAGGAAATATTCCAAGTGATGAAAAGCAACGACATACAATCAAGATTGCTGTAACAAGCAAGGCTGTCATTTAGAATTGAAGAACAGATAAGGAGCTTCCCAGACAAGAAAAAACTGAAGTTCATTCACCACCAAACCAGTATTACAAGGAATCTTAGAGGGACTGCTTTGCGATGGGAGAGGGGTTAAGGATCGATGAAAGGGTGTTGGGGACCGAGAGACCCTCGAGGAACTATAAAGGAGGGGTGTTTACAAGGCTTACACCCCTGGCTGTTGCTTTTGCAAGGCTGGCACAACACTTCAACATCCGGAGACGACCTCGGTCTCCATGCTGAAAAACACCTCAGTACATGGAGGTGGTTTCAATACATTGAGTACCAAATATTCTGGGTTTGATACACTAGATACAGATATCCTATAGCTGACACATGAAACAGTCCCTGCCCAAGGCTGTTGCCTCCCCTCTCCTCCCCCGGCTTTAACAAGGCTATATCAATAAACCACGGTTGCTAGACTGGGTCACTGTCCTCCCATCAAGAGACAGCTGTCCACCTCGCCCCTGCTTTCGAGTAATTTTTTGTCTGTCTTTTTTTTTCCTTAAGAATCCAGCAATCTTTTCTCTAAAATTATATCAAATTGTACATGAAAATGAAAAAACACAAAAAACACCACCTTGAGTGAAACAGACACTGCAATGGAACTGAGACAAGTTTTGTATGACTACAATTAAACAAAATATATGTAGTATAGATGAAAAGGGATGTGGGAGATATTTACATCTTAGGTCATATCAGCAACATGAACTAGAAACACAGTGGGATCCCTAGTGATGATGCAGCACATATAAAGGCAAAATTACATTTATAATAATTAGAAAATTTCAGTCCTGTTCTGATTTTTTTAAGTACAAAATAAGTGAAGTCCTGAAGGTCATTCCAAATGATTCTAGTCGTAAGATTTTACTATAGTGTGACTGCTCACATTTCTAATAAGAGTTCAGGGGGGAAAGGCTGTCCCATATTCTTTGTATTTCAATTTTCTGTGTGAATCCTCATATGTGCTCACAGAACTGTGGAATACCTGAAAGCTTCCCCACACTGCTTATATTCATAGGGTTTCTCCTCAGTGTATATTCTTGAATGTACTTTAAGACTGCCTCGATAACTGAAGGCTTTCCCACACTGCTCATATAGTTTTTTCCCCAGTGTGTATTCTTTCATTGTTTCGAAGGGTGGATTGAAAATCAAAGGCCTTGGGCCGGCCGAGTGGCGCGGTGGTTAAGCGCTGGCTTGGGAAGCTGGTGGCTCCAGTTCAGGTCCCACATATGAGGGCCAGTGACACTGCCCTCAAAAAAAGAAAGAAAGAAAGAAAGAAAATCAAAGGCCTTTTCACATTCCTTACATTCATAGGGTTTCTTCCCAGAATGTGTTCTCACATGCACTTGAAGACAGTAGAGAGTAGCGAAGGCTTCCCCACACTCCTTACACTTGTAAGATTTCTCCCCAGTATGCATTCCCACATGTTCTCACAGGAGTGTAAAACTCCTGAATTCTTTCCCACACTCCTTACACACATGTGATTTCTCTCCTGTGTGGATTTGAACATGTTGTCTCAGGGATGAAGGAAAGCTGGACTTTGCCACATTGCTCATATTCACAGAATTTGTCTCCAGGGTGCATCCTCAAATGTGCTTGAAGGGAGCATGAATAACTGAAAGCTTTCTCACATTTTCTACACTGGAAAAAAGATTTCTTATCACTCAGGTTGTCCACAGAGTTCTTAGATGCTTTCTGACTATCCTGACTTGTACAGGATTTCTTCACAATGTCTATCTCCACATGAGTGCCTAGGCACAAAACATATCTTCCGGCTTGCCCACATTCCTCACAGGGGTGATGTGTGTATCCCGTTTGATATCTTTCCTGATTCTGAAGGAAATAACACTCCAGGAAGACTTTTCCACACTTTGTGCATTCGTAGGGTTTAATTCTAATTGGGCATCTCTCACCAACAGTAAGAGATGTAACTTTCTTCAGGGTGTGCCTACGTTGACAACCTTCATTACTTTCACAGAGATTCCAGCAAAAGACTTCTAAAAGGTGTATCCAGGGTTAGGAGCTGACCTGTATTGTTATTGATTGACTGGTTTTCTCCAATAAGTGACCAAGCAGCATTTCTTGTAAATCTCATTGTTTTGTCTTCACTAGGTATGTGACTGTCAAAATATTCCTCTGAGAACATGGCACACACTGGTTTTACCTTGAATGTAACAATCTTTTTATTTTATTTTATTTTTTTAGCTGAGCCATCCTGCCACCTGTTGGCAGCTCAGCTGCAGCTCAACTCGGGCTGGCATCAAACTGCTGTTGCTCAGAGCTCAGCTCACACCGTTGAGCGAGCTCTTAACCAACTGAGCCACTCAGTCAGCCCTTGAATGCAACAATCTTGATGATGTCATCTTCACACGTGAAGATGTCTCTGCTGCAGGACACAGCAGTCTTTGCTGGAAACCTGTCGTCTTGTCCACATTCCTCGCACAGATGAGTTCTGTATCCAGTTTGACATCTCTCCTGATTCTGAAGGAAAGAACATTCCAGGAAGACTTTTCCACACTTGGTACATTCACAGGGTTTAACTCCAGTTGGGCACAGGAAGTGATGTAACCTCATTCAGGTGTGTCCATATTGATCACCCGCATTCATTTCACAGAGGCTCTCCGGCAAAGGGTTTGTTTCATCTCCAGTCGTGCTCTAGGCTCTCGGTGTTCTCCTCACGGCCCCTTGGCTCCAGCAGCTGAGAGCAACTGGAGAAGGCCTGTGGAACCGTCCCGGGAAGGTATGAACAATCCTTGTCTGTCTTTCTTAATCTTAGAATAAGGAATTAGGCTGGAAATATTACTTCAAAATGAACTTAAAGTTCATAAAGACAGTGAAAGAAAGTTCATAAAGACACTAAATTGGCTGACGAGGGGAACATTTCAAGATGGCAGAATGGCACAGCAAAAGAGAGGTTAATAAGCAAACGGTATGTTGGGAGAGGAGAGAGATGCCAATCATCTGTTTAGAGTAATCTGAATGAGGTTTTTGAGAAGGGGGAGTAGTAGAAGATCTTAAATTTGGTACCGAGAAGAAGAAAACCCTGTGCCTCCTGATGCACATGATCTCATCTGTCCTACATGGGTAGAGAAGAACTAAAAGAGGCTACCTGCAGGTGTTCTGTTTAGTCTGATGCTCTTGCAGAATATGTGGAATTAGGGGAGATCTCTTCCATTTCCATACTCTCCCCATTTCTCCTTCTTTCTCTCCATCTTGCAGCAAGTCCTTGAAGACAAACACAAACGATAAAAATTTAGATAGGTGAGTTTCCCTTAAATTGTACCCATGTATTTCAGCAAGCCTTCAGATTGGCTTAGAATGAGAGCAGCAGTTTTTAAACTGGGGGTGATTTCCAACCCCCCACTTCCCAACAGAGCACATTTGCTATGCTTGAAGACGTTTTTGGTTGTTACTACTGGGGCAAGGGGTGCTATTGGCATAAAGTGAGTAGAGTGAGGAATGCTTAAAAACACCCTACAATGCACAGAATGACACCCTAAAACAAGTAATTATTCCACCCCAAATGTTCATAGCATTATACTATGGATGAGAAACCTGAACCTAGAGGGCTAAGGCTGAGCAGTCTGTATTATGGGCATCCTTGAGCCCAGCAAACATTTGTATCTGACCCATGGGGTGAGTTGTTCGTAGCAAAGAGTCTCTACTGACTTCCCTGAGCTTTGACATTTTTTATGCTGAAGCTTGGAAAAATCAACAGATGTTGGTTTTCCAATTTTCTTTGCTCAGTGTACATGATTTTTACTCCAAGAAAGGTTGGTACGCCTTCATGGTGACTATGGCCTTAGCTCTGGCCTATCGGTTCCTCTTCATTTAATTATAGAAATTGACGGCAGCATTTGTGTAAGGCCAAAAATTGAAACTCATAGGGAAAAATATCCTAGATATCTCTTTTTTCCCTCAACCACTCCTAATCTTGTATCCAAATATGTATTCTGAAGATTTGAGACTTGGTAAAATCACCTGTGGCCATGTAGTTTCTCAACTTCATTAGTACATCTTACCCTCCTCCAAGAAAATGAACCTTGCCCCCCGCTCCAAATCTCATCATTTATGGCTTTCCCTCAATTCCAAATTAAAGAATGAGAATATCACTTTGCATCAGAAATGTTTTCATATTAGTTAGCAAGTTTGTGTTTCCAAGAAAACATTATAAAGTTAGGAGGAAAATAAAAGGATTAAATTAGAATGTGTTTTCAGGGGAGTGGTTTCTTTTTTTAAAAAAATTTTATTGGGGAATTGGGAGAGAGAACAGCGCTGCGGAATCAGGGAAGGGAAACAGATAAGCCACTGTCCTTTTTGCCCTCCAGTCCGCTGTGGAGGATGCCACTTCACTGGCCCATTTGGTATTGTGATCATTGCACTCTTCCCGGCTGAGGCAAATCACTCACGGCGGCTCACGGCAGCTCACGGCAGCTCACGGCAGCTCTGGCTGGCTGCTGGCCACTCACGCTGGCTGCCGGCCACTCATGATAGCTTATGGCTGAGCAGCCTACGCCATTGCTGGTGACTCATGGAAGCCCAGCTCCAGATCGAGCCATTGTTCACCATCTTAGCTGTAGAGGGCACAGCGTCACTGGCTCATGTGGGATTCGAACCAGTGGCCCAGCTGCTCAGGGCTTGCGTTCCCAAGCCAACTCTTAACCAACAAGCCACTCGGCCGGTCCTGATTTCTTATCTTTGTAACCCCAGTCCCTAGTAGAGTGTCAAGCACATAGTAAGTGTCCAGGAAATGTCTGTCCAGTGAATGAACAGAACTTGCTGAGCCAAGTAAAGGAGACCCTAAAATTTCCATTGATTTCCAAAAATGAGAATAGCCTAAAATCTTGGAGAGATGCTAAACCATATAATAGAGTTTTGGCTTGCAGGGTGATAGTACGATAGCACTTACTGTTGTGTAGGCATCTATGGATTGCTGCAATCACAGGTATTAAGATAATGAGGCTGTACCAGGGATGATTAAGAAAAAGAGAGGATTGCTTGTCTGTAGAGGAAAAAGAACAGTGTCAGCTCTAATGTGTTTCCAACTGCCTGATACCCATTGTGTGCTTCTTATATTAACACAACTGCAAAGGGTTTTTTTCACTTCTTTTCCTGGTCAGCTCTCCAATATGCAGCTGATAGCATTTTCTTGCTGAACTCTTCAATCAGACACATACTTGAGGGCAACTAATAACCAGATATCAGATACTAAATGAGAAAAACAAATTTTGGACTTTTGCACTTATTGAGTTGGCATAAAAAGGACTCTGAGAAGATACTTTAAAAGCCATCCTGTCTTCATATTCTCTCATTTTATAGCTGATATTACTATATATTACTAATAATAATTAGCTGATGTTGTGCTCTAAAAATACCTTATTTTTCCTTATCCAGCTATGTCATGCCTTCTTTTCACTTAACAGGTTCTCTTAATGTACACATATACAAACACACCCCTCTCATAGTAGCTGCCTAAAGCTACAGGTGCTGTTTTACATTCATTTTGAAATGCACAAATTTCACCACCCAACCTAGAGTTTCTGGAAGGGTAGAAGAGGCCGAGCAAAGAACTAAGAGTGGATGTGGCTTGGTATTAGGTGGAATCATCCTGGAGGAGAGCTCTGCAAACTGGCTGTCAGAACACAGGGAACAGAGAGAGCTTGGGGACACTAGAAAGGGTGTAGGTGGGGAGTAGACAGGTGTGTGGGGAACTGCTCTCTGTCTCTCCTGCTCAGGAACAGCATTTATTCTTCAACCCCTTTGAAAAATAGTTAGCAACAACATCTGGAGAAACGACAGGAACACAAATTAAAAGGAATATTAGTAGCTCATCCTATTCTTATTTCTCTGGACTACCTTACAATAAATTATTGAACATTCACTTATTGTTTTTCATTTTCCTGATTTCCAAGCTTTCTGGATAAATTTTGAAAGTTGAAACCGTCTTTTCCTTGGACTTCTATGACAACACATTCTTCTGCTAATGTTTGTTGTAACTAAGTTTTCTTTGTAGACGTTTCTTCGTCTTCTTCTTCATCTTTTTTTTTTTTTAAAAGATTTTATTGGGGAGTTGGGGGAGGGGAACAGCGTTGGGGAATCGGGGAAGGGGAACAGACAAGTTGCTGTCCTTTTGTTCTTCAGTCTAGTTGTGGAGGATGTCCCTTCACTGGTCCATGTTGGTATTATCATTGCGCTCTTCCTGGGTGAGGCAGATCAGTCGCCAGCCACTGGACGGCCACTCACAGCAGTTCATGGCAGCTCAGGAAAGCACTCATCTGCTGGCCAGCCCCACTGCAGCCTACATCGCCAGTGACTCACGGCAGCCCAGTTCCAGGTCGAGTTGTTGTTCACCATCTTAGCTGTAGAGGGCGCAGCATCACTGGCCCCCATGTGGGATCTGAACCGGGGCCCTGCAGCTCAGAGCTGGCATCCGAATCCAACTCCTAACCAACACGCCACTCTGCCGGCCCTCTTCTTCCTCTTGTTGTCCTTTAAATATTGTTGTTCCACATGGTTCCATCATTGATTCCATTCTTTTCTCACTAGCCCCAGTCCTCCTGGGTGATCTCATCCACACCCAAGATTTGAAACACCATCTGATTTCTAAATCTGTGTATCATATTTCAGAGCTCAAGATTTGTATTTCCAGCTGCAGACTAGAAGGTTGGATGCCAGCATTCCCACTTGCTTAAAATTGAACTCAAGATATTCGTTCCAAAGCATATCTGCCACTTACATTCTCATATTTTGTTGAACGGCAATACCATTAGTTATCCAAATAAGACTTAAGGCTTGTGTTTGTGCCCATTAGGTTTCCATGGACTTTCTATTTCATAGTCAGAATATCTCTGCAATTGATTCCTTTCCCTTAAATCAGCAGCTGCCTTAGTTCAGGGTTTTTTTGTTTTTTTTTTTATCTCTTACCTAGTAGCCTCCATATTGGTCTCTTTGCCTTTGGTTTCCTAGGATCTAATAATTCCTACACATTTTGCTATAGTATCCATTCTAAAATGCACATTTTGTCACAGTGAACCTATCATTTAGACACTAGGGAAAGTTGTTTTTTTCTTTTTCTCTAAATCACCAGATTACATGGAGAGATCAAGTAATTACCAGTGTTGGCCTCTGTAGACCAGAATGACACCCCAAATAACAAAGAAGCTCTTGCTATCATCCTGGGAATCTAGAAGTTTCACAGGTTCCCACTCACTACTGGCTTCCTTTGAGAGGCCACTCCCATCCATCCTCAAGCCTCACTCAGCCTAGAGAGAGGATATGTATTTAAGGGAAAGAAGAAGGAACAAGGAAGAGCAAACTGGCTCTGTCATAATGCATATTAGGAGCCTGGTAACGCACCACAGGGAAGACCCAGAATCCAAATGCATAGTTATCTGATGACATCAGCACATACAACTTCTTAGACACCATGAGTGGGACTGATTTACAGCCTTCCACACATATGCCTTACAGTACACCAATGGTTAGCAAATTTGGCAGGCCCAGACTGAAAGAATCATAGACCAACCTATTAATAAATTTGGGGTTCTTTTTAGAGTGGGTATTTATATAGTAAAGCTTTACTTACACTGACTTGTAATATTTCTATAAACTATACACCTAATCTATGTTTGCTTAAGCAATCAGCCCTTGCCCACCCACAACTGCCTTATTTGCTTTGACTCTAAATGTTCCTGCAGTCCAATTAATGAGATTTGAAGTATTTATACACTAAAGCTCTCCAACTATAGAGACAGCACTAGCACCTAGCAAGATGCTAACTATGTGATAACAACTTAATTAAAAATTGAATGAAGGAGGGCCGGCCGAGTGGCGCGGTGGTTGAGTGCTGGCTTGGGAAGCCAGCGCCCCGGTTCAGGCCCCACATGTGAGGGCCAGTGACACTGCCCTCAAAAAAAAAAAAAATTGAATGAAGGAATGAATAAACACATACCCTTAATCATCTCCTCATTAATCACTGTGAATGTAGACCAAATAGGTCAAAGAGCTAGTAGATTGAACTAAACTGAAAAGGGATTCTGCTCATCCTTAGCATAAATGAAGAATTAAGAGAAGGCATATTAGAGAAAAGTTGATAAAGCTGGGCAGTCTAATAATAATTCATCTTTTAATAATAGCTCCATCTTTTTATTTAAAGGGCTACATTATATATCCTATAAATTAGCAAACTATAGTGCATGGGCTAAACCTGGCCTACGACCTATTTTTTTTTTAAAGATTTTATTGGAGAATTGGGGAAGGGGACCAGTCAAGTTGTTGTTCTTTATCTTCATAGTGGAGGGCTCCAGTCGCCATCTGGCTTCCCGTGGGCAGCTCGTGACCTCTAAGCTCAAGGTGCTGTGTTTAATCTTAGTTGCAGGTGGGCGTAGCCACCATCCCATGTGGGAGTTGAACCAGCAGCCTTGTTGTTAAGAGCACATGTTCAATCCTCTAAGCCATCTAAGCGGCAGCTCAGCTCAAGTTGCTGAGTTCAGTCTTAGTTGCAGGTGGGCATAACCCACCATCGAACAGGCAATTTTGTTGTTACACCAGCTGAGTCATCCTGCCACCTGTTGGCAGCTCAGTGACAGCTCAGCTCAGGCTCAGCATCACTGGCCCATGTGGGAATCGAACCGGCGGCCCTGTTGCTCAGCGCTCGTTCTCTAAGACACCTCTTAACCAACTGAGCCATGCAGCTGGCCCCTACCACTTATTTTTTAAAATAAAGTTTTGTTGGGGCGGCCAGTTAGCTCAGGTGGTTAGAGCACAGGCTCATGGCACCAGGGTTGCCGGTTCAATTCCCATATGGACCAGTGAGCTGCACCCTCCACAACTAGATTGAAAGCAACTACTTGGCTTGGAGCTGATGAGACCTGGAAAAACACACTGTTCCTCAATAAAATTTCTTTAAAAAAAAAGAAAAATATGATTTTGTTGGAACACAGCCATGTCCTTCATGTATGTATTGTCTGTGGCTTCTTTCATGCCATCACAGCAGAACTGAGTTCTTGCAAGAGACTGTATGACAAACAAGACTAAAGTATTTATTCTCTTGCTCTCTTCTGAAAAGTTTTGCCAATCTCTGTCCTACAACATCATATATACCCATATGCCAAATATAAATAATGTCCAAAATAAAATATGATTGAAGCTGCTATTACTGAGTTGTGTACTACTCCCCAACTTAGTCATAATAATGTAAAATTGGTTAAATAATGATATATTAAGTGAAAAGTAAAGCTAAATTAATGAAATATCTTTACTATATGATTCAAGACTAATTTTTATGAAATTTTGAGAATACATAAAGATGATAGAGAGAAGTTTGCACTTTTGGACTATTGATAAAATTATCAAAATTTGGTTTATATTTGAATTAATTTTTCCAGGAATTTTTATCTCATTACCTATGGAGGGAAATAATTTAAAAATCCACCTCAAGACAGAAAGATCCAGTGTAAATCATTCACTAGAATGAATTGCTAGAGTATCTAAAATGCCTTCTCTACTACAAATAAAGACGTGAGAAAGGCATAAGACATACTATATATTATATGTGTATATTATACTCTACATTTACATACCACTATATATCAAACTGAGTGTATTGTTTCTTACTATGTAGTCACAAAACATATTGCTAGGAGTGGGACTGGGGGGTAGGGAAAAGGCCTAGTGGTTTTCCATATTATCAGCCGTACAAGTTAGATGTGTATTTCAAGTATCTGAAGGGCTGGCTGAGTGGCGCGGTGGTTACGCGTTGGCTTGGGAAGCCAGTGGCCCCGGTTCGGTCCCACATAAGAGGGCCAGTAACACTGCCCTCGAAAAATAAATAAATAAATAAATAAATAAATAAATAAATAAATAAATAAAAGCGTTCAAGTATCTGAGTTCTCTTATAACAACCTATTATGGGTTTGACATGTATAAATTTACATAAACCCAACCTTTTCCATTTTCCATTTTCAGATGATTTCACTTCTTGGGGAAAGAGAATCCTATAATTTTACTGCCTGTAAGGTAAAGTATTTGGTCATGGTATTTGCTCAAAAGTGACTTCTTTTTTCAGGCATTGTCCACAAGTAGCTTGTTATTCATCTTCTTCAGCAGACTTGGCTCTGAATGAACCAGTAATTCTTTGAAGGTACTGTCACCCACAAAGGGCAATGATTTGACACCATGGGACCATAGAGAGGGGATGCCCAAAAGAAACTGCCAAAATCCTGAGGACACTTTCAAAGAAGGTCAAATATTAGTGTTTTCAATAACAACAATATTCTTATAATAACGTCCTCAGATGACTTTTCATGGAAAACACTTATGTGAACTCTAAATTTTAAAATGTTTTTAAAGAAAAGTCTAGTGACATGATAGTCACACCTTGTACAGTGACCGTAATAAGTCACAATAACATTTTATTATGATTTTATTTGCGTGTCTAAAAATACTACAAAAAATACAAAGTCGATATGCACAATTCTAAAATTGTATCTGGCAGTTATTTTCTTTTAGATTCTCCATAGTAGAAACCCCCCAGGACAACATCACTTACTTTTTTTTTCTTGCCACTTGAAGCTCTGTGACACTGTTAAGTCTCCATACTTGACAACACACATGAAGCTGTGGTTGTTTTCCACATTAAAATCCAGTTCACTGCTAATAGTGTAGAGCTCAGTTTCAGGATCTTGGGAGATCGATGTGTTGCTGGCATTTAATTCTTTTCCATTTTCCAACCAGGAGAGGTGAGGCTTTGGAAAACCTCCAGAGGTTGAGCAAATTATCCTTTTGGTGTTAGTAGATGGATTTCCAAGGTCATTTATACTAGGGACAGAGAAGTCAGCTGAAGAAAGAACATAGATATAATACATATCGTTATACATCTGTGTGTGTGGAGGGTGTGTGTGTGTGTGTGTGTGTGTGTGTGTGTATTTTTTAAGATTTCATTGGAGAATTGGGGGAGGGGAACAGCATTGGGGAACCAGGGAAGGGAGACAACCCGCAGTCCTTTTGTTCTTCAGTCTAGTTGTGGAGGACATCGCTTTACTGGCCCATGTTGGTATCATCATTGCACTCTTCTTGGATGAGACAGATTGGTCGCCGGACTCTGGAAGGCCACTCATAGCGGCCCTTGGCAGCTCAAACCAGCTGTCAGCTGCTCACGCTGGCTGTAGGCCACTCACTGTAGCTTATGGCAGCCCACTGCAGCAGGGGCTGCAGCTATGCCGTCCTGGGGACTCACAGCAGCCCAGCTCCAGGTGGAGCTGTTGTTCACCATCTTAGCTGTAGAGGGCAGTGTCACTGGCCCTCATATGTGGGATCCAGACCGGGGGCCGCTGGCATCCCAAGCCAGCACTTAACCAATGCACCACTTAGCTGGCCCAGAGGGGGTATATTTTTAATAAAGTTTCTAGCTTTAATAAGAATGCAAAAATGAGACACAATTTGCAACTTCCCATATAATTAGTAGTTGTGCATAATCCAAAGACTAACTTTGATTTGAATTTTGAAATTCAAATTTGAAAACCAAATTTGATTTGGTCATAGTAATTTTTCATCACTTTTGATAGAGGTAGGAGGGCAATTATTAGAGAAAAGAAGTAGTTTCACGTGAATAAATATTGACATAGTACTTATGTTTATAAGAGATGAAGAGAAAAATAATAGACAACATTTACTGAGCTCCTAATGTTTGTTAGGTCTGGACATTGCCTCATTTTGTCTTTACAACAATCCTAGGAGGTAGGTTGTAGACCCAAAAAGATCAAATATCAGTAATTTCATATGATTGAATCTAATACAATTTCCATTTTATCAATATTCAAGTTGAGGTTGGATCACAACCAATAAGTGACAGAATTAGCATTGGAATTCAAGTTTTTCAGATACCAGAGGCTTCCCTTCTCTTGCCTTCCTTTTTTTTTTTTTTACTTAGTTCTCTTTCCTTTCTTCCTATTTAAAGTACACAAAGTGGCTTTCTTTTACTTATCTATTTATTAATTAATATTATTAATAATGACACTTCTGAACCCTCCACCCAACATGAGAACAAGAACATTTACAGTAACTTCTGGAAATCTACTTGTATGGTCTCACCAACCTGTCTCCTACTTCCCACACCTGAGATAACCACAACTCTCACTTTTGTTTAGCATTCTTTTTGTTTTTCAAAAGTAGTCTTTTAATCAGGTAAACCTCTGCCCAAATTGTACAATATTGAGCCTGTAATCTCGATCACTATCCTTTACTGATCTCGCTATTCTGATATGCCTCAGTAGTGTTGACAGAGAGGCCTTCCTAACATTCCTCCAAGATACTTCAGGCACCCTTTCTTTTGTATATTTGAGCCCAAACAAGATACTAAAGTATATACAAAACAAAGCATAGTGAGATGACTGCAGAGAACAGGAGAAAGCTCCCCTTACCTCTTCCTCACTTATTCTTAGACTTGAAAAGTTTATACTTCTCAGCATGAATGTGGGGAGTCAACCCCCCTATACTTCATTCCATATAGTTAGTTTTCTTTTTAGAATTCTGAGTCCCAGTGAAAGATGTAGTATAACAAAGTGATCATCAAGAGTAGGTTTTAAAACCAGGTTTGCCTTTTAACCCTGGGCCAATTACTTAATCACTTTCAGTCTTAGTTTACTGAACTGTGAAATGGGGATAATAATGTAAGAATTAAATGACATCATTAATATAAATTATGGAGCACAGAGCCTGACACAAAGGAAGTTAGTTAATAGGCTGATTTATGTGGGTGTTAAATTTCACCTCTTTTAGATGAGTTCCCTTGTTTAAATCATGTTGGCAGGTGAAAGTTCCAGAACTGCCTGGTAGTACTGTGAATAATAAGGGAAAGGTGAAGCTATGACAAGTGATTATAATTGCCACAAAAGGAAGAACTTGGATTTGATTGGAAGTGAAGTCACATTTCTTTTTTGGATTAACCCTGTTCCTAAATTTGGACATTTTTCCTGAGCCATTTTTAGTTGATATTATTATTTCCTATTCCTGTAATTTATCCTATAAGATTAAATCATTATACTGGTAGCTAGCATTAAGAATATTCCCTGGCTGGCCAAGTGGTGCATTGGTTAAGAGCTAGCTTGGGATGCCAGCTCTGAGCAGCAGGGCCCTGTTCAGATTCCATATATGAGGGCCACTGACACTACCCGCTATAACTAAGATGGTGAACAACAGCCTCCACCTGGAGCTGGGCTACCTTGGGTTGCCGGTGATGGTGTAGGCTGCAGCCCCTGCTCCAGTGGACTGCCATAAGCTACAGTGAGTGGCCAGCAGCCAGCATGAGTAGGCAGCAGCTGGCTGAGCTTCCAAGAACCACCGTGAGCGGACATCCAGAGGCCAGCGACCAATCTGCCTCACCCGGGAAGAGCACAATCAATGATAATACCAACATGGGCCAGTGAAGCAACATCCTCCACAACTAGACTGAAGAACAAAAGCACAGCAACATGTCTGTTCCCGTTCCCCAATTCTCAATGCTGTTCCTCTCCTCCAATTCCCCAATAAAATCTTTAAAAAAATAATAAATAAAATAAAATAAATGCTCTTAGCATGTCATTTAAACTTAAAAAAAATTCCCTTTGTTTCTTATATCAGTATGTCATTTAGTATAATCTAGAATAACTTATCCAAGTAACTCATATCCTAAATTATGATTCTTGTCCATTTCTGCACTCTGTTTTTCTGAGAAATAGCTAAACCACAAGAATACCACTAATACCAGGGATTGCATTAAAAATCATCTTTTCAAGGTCTGACGTGGCTTAAAACAGCTTCAGCTCTGTCTTCTATCCCGTCTATAAAGTGATCTGTTTAAAGTAACAGCTCCTAAGGCCTTACAAGACTATGAACCATCAAAGAATTACCTTTTGTATCTCATTTTAATTAACTCAAGTTTTCATCACTCTTAATGGACAGGGAAAATATTTTATTAGGAAAGGAAAAGGTGCACAAAAGGAAAATACCCATTAACCTAGTTAATCAGCTAACTAGTATCACTAGTCCCTCAAATGTACTGGTTAATGGTGACTTTCATATGTTGCTATGCTGATATTATATCATTTTGCAATGTAGGCAAATGTAGAGAAACAAACTTGCCCCATTTAGCCTGAGATTTTCCCAGTTTTAGCACTGAAAACATTGTCTCTATGGAAAACCTTCAGTCCTAAGAAACATGGGGCAGTTGGTCAGTTTAGCCAACTGAGAGGTTGTTTAATTTCCTGGTTCATTTGAAGTGATCAGTAAGTCTAGACTCAACAAGTTTAGTACTCATTTGGCACCATATGTAGTTATTACATTATTATCTTTTATTAAGAGGTTTTGTTTTCATTAAAGGCTGAAGTACCCAGGAGGAAAGAGATATGTCTTTGAATTTCAAGTGTAAGGGAATGACCCAGCACTGTAATTTCTCAACAAGGGCTTAAGCTATATCAGTATCTTCTAGTACTATCACCTGTGAGTAAGTCAAAGTTCCTTTGTACCTAAGAAATGCTTGCCCTTCACAGTAGATATACAAATATGGGTTTGATTCATGAACTAATTTTTTTTCCTGTGGCAGACATAAATTATGCATTCAGTTCTCTAACATCTAACTTTATAGGAATGACAATTGAATGGGACTTCAAATATACAATAAATATACTAGTACAATAGCCATAGACATTCAAATACTACAGAGGGTGCAAAAAAATTTATACACATTTTAAGAAAGGAAAAAACTGTTAAAATTGTGATACTCAACATATACCAATAACAAAAGATGAATACAAATCACGTTTGACTTCTGTAGTTACAAGAGGTGCTCAAAGTGGTTACCATCAGTGTCCAGACACTTCTGATTATGGCAAACTACTGCTTGAGCAACGTTGACCAAAGTGTCCACTTGTATACATTTTTTTGGCACCCCCGGTATTTGAAAAATATTTATGCCTGCATTGTTCTTATACCTTTCAATATATTTTCACAAGAATATACTATTACTGGATCAAGGGCAGTTATTAGTATAGCTACATCAAATCAAAGGTGTCCCCTAATGATGTAGAAGACACTTTAGGTCATTATAGTGCCCCAGGATGATTGTCATAAACTTGGGTTGTCAAAGTGGAAGAAATGTACACTATTAGATAGTTCCAGGACATTGTGAGAAATCAATTAGAGTTCATTGTAAAACTAGAGAATCACTTAACCCTAAGAAATAAAATGAGATACATCCCTCTTCGGGAAAATTTTCACTTAAATCAACAGGAGTATATTTTTAAGAGCATTAGAATCTGCAGGCTTATAGTAAGTCAGAAAATTCCACTGACCTCTAACTGATAACATCACGGAATTCAGGTGTGCCCGTTTGTAAGACCCTGTTGTATTCTTCTGAATGACACATGTGTATTTGCCCTTGTCTGACAGTCGCAGAGCCAGGATTACAAGGGAAAGGTTATTAGAGATGTCAGTGAAGGTGCGGTTCTCATACTTGGGCCACACTTCCACCTTTCCAGGGGTGACAGCCAGCACCATTTCATCATGTTTCTGCCAGTAGATGCGAACTCTTGTCAGTTCATCAGATGAAATGTTGTAACCACAGGATAGTACCGCTACATCTTTCACTGTCTTGGTCACCTGGGTGGTGCCTAAGGAGAGTCAGACAGAACAAGATTTTATATTTATTAAATACAGATTCCTGCACAAGTAGGAATTGGGAGTTGGCAGTAACAGAACTGAGGGTATTATATCTAGTGACTAAGCATAATCAGAGAATTCAGTTTGGTTTTGATTTTTTTGGTACCCAGTCCTTTCTTTCCCTTTTCTTTCATTTTTTTTTTTAAAGATTTTATTGGGGAATTGGGGGAGGGGAACAGCAGTGGGGAATCGGGGAAGGGGAACAGACAAGTTGCTGTCTTTTTGTTCTTTGGTCTAGTGGAGCATGTCGCTTCACTGGCCCATGTTGGTATTGTGATCATTACGCTCTTCCAGGCTGAGGCAGATTGGTCACTGGCCACTGGCCAGTCGCTCATGGCGCCTCTCGGCAGTTCACACGGGCTGCTAGCTGCTCACGCTGGCTGCAGGCCGCTCATGGTAGCTTACGACAGCCCACTGCAGCTCCACTGCAGCCTACGCAGTCGCTGGCCACTCACAGAAGCCCAGTTCCAGGTGGAGCTGTTCACCACCTTAGCTGTAGAGGGCGCAGCGTCACTGGCCCTCATGTGGAATCCAAACCAGGGCCCTGCTGCTCAGAGCTGGGGTCCCAAGCCAACTCTTAACCAATGCGCCACTCGGTTGGCCCCTCTTTCATTTTTTAAATTGTGAGGTAAGAAATTTAAAAAAATAACATAATATTTACCACCTTAACTATTTTTAACTGTACAGGTCAGAGGTGTTAGTATAGTCACATTGTTGTGAAACAGATCTCCAGGACTTTTTCATCTCGCAAATCTGGAACTCTGTGTATATTAAGCAACTCCCTTGCTCCATCCCTGGTAACCACCACTCAACGTTCTGTTTCTATGAATTTGACTACTTTAGATACTGCATGTAAATGGAATCATGCAGTATTTGTTTTTTGGTGACTGGCTTATTTCACTTAGCACAGGGGTTGGCAAACTGTGGCTCACTAGCCACATAAGGCTCTTTGGATACGTTCTGTCTCAAAAGTTTGCCGACCCCTGGAAAAGCCAATCTTGTCCCTCACAACAATTTAAAAATTATTAGATAGTCATAAATATATTTTTACATAATCATCATTATGTTAATAATATCCTTTAAAATTTTATAAATGAAACTATGATACTTTTATTTTCATTTTCAATTTTACTTCAGAGCCTGCGGCTTGCGACCCACAGTTTGCTGATCCCTGGCTGCTTTTCGACTCAAAAGTTTGCCAACCCCTGACTTAGCATATCATCCTCAAGTTTCATCTGTGTTTTAGCATGTGTCAGAGTTTCCTTCCTATTTAAGGAATGATAATGATAATAATGATAATGAATAATAGTTATATATATATATATATGTATATATATACACACACACACACACACACACACACACACACACCAGGGGTGCCAAAAAATATATACAAGTGGACACTTTGGTCAACGTTGCTCAAGCAGTAGTTTGCCTTAATCAGAAGTGTCTGGACACTGATGGTAACCACTTTGAGCACCTCTTGTAATTGCAGAAGTCAAACTTGACTTGTATTCACCTTTTGTTATCAGTATGTATTGAGTATTACAATTTTAATACAGTTTTCCGTTCTTAAAATGTGTATACATTTTTTGGCACCCTGTGTGTTTTGTGTATGTGTAACATTTTCTTTATCCATTCATCTCTTTACAGACAATGAGGGAGAAGGTCCACTAGTCCCATAAGAAAGACTTTAGGAGATCTAGTATATGTGCTCCAACTGTGGGTTAGACATGTACTCAGCCCAACGTGGGTATGGAAGTCAGAATTAAGAAATGTGATATCTTGAGCTGGCTGAGTGGTGCGTTGGTTAACAGCTGGCTTGGGATGCCAGTGGCCCCAGTTGGGATCCCACATATGAGGGCCAATGACACTGCCCTCTACAGCTAAGATGGTGAACAACAGCTCCACCTGGAGTTGGGCTGCTGTGAGTCCCCTGGGATGGCATAGCTGCAGCCCCTGCTGCAGTGGGCTGCCATAGGCTACAGTGAGTGGCTGGCAACCAACGTGAGTGGCCCACAGCCAATGTGAGCTGCCAAGAGCTGCTGTGAGTGGCCATCCAGAGGCTGGCGACCAATCTGCCTCATCTGAAAAGAGTGCTATGATGATACCAACATGGGCCAGTGAAGCAACGTCCTCCGCAACTAGAATGAAGAACAAAAGGACAACAACTTGTCTGTTCCCCTTCCCCAGTTCCCCAACGCTGTTCCCCTCCCCCAATTCCCCAATAAAATCTTTTTTAAAAAAAGAAATGTGAGATCTTGAAGGGATTTTCATGATCATTTATTTTTACAGATTCTCTTATTTTATAGATGAGGAAACCAGGCCCTGGAAATGAAACTGCCCCAGTTTTATACTTTCTAGCCCAAGATTTGTAAGCCACACTTCTTATTCACTGATTTCCCCAATTTTAGGCCCCAGTTCTAGGGTAAGTAAGAGAACACTGCCTGCACCCCCAGCCAAGCGCCACCACTGAGCTTGTTTGCTTTGCTAAATGGAATCCTTTTCCTTCCAGGCTGGATTGACCTCATGACTTCAGACTGAAATGGACCCCTCATCCCCATCAGTGAAGACCTCGGTTATACTTCTGGACCATTTCTTCCCTCTTCAGCTACCCTAAACAGATCTGTGTCCTGTCTTTATTCCTCTCAGTCATCTGCAATCCACACAACAGTTGCCCTACAACCTAGTTTTGCTAGAGGGCCCCCATTTAAAACATTCTACTCATTTTTTCCCATCAGTATATACTAGTAATACCAACATTTCAGCGTCTAAACTCCATCTTTTTGTTAACTCCTGAGCACTCATGACTAGCACCAAAATTCCTTGTTAGACTATATTTTCTGATTTTTCATTCAGAAGTTATGATCACTTTTCCTATGCTGTATTTGACCTAAAAGCAGAGTCCCTCTTGGTGGTGAACATACAATGTGATATATAGATGATGGATTACAGAATTGTACACTTGAAACCTATGTAATTTTACTAACCGTTGTCACCTCAATAAATTTTAACAACAACAAAAAAATAAAGCAGAGTCCCTCTAAGTCCTAAGCTCTTTCACAATGGCTCCCCACTTCAATGCTACCATGCTGCACCTTCCTCACCCATTATCCCCCCAACCTACACAGAGTCCCTGGGGGAGGCCCGTGTCTAGGGATTTCATTTCCAGTCCCTCTCTCTTCAACAGCAGGATCATGGAGCACTAACACCTCTCCATCCCACCAGCCCTTCCTCCTTCATGCTTCCATCAGACTGCCTATGACCCCACCACTGCATTTAGGAAGAGAGTTTTGTGATGGTGGGTGTTTTTATAGCAGTATGAGGTAGCTCAGAATGATCTAAGGCACCTTTTTTGGCAATTGTGCTGAACATTGCCAGTCCCTGATTTAGGGAATATAACTGAAAAGGGGGAAGAAATGAAAAGATATACTTGAGGGAAGCATATAATAACTAAATAACCTGAACTCTCTTTTAGAAGGAGCATATTCTATATTATGGATTCCAACTGACTTGAATTTTAGTCCCAGCTCAGCCATTTGCTGTTTTCTCATCTGTAGAAGGAGTATGATACCCACCTCTCAGGATCGTTTTAAAATTAAACTCAATGAAATGATATAAATAGAAAAGTCCCTAGTACATAGCAGCGCTTTTGTAAGAATTTCCTTTTTTTCTCTCCCTCCTCTCACTCCAACTCCTATCCTCTGGTCCCTTTCATCTCACTCAGGTGTTATGTTAGATACAGAGTACTCTGGTCTTGTTATGAGCCAGACAGACACCATGACAGAAAGCAGCTCATTCACTCAGGGATCTGAATAATAGGGTCTTTCCTGATGATCTGTTTGTTCTAACCCAAACAGAACCCAAGATCTAACTGACTTTGATGTGGAAAAAAGAGAAATCTTAACTGAAAGTGAATTAACTTTTTAAAATTAAATTTATTGAGGTAACATTGATTAATAACATATAAATTTCAGGTGTACAACTTTATCATACCACATCTGTATACTCTATAGTGTGTTCAGCACCCAAAGTCTAGTCTCCTTTTGTCACCATATATTTGACTCTTTTTACCCTCTTCATCCTCCCCGCATCCTCCTTTCCCACTGGTAACTGCCATTCTGTTGTCTGTGTTTACGTTGTTTGTCTGTTTGTGTATTTTTTTTTGTTTTATATCCTACATATGAGTGAAATATGATTCTTGTCCTTTTCCATCTGACTTATTTTGCTTAGCATAAATAATCTCAAAATTCATTCATGTTGTTGCAAATGGCAATATTTCATCTTTTTATGGCTGAGTAATATTCTATTGTATATATGTACCACATCTTCTTTATCCAATCATCTATTGAAGGACACTTAAGTTGTTTCCATTTCTTAGCTATTGTAAATAATGTTGCAATGAACATAGGGGTACATATATCTTTAAGAAAGAGTGCTTTCAAATTTTTAGGGTAGATACCCAGAAGAGGGATTGCTGGATCATATCGTAACTCTTTGTTCTCTCTTCTCCCTGGAACATTTTTAGGTTTCTATCTTTGAGCTCAGTAATTCTCTCTTCCATCTAGTCTGCTCTATTTCTGATGCTCTGTAATGCATTCCTCATCTCATTTATTGAGTTCTTTAGCTCAATATTTCTGTTAGGTTATTTTTTATAGTTTCAATTACTTTGGTAAAGTGCTCCTTTTGTTTATTTAATTTTATCAATGAGCTCACTGAACAGCCTTTCTGAGTTTTCTTGTATTTCATTGAATTTCTTCATAACTGCAATCTTAAATTCTCTGTCATTTAAATTGCAGTCTCCTATGACTTTGCATTTGGTTTCTGGAGTCTTTTCATTTTCTTTCTTTCTTTCTTTGTTTCTTTCTTTGTTTCTTTCTTTCTTTCTTTGTTTCTTTCTTTCTTTCTTTCTTTCTTTCTTTCTTTCTTTCTTTCTTTCTTTCTTTCTTTCTCCTTCCTTCCTTCCTTCCTTCCTTCCTTCCTTCCTTCCTTCCTTCCTTCCTTCCTTCCTTTCTTTCTTTCTTTCTTTCTTTCTTTCTTTCTTTCTTTCTTTCTTTCTTTCTTTCTTTCTTTCTTTCTTTCTTTCTTTTGTGCGTGCAGTGTCACTGGCCCTCACATGTGGGACCCGAATCGGGGCCTCTGGCTTCTGAAACCGGAGCTTAGCCACTGTGCCACTCGGCCGGCCCTTCTTTTTTTTTTTTTTTTTAAATTCTTTTATTGTGAAATAAACATTTTTTTAAAATTAGTTTCAGGTGTACAACATAGTGCAATAGTTATACTTTTTACCCCTCAAAGTGACAACTCCCCTCCCCCAATTCGCCACCCCACTTCTTTTCATTTTCTTTCTGTGTGCCCATATTACCTTGGTTGTTCGTGGTTCTTGATGGATTATTTCTCTACTTGTGCTTCTGAGAAAGTGAATGCTTTTCTTGTTTAGATACTGTTTTGCTCTTAACAATTCAGTAGGTTGATACGTAGGTTACTTTCTTTTGTTTTCCAGTAGATGGTGTTATAGTGCAAGTTTTTGTTCTCTTACCCATGGCATCACTTAGGTTGAGGAAAATGCCACTTGCCCACTGGAGTGTTGGTGTCCCCCTCTATGATCAGCTCACCTCAGTTACAGGGCACCACGACCATGGTGGGGGATTGTGGCAGGTGGTAGAGAGCCATTTTTTCAAGTTCCCAGTGCTGCCTCCTTGTTGCTAATGGCCTGGCTCCTTTTTGCTGTTGGAGCAGACTCCACTACCTCTACCAGGGTCAGCTGGGATGGGTGGGGCAATGGAAGCAAGTTTGAGATTTCATAGTTCTGCCCCCCTGCCAGCAATGGTTGCCCACACTGCTGTGCTGTTTAGGGCATTTCAGTTGCCTCTACCAGGTTCTGTGGTTATGGGTGAGGCAAGGGAGACAAGTTTATGATTTCTCAGCTCTGCCTTCCTGTCAATGGCTGCTGGTACTGCTGTACTGTTTAAGCATCCCAGCCACCTCTACTGGACTCTACTGCGATTAGGAGCGCGGAAGAGAGCTATCCTCGCAGGGAGGGACACTGCCTCTGCCCCTCTTATTCGCCAGCTGCAGTATGAGGGCTGCAGGCCGACTTCTCCACCACAACAGGGCTCTCTGGAGCCATGGGGGCTGCTGAACTCTGTTTTCGGCCACTATTCCTGTCTTTCCCCTCTCCCTCCTTTCCTATTCATTCCAGTATACCCAATGTCAGATGCATGGATCTCTCAGGCAAGTTTGTGTTGAGCAGAGGATCCTTGAGTTTTAATTGTCTGATTTGTACATTTAAGGGGAGAAATGAAGGGATCTTCTCACTCTGCCATGATGCTGATGTCAACGAAAGTGAGCTAGTTTCAATGATGGTTCTTAAGGAATTTTTGCCCAGCCATCAGGGGAAAAGCGTAGGTGTCTCGGAACATCAGTGACACATTATGTGAGGTCCCCTTCATGTTGAGGAAGAACAAGACTGAAAAAAGGAACCAAAAATCTTCTGGGCAATTTGGAAATTCCCACTGGGACTGGCTTCCATACTCAGGCCCCTGTGCTAGAAACTGGATTTTAATGTGGCCCCAGTATGTAAAATTAAAGTGTGACCAGCACTGGTATAGATCATCTCAATCCCCTGCTTAAAACCCTTCCTTGGTTTCTCAGTGCCCTCCAAATAATATGCAGATTCCTGACTGTGGTCTTTAAGCCTTTATGGAGTCTGGTCCTTGCCTCCTCCCCCATCTTCACTTCCTTGCTCCTTGGTTTCTCTCATATGTTGCTCCTTCCACCTTTTCCCAGTTCATTCTCACCGCTCTCCCCTCTGACAGGGAAAGAAAATTTTGTTGGTCATACATTCAATTAAGTGATTATTTGATTAATTTTTATCTTCTTCCTAACAACCATAAATTCCATGTAGGCAAAGCCATGTCAATTTTGCTCACAACTTGTCCTCAGAACCAAAAAAAGTGTCTTGTACATAGGAGATGCTCAATGTTTGTTGAATTAATAAATGATTAAACAAAAGAATGAACGCTTGTGCCAGATTCATCCTTACCTTTGTGCCTTTGTTCATACTGCTGCCCCACCCAGAATTCTCTTGCCATCAGCCATCCTCCACCATAAAGCCTGCCCAGTTGCCCCAGCCAATCCTGATATCTGCCTTTCCCCGGTTCTTGGGCTCTTACAGACAGAACCAGGTACTTCACTGCTCTTCACTTGCTTGTGAGTTAGTTTTGCTTTCTCCAACTAACATACTCAAATCTCTTTGAGGGCTTAATTTTTAAGGCCCATCTAGTGTGTAGTTCAGACATAAGAAGCTCATGGGTTCATTTGTGACTCAGTATAGCAACAATAACACCTGGATATAGCTAAAGAACAAGGTGCTTTTCCAAATATCTTTAGCTCAAAAACTCATCTTTCATTTTTCTATGACTAATTTTCTGGCGTAAAGCCTTGGTGTTCTCTCTCTCTCTCTCTCTCTCTCTCTCTCTCTCTCTCTCTCTCTCTCTCTCTCACACACACACACACACACACACACACACACACTTCTAGGAAGCCTGTATTAACTTCCTCCTAAATATTTTAAAACTCATTCAGACTCTCCAGAAGAAGTTTGAGAGTGCTTCCCAACTTCCCAGAAGAGAATTATAACTGTTGGAAATATAATATAACTGTCAAAAATATACAAAATAGTCAAGTAATCTGTATGCCCCAACTCCTCTTCCATTTTCTCTACTTCCCTCCCTATACCTTAGACATTCTTGGCAATGCCTGCTGTGCAGACATGTTTTAAATAAGCAGCTCTTAAGACAAGAGCCTTTAATATTTGTCTCTTTGTAGACTGGCAAACTGTGCTGGAGCCAAAGCCTTCTCTTTATTGTAAAGAAACCAGATACTATACTATTCAGCAGAAAGCAAATCTTTGGTTTTGGCTTTAAAAATAAAGTCAGACCATTCTATTAGCAGGATGAACCCCACCCATCCTCATAGCCTCTCAAGTCCAGCCCCTAAGCGGAAACAAAAGCCTCCGGAACTCAGAACACATATGAAATACATATGTTTTAGTAAGTTAAAAGTAACTAAAAATATGATTTTGTGTTAAATCTGATGCCATTTAATATCAGATGCCAATGTTAACAAAGGGCACCAGTGCCTAAAGCATAAAGATAAATATTAAGAGAAAAACTTAACATTAAGGTTATATAGGTTACCCATTTTCTTTTCACCCATCAAATTAGAAAGATCACTAATGCTTAATTTTAGAAGCAGAGCACTTTAGCTGTAATGTCTCATCGAGATCTAGCCTGGGAATCAGAACCTTAGGCCAATGCCCTCAGCACGTTACAAAATGTAAACGAGCATCTAGTGTTCATGGAAGAGACCACAACTCTAAGCTAGATTTCTGAAGAGATTTATGGTTTTGCTAAAATAACATCTTTCCTCTAAGGTCTGGGTTCTTGAGCTAACTTGGATGCTGACTCGCTGTGCTATCCCAAGCAGGTTCTTTAATCTCTTGGACCCGCTTTCTCATCCCTAAAATGGATGGAAATATTCCGAAGGTCACTTTCAGCTGGCAGGGTGACAAAAGGGGGCAGTACTGAGAGTATCATCTCCTTTTCCTAAGCCCTGAAACAATGGACTCAGTCAAATTCCTGGATCTTGCTTACCTGAACAGAAGTAAAGAAGACAAGCCAGCACCAATAGCTGAAAGAGCTTGAGGTATGAACACTTGTGTGGTTTTAGTGTCTGATCCATGGAGTCTGCTGCTTGCGATGGAAAATGAAAGCAAAAATGTCACACCAAGTGAGACTTGTGCACCTTCCAGCAAGGACCAGGCTTGGGCAGAAGGCAATTCAGTTTCCCCACACAGAGGGTTCTCCCGTGATGTTGCAAAACACACCGAGGAGAGGCTGATGTACCTAGGTCTCCAAACTCCAGAATATAGAAGATAGTGGATTCACTTTAACAACCTGAAAAATAAAGAAAACAATAACTCATGATGATTCTCCAATTGTCTTGAGAAGCCATAGCCTCCTGTGGGAATAAAAGCCCTTGGAGGGCTAGTATGGGTCTTGGAGGTAGGCTTGATGATAGGTTTGTTTGAAAAGCAGTCAAGTTGTTGGTAACTAGTTCTACCAAGCTAACCCGTATAAAGATGATAGTAAATGTACTTACTCGCTGAAGAACAATTCCTCTTTCTCTTGTGTTAAAAATCAAAGTAGGAGGCCACACTTCTAAGATGTTCTTTTCTCGCTATCTCAAAAAAAATGGCAAATCACTCGCGTAATATATCACAGAGGTGGCATTCCCCTTGCAACTTCCTCTTTTCTTTTTTGAATTATTTTCAGTTACAGTTGTTAATTCAATATTATTTTATATTAGTTTCAGTTGTACAGCATAGCGGTTAGACATTTATATAATTTATGCAGTGATTCCCCTGATTAGTCTAAGTACCCACCTGGCACTATACATAGTTGTTGCAACATTACTGACTATATTTTATAAGCTGTACTTTACATTCCCGTGACTATCTTTTAACTACCAATTTGTATTCCCCCCACCCCATCCCTCTGGCAACCATCAGTTTGTTCTCTGTATCTATGAGTCTGTTTCCATTTTGTTTGTTCATTTATTTTGTTGTTTATCTGCATATAAGTGAGGTGATATGGTATTTGTCTTTCTCAGTGTGACTTATTTCACTCAGCATAATGTTGCAAATGGTAAGATTTCATCTTTTTTAGGGTTGAGTAATATTCCATTGTATATAAGTACCACCTCCTTTTTATCCAATCGTCTATTGATGGACACTTAGGTTGCTTCCATATCTTCACTATTGTAAATAGTGCTGCAATAAACATAGAGATGTATATATCTTTTCGAATTAGTGTTTTGGATTTCTTTAGATAAATATTCAGAAGTGGAATTGCTGGGCCATACGGTAGTTCTATTTTTAATTTTTAATCTTTTGAGGAACTTCCAAACCATTTTCCATAGTGGCTGCACCAGTTTTCAATTTCACCAACAGTTCATGAGGGTTCGTTTTTCTCCACATCCTCACCAAGTATTGATGGTAGCATCCTGACAAGAGTGATGTGATATCTCATTGTGGTTTTAATTGGCATTTCTCTGGTGATTAGTGACGTTGAGTATCTTTTCATATGTTTATTGGTTATGTGTATGTCTTCTTTGGAGAAATGTCTATTCAGGTCCATTGCCAATTTTTAAATTGGATTGTTTGGAATTTTGGTGTTAAGTTGTATAAGTTTCTTATAAATTTTGGATATTAGCCCCTTATCAGATACATCATTGGCAAATATCTTCTCCCATTCAGGAGGCTGTCTTTTTGTTTTGTTGATGGTTTCCCTTGCTGTGCAAAAACATTTTAGTTAGATGTAGTCCCATTTATTTATTTATTTTTTTCTTTCCCTTGCCCAAGGAGATAGAAAAAAATATCACTAAGGGCAATCTCAGAGAGTTTACTGCCTATGTTTTCTTCTAGGAGTTTTATGCTTTCAAGTCTTATATTTAAGTATTTAATCCATTTTGAGTTTATTCTTGTATATGGTGTAAGAAGGTGGTCCAGTTTCATTTTATTTGCAAGTATCTGCCCAGTTTTCCCAACACCATTTATTGAAAAAAATGTCTTTGCCCCATTGTATATATTTGCCTCCTTTGTCATAGATTAAATGACCATATAGATGTGGGTTTATTCCTGATTTCTTTATTCTGTTAGATTGATCTATGTGTCTGCTTTTATGCCAGTATAATGCTGTTTTGATTACTATAGCCTCGAAGTATAGTTTGATATCAGGCAGAGAGATACTTCCAATTTTGTTCTTTCTCAAGATTGATTTGGCTATTCGGGGTCTTTTGTGGTTTATACAAATTTTAAGATTATTTATTCTAGTTCTGTGGAAAATGCCATTGGTATTTTGCTAGGGATTGCATTGAATCTACAGATTGCTTTGGGTAGTAAGGACATTTTTATGATGTTAATTCTTCCTGTTCATGAGCACAGTATATGCTACCATTTATTTGTATCTTCTTCAATTTCTTTCCTCTTCTTGATTTTTTGGAATAGTTTGAGAAGGATAATTGTCAATTCTTCTTTGAATGTTTGGTAAAATTCACCTATGAAGCCATCTTGTCCTGAACTTTTTTGTTTTGTAAAGATTTTACTGGGGAATTGGGGGAGGGGAACAGCATTGGGGAATCGGGGAAGGGGAACAGACAAGTTGCTGTCCTTTTGTTCTTCAGTCTAGTTGTGGAGGACGTTGCTTCACTGGCCCATGTTGGTATCGTCATTGTGCTCTTCCCGGATGAGGCAGATTGGTTGCCGGCCTCTGGATGGTCACTCACCACGGCTATTGTCAGCTCACACTGGCTGCCAGCCATTGATGCTGGCTGCCAGCCACTCACTGTAGCCTATGGCAGCCCACAGCAGCAGGGGCTGCAGCCTACACCGTCACCGGGGCTCACAGCCTAGCTCCAGGTGGAGGTGTTGTTAGCTGTAGAGGGCAGTGTCACTGGCCCTCACGTGGGATCCGAACCGGGGCCTCTGGCATCCCAAAACCAGCTCTTAACCAATGCACCACTCGGCCGGCCCCTGAACTTTTTTTTATTTGGAGCATTTTTTTTGATTACTGATTCGATTTCATTAGTAGTAATCAGTGGTTCAGATTTTCTGTTTCTTCTTGATTTCGCCTTGGAAATTTGTATGTTTCTAGGAATTTATCCATTTCTTTCAAATTGTCCTTTTGTTGGCATATAATTGTTCGTAATATTTTCTTATGATCCTTTGTATTTATGTGGTGTCAGTTGTTACTTCTTTTTCACTTCTGATTTTATTTATTTGCGTCCTCTCTCTTTTTTCTTAATGAGTATGCTAAAGGTTTATCAATTTTGTTTATCTTTTCAAAGAACCAGCACTTGATTTTGTTGATTTTCTGCATTGTTATTTTAGACTCTTCTGTTTAGGTCTGCTCTGATCTTTATTATTCCCTTCCTTCTACTCACTTTGGGCTTTGTTTGCTGGTCTTGTTCTAGTTCCTTTAAGTGTAATGTTATTTTTTAATTTGAGATTTTTTTGTTTCTTGAGGTAGGCCTGTATTACTATGAATTTCATTCTTAGGAATGCTTTTGCTGTGTCCCATGGATTTTGGGTCATTTTGTTTTCATTTGTCTCAAGGTATCTTTTAATTTCTTCCTTGATCTCATTATTAACACATTCAGTGTTTAGTAGCATGTTATTTAGCCTCCATGTGTTGGTGTGTTTTTGTTTTTTTCTTGTAACTGATTTCTAGTTTCATACCATTACGGTCAGAGAAGATACTTGATATGATTTCCATCTTCTTAAATTTACTGAGACGTTTTGTGGCCTAACATATGGTCTATCTTGGAAAATGTTCCATGTGCACTTATAGAGAATGTATATTCTGCTGCTTTTGGATGAAATGCTCTAAAAATATCATTAAATACATTTGAGTTAGTGTGTCATTTAAGGCCACTGTTTCCTTGCTAATTTTCAGTCTGGAAGATCTGTCCATTGGTGTTGATGGGGTGTTAAAGTCCCTTACTGTGATCGTATTGCTGACAATCTCCCCCTTTTTTTCAGTCAGTATTTGTCTTATATATTTAGGTGCTCCTATGTTGGGTGCATAAGTGTTTATAAGGATTATATTATCTCGATAGATTGATCCCTTTATCATTATGTAATGTCCCTCTTTGTCTCTTAGTATAGACTTTGTTTTAAAGTCTGTTTTCTCTGATATAAGTATTGCTACCCCAGACTTCGAAAAAAAATTTCCATTTGCATGAAATATCTTTTTCCATCTTTTTACTTTCAGTCTCTGTGTGTCTTTTGACCTGAAGTGGGACTATTGTAGACAGCATACAAGGTCTGACAATTAAGTTTGTGAATTCATCCTAGAAAAAGTGCTACATACTTCATTGCTGAATATCACTATGGTCACCTTTGAAGTACTCCCCTTGGGAAGCTATGCACTAATGCCAGTACTTAGTCCACACTTGAAAGCAATTTTGGAACTCAGCTGTGAGATACTGATATACCGATTTGTGAAACCTTACTGAGCTGCATGTACAGTGCTGCCAATATATGCGCATGGTGTCAAGTTTGCAAACTTAATTGTCAGACCTTGTATATCTGCTACATTGTTTAGTCTTGGTTGGGTGGCCTTACATAACAGGTGCCCTGTGAGACTCAGTGACACACAGTCTCCCTGGTCACCTGCATCAGGTGCTTCAGGAGTGACCCTTGTGTGGGATGTGTGTGCACTCCTGTTATAGTTGAGCCTTGATTGTTATTGGCACACCAGAGAGTGGGATTGACCATCAGGTTGACTGGCTTTGTGGTTTGGCCACATCCACAGTTTATGGGATGCTGTGTGGGAGGCTTACCTCATGGAGCAGGATTTGCCCCAGTGTGTTCTGGTGCCTGTCAAGACCACCTTTTGTGTGTGCAGCTTGTAGGGCTAATTGCATGGTGCTCTGCTGTGAAGCCAATCTTCAAATATGTTGGCTCTGGGGACTCTTGGGAGGGGCTCCAGTGCAGGCCCAGGTCACCTGCTGCCTGTGACTGGGTCACAGACTACCTAAGCGCCACAAAATGATCAGTGGTTGGTTGCTGCCTGTGCTGGATTTAGAGGTGTGTAGGAAAGGCCCTGCTGCAGACCAAGGAAGGCTGACACCAGTACCAGACCTCGGGTAGCTCCACAAAAGCCCTAGGACACCCTGAGGCCTGTTGTTGCCTACCGGCTACCATAAGGCTCAGCTGCTGATAGAGCTTCGTGCTGTACCTGAGATGGGTGAGACACTATAAAAAACTCACTGAACAGCACAGCAAATAAGTGCATTTCATTAAGGGTAGATTGTATCTCAATTTTAAAAAAAAGCTTTCAGGCCAAGTTTTGGTCATTACAGCTAGAAAGATAGGCATAGCAAATTAAAATTTTGAAGAATTATATAGAATAGTTATAAGGGAAAAAATAAAATGTAATAAACATTGCTGAATAACTTAAAATGGAATCAGGAGGTTATTAAGAACGTAGGGCCTATGACCATCTTGTGTCTCAGTTCTTAGACCTACTGTTAAGTTGCTAAGCCTGCTGCTCAAGTCAGCTCAAGGCTGAGCCATATGCATCCTGGAACAACAACTGCTCCATGGACATGTGTGGACTTTACCTCTTCTAGATAATTTTCACCTTCCTCGTTTGCATATTGGGACTACTTCCTGTTAGCCAGCAATCCTTCAATTGCATGGAAGAATTACACTTTGTGGTTTTTGCCTTTATAAACCCTCCTTTCTTTGTTCATTATCCAATGCAGTTTGGGTTCCTCCTTGGATCTGTGTCTCTCTCTCTCCTTTTGCTCATATAAATGCTTTTTTGTTCTTTCTTATAGCCTGAACCTCTTCTTTGGTTAACACTTATATAAGTTGATTCAAATTCTTTTCAAAAGTGACACTATCATTCAGACAAAAGTACTCTTAGCTTTTATTTACTGTCAGGACGAAAATTTATTCTGCTGGCAAATCAACGACATGAGTTAAAATTAATCCTAACAACCACTCTAAGAAGTCCTTGTATAGTCCCCTATTATGGGTGAGGGGCTCAGAAAGGTGACTAAGGCCTCGCACTGAGTACCCTTTTCCGAGTATTTATATCCTTATTGGTTTACAACACTGAAGACACAAGAGTCACCAAAAGACAACTTCTGGGTTCCCGGGTCCCGGCCTTCTGGGAAGCTAGGAGCTTCTCAGCGCCGTGCTGAGCCCTTAGTCCCCGCTCCCTCGGGCACAGAAGGCAGCTGCAGCCCAGGAAGGCGCACCCGAGGCCGCAGGACCCGCACGGAGCTAGCCCAGCGGAGGGCACCGGGGCGCACCTTCCGCGTCCGCTGAATCTGGGCGCGGTCCCCAAGCTAGGTGACGCGGCTCGGCCACCGTCTTCCGCGAAGCTGGTCTCCGGCAGGGTTCCCAATCTACTTCCTGCACACCGGATGCAGCTGGGCCTCTCCCCACCCCTGAAGACCCCGCGTCGTGCCTCGCCCAAGGCCCACGTGCGCCACTCGCCAGGGCCACCAGGTAGCCAACCCTGCCGCCCTCCCCGACCCCTGCGGGCGCTTCTCTTCGGGCGGTGACCAGGTCCCGCCCGCGCTTCCCCTTGCCCCCATCCTTCCTTGTCCCTGTCCCCGGTGCGCGATCTCCCCACCTTCCCTGGGACCAGATGCACCCCTGCACTGCCTCCCACCCTGCGCTCCTTCTCCAGTAATGACCAGGGGCCCCACCCCTGTCTCGGCCCGCCGCCCGACCCTCCCACCCCCGCAAAATAAATAAATAAGTAAACAAATAAATAAAATAGCAAAGGTCCGTCAGGAAGCAGCTGCCCAGCCTTACCGTTGAATTTATTGTTCGGGGGCGAGAATGTAAACTGTAAAAGTTCAAAGGAGTTTGAGGAGTAGCAGCGTTCTGAAAGCGGGAGGCTAGAGCAACCAGTGTGAAAGTTAAAGGAGTTTCCAAGGGAAAGATAGGGTCATCATCCCCTACCCCCATCTTTGTGAATGCAACTCACAAATCACGTATTCGGTGGAACCAGAAGGAATATACAGAAAGGCAGCTTAGGACATTGGGAGAGCGGGTACAGGAGGACTAAAAGTTGGTCCTCGGAAGTTCTGGGCACAGGACAGGAGCCCAGGGAGCATCCATAGCCCTCCTCTTTCCCCACTCTAATTAAAAGCAGAAAATCGAGATCCAGGGTGAGTGGCTTGTCCACAATCACAGAACTGATTCTTGGCAGAGTCAGGCTTAGTAGCCCAGAACTCCACTTCGTAGGCATCATTTGTAAATAAGAAAACATGTAAATAATGCTTTACAAATATCTTTCGTGAATTAAGAAATTAAGCACGATCAATGCTTGTATGCCCAATCTATCTTCATTTACTCTTCTCCAGGTTCTTGCCCGCCTGCATACCGCAGCCAGCAGCAGTGTCCTGGAAGCCCTAGGACTTGAACTAAACCCTGATCATTGGGTTTAGGTAAGTGGAAGGAAGGACGGGCCTACTGGGTGTGAAAAGAGCCTGAGCTGAGGGGAGAATGAGTTAGCCTGTTTCCCTGAAAATAAGATGGGGTCTTATATTAATTTTTGCTCCAACAATCTACATTTATTCATTTATTCATGTACAAAAATCGGTGTTTGTTCAGTCATGTCTGGCTGATGATCTTAACTGGGGCTCATGTTTGGGGTAAGGCTTATATCATCCTGAAAAATCATGCTAGGGCTTATTTTCCAGTTAGGTCTTATTTTCAGGGAAATAAGACGGTAGTTCACCAGCCCTTAAAGGTGTTTGGCTGACCTGTGCAAGTGGAGTGGAGGGGTCAGTTGGGGGCAGACAGGAGGGCTTTGAACTTGAATGCTACAGGCAGTAGGGTACAATGGGGGAATTGGAAATACACCTATAGGAAAACCAGCACTTTATCAGGGATTAGATTTTTGGAGGGCATATTAGCTGAGATCCCAAGACTCCAGAAGTTAATCATTTAGAAGGAAAACAAAATTTAAATATTGCTGTTGAAAGGAAGGTTGTGAGGAGAAAGTATTCGTTCAATAATAGAAAAATGTTTCCCTAGTTGTGCACGAATAATAAAAATAATAAAAATAGTGCTTATGATGTGCTAAGCACAGTTCTAAGTGCTTCACAAAGATTGATTCATTTACTCCTCACAACAAACCCACAAGACTGTTACTAATTTTATCACCGTTTTAGACATGTATAGGTTAAGGCAGAAGAAGTTGCGTAAGGTAATTCGGGTCCCAGTGCCTCCACTCACTGGCTGTGTGAATTTACTCTCTGACCCCCAGTTTCTTATCTGTGAAATACACACTATAATCTGTGCTCACTAATCTTACTAATGACACAGAGAATGTGCAGGTGCCTTGTTAACTGTGTATTGTAATAGAAAGTACTATTGTTTAAGTAAAGGACGGATGCACTTCCAAAGCCAAATCTCAGCTAAAAAGAGCAAATGATAAACTTGGTTTGACTTGCAGAATGTAATGGGCTTGCTACTTGCAGAGAGGCAAAGATGAAGTCTTAGTTACAATCGTGGCCTGGAGTCAGATGGAATCCTAGCCATATATATCACTTAGCTCTGTGACCTAAGGCAAGTCACTCACCATTTCTGAAACTGCCTTATCTCTGTAATCCTCATTTTACTTACCTGTAAAATGGGCCCAATAACACATTCCTCATAGAGCAGTTATGAGGATTAAATGAGATGCACTTAATGAAATACCTACAAGCAGTGAGTACTCAATAAAATGCAGATAAGGTTATTATTTTTTCTCATTTTTCTTTCTCTTCATCCTGTGTGTCTTAATTTCCCCCCAAAGTCAGCCTCATCATGTACGGGGAATTGATCGAGAGGTATGTGGCGGCCATGGTGCTGAGTGCAGCTGGAGATGCCTTGGGATACTTCAACGGGAAGTGGGAGTTCCTCAGGGATGGAGAGAAGATTCACCGAGAACTGGCCCAGCTTGGTGGCTTGGATGCCATAGATGTGGAAAGGTGGAGAGTCAGTGATGACACGGTGATGCACCTGGCCACTGCGGAAGCTCTCGTGGAAGCTGGGAAAGTCTTGGACTTGACTCGACTGTATTCCCTCTTTGCTAAGCATTACCAAGACTGCATGGGAGACATGGATGGCCGGGCACCAGGTGACCATAGCCAGTAGAGGTCCTGGGCAGGTGGAGAATAAAACAGGCCCAAGGAAGTCATTAAAAATGTTGATTGAGATTTAAACATCAAGGAGACAGTAGTTTTTATAGTTGTGATAAAAATAGAAACCTAAATGTCCCATAATTTATTTAATTATGGTGAAACATTTGTAGCCATTTAAAATTATACAGACAAATATTTACTGATATAGAAAAATGTTATATATTAAGTGAAAGATAAGTAGGTTATACAACAGGATGTATCTTATAAAGCCACAGTCATTAAAAGTATAATGTAGGGCCGGCCGAGTGGCGCCGCGGTTAAGCACTAGCTTGGGAAGCCAGCGGCCCTGGTTCGGGTTCCACTTATGAGGGCCAGTGACACTGCCCTCAAAAAAAAAAAAAAAAAAAAGTATAATGTATACCTGTTGGGAGAAGTCTGGAAGAATACATACAAACGTTCATAATTGTATCTGGTTAGTGGGAGTATTTACAATACTTATTTTCTTTTTGTTTATTTGTATTTTCTAACTTTTCTGTAATGAACAAGGAAAACATTTCTTCTTTTTAAAGAAGAATGGAAAGGGTCTTGAAGAGATTTCTTTTCTGTCTCCAGGTCTGCTCACAAGTAGCTCTTGCCTACCTGGGGAGACTGTTACAGGTCTTGGGCCACCACGTGATTTGAATCACCTTTTCCCTAGCCCATTTGGCCTACCTCTCCTCCTGTGTTAGTCAGCTTGAGCTGCCATAACAAAATGCCACAGATTGGTGTCTTAAAGAACAGACATTTATTTTCTTACTGTTAACAAGGCTAAAAGTTTGAGATCAAGGCATCAGCAGGTTTGGTTTTTTCTGAGGTCTTTATCTTTCGCTTATGGATGACTTCCTTATGTCTTTGTCGTTTCACAGTGAACATCCCTGGTGTCTTGTTCTGTGTCCACATTTCCTCTTCTTATTAGGATACTTGTCAGATTGCATTAGGGCCCAAAGTCATATTCTCATTTTAACTTCATCACCTCTTTAAAGGCCCTATCTCTAAAATATAGTCACTTTCTGAGGTACTAGGGGTTAGGGTTTCAACATACATATTTTGGGGGACAGAATTCAGCTTAGCTGATTAAAAGCACCTCCTGTTGAAAATTCCCCCCCGCCACACACACACACACACACACACACACACACACACACACACACACCCACACCCCCCAGGGTCTCTGTTGACCTCAAAGATTGGCCTTAGAAGCCAGCCTCTGTTCATCCTTTCTCAACATCTGATATCTCATCAGTATGACAAGTAGAAAGTGTTCTTTGTCCATCTGTGCCTTCTGTGGCATAGTTGTGAATAAATTGATTATAAGAGAACAGTAATACCACACCACACAGTATGTTACTGCCACTGCTTGGGTTATGTGTGCATTCACAGTTCCCAGTAGGACAGTGAGATGGAACAAGACTGATTACACTGCTCTCACAGAGGAGAAAACCAAGGGCACCCAAGGGCACATTGTTGCTCTGAACCCATCACTCCATCTCTGAGCCCAGCGCTCTTTACTCTGGAACTGTGGCCCCTTTCTGACATTTGGGAATTTCAGCTGTCATGTTCTCATTGGGCTCTTTAAGGGCTTGGGCTTGGAGCATGGTGGTTATGAAGCATGATGGGCTGCTAACTAGCTGGTGATGTGGTTTTGAGAAAGGTTCTTAAGCTCTGAGCCTTAGCTTATTTATTTAAAAAGGAATATGTTCTACCTACCTTTCTGAGTTATTGTGATGTCTCAGTAATAACTGGCAAAGATTCCAAGGCTCTAAATATGAATCTATTTCTTTTATTATTGATCTTATAGTGCTAAGGGTTATATATTAAGTAAGGCAGTGTTGGCTTGGGTATGGAGTTTGAGGGCATTCATTATCACATTTTTTGGCTTTCCCTTCCCATCAAAGAAACTGGGAGGCAGAGTTTGGATCTTTCCTTCCTCCGGGGCTTTTGCTTTGATTACACTGACTCCGTCCCCTACCCAACTTTTCCACAGGTCACACCTCAATGCATAATGCCATGCTGCTGAAGCCAGACAAAGCCAATGGCTGGAGGATTCCCTTTAACAGCCATGAAGGCGGCTGTGGGGCTGCTATGCGGGCCATGTGCATCGGTCTCAGGTTTCCTCATCCCAGTCAGCTGGACACACTGATCCAGGTTAGCATCGAGAGCGGCCGAATCACCCACCACCACCCCACAGGCTACCTGGGAGCCCTTGCGTCTGCTCTTTTTACAACCTATGCTGTGAATGGCAAGCCTCCTTTGCAGTGGGGAAAAGGACTGATGGATGTGCTACCAGAAGCCAAAAAGTACATTGAGCAATCAGGCTACTTTGTGGAGGAGAATCTCCAACACTGGTAAGTTTGTAGATGCATGCTCCTGCCAGAAAATGGCTGACCGTGTGTGCACACGTGCATGAGTGTAGGTCCAGAATCCATAGATCATAACAACTGTCATGGTTCTCACCATCCAGTTTTGTCATCCGCTGCATCTAGCCCCAGCCCCCCAGCCCAACACCCCCTCTCCTACCTGCTAAGGATTTCAGGTTTAGTTCCAGCAGTAGTTGCCACCAAGTAGACAAGTGCAGACTTAAGTGAGTAGTGCAGCTGTAGGGCTTCCCTCTTACAGGGATGCTGTTCTGTATTCCAACTTTCTATAGTGTTGGTGGCTATCCTGTACTGAGCGGAACCTTCCTGTTTATCTCCTGGAACTTGTTTTTCAGTGTTGTCTTGACGTACAGTATTTTGAAGTCCTTTCTTAGAAGGCTCAAGAGATAGGTTTTTTACTAGCTAATTAGTAAGTGGTAAAACCACATCTTCCCCTTTTTATTTTTTCCGGAATATAAAGCTCTTTTTGATTAAAGTATAATTGACGTACAATATTATATTAGTTTCAGGTGTACCACATAGTGATTTGATATTTATATACCCTATGAAGTGATCACCGTGAGAAGTCTAGTAACTATCTACCACCTTATAAAGTTATTGCGATATTGAATGTATTCCCTATGCTGTAAATTACATCCCATGACTTACTTGTGTTATAACTATAAGTTTGTACTTCTTAATCCCCTTCATCTTTTTTGCCCATCTCCCACCAATCAGCCCTCTGGCAACTATCCGTTTGTTCTCTGTTAGATTCCACATATAAGTGAAATGATACAGTATTTGTCTTTCTCTGACTTATTTCACTTAGCATAACACCCTCTAGGTCCATCCATGTTGTCACAAATGGCAAGATTTCATTCTTTTTTATGGCTGAGTAATAATATTCCATTGTATATATCTACCACATCTTCTTTATCCATTCATCTATCAGTGGACACCTAGGTTGTTGCTATTGTGAATAATGCTGCAATGAAGATAGGGGTGCATATATCTTTTTGAATTAGTTTTTTTTGTTTTGTTTTGTTTTAGGATAAATGCCCAGAACTGGAATTGATGAATTGTATGGTAGTTTTATCTTTAATTCTTTGAGGAAGTTCCAAACTGTTTTCCATGGTGGCTGTGCCAATTTATAATCCCACCAACAATGGATAAGGGTTCCCTTTTCTCCATATCCTCACCAATACTTGTTACACCTTCCCCCTTTTCTGAGTTCACTTCACATTGCCTTTTTTGGAAATTAAAGGTCTGGAGGCTCTCTGCTAAAATCACCCATGGTCATAATTTCCAAAGTTCCCTTTTGAAAAAAAAAGTAATTCTGTAAGGAAATGATGTATTAATTAGTTTGACTAGTAATCATTTCACCATGTGTATGTATATCAAATCATCATGTTATATACCTTAAATGTATACAATTTTTACTAAGGAAATAAAATAAATTATAAAATAAAATATATAATGACAGACTAAATAAAGTCTCCCCTTGAAAGGTGGCATGACATTATTCTCAACTCAGGAAAAACAGACCTTTACTTCTCACCTCTGACTTGCTATATAGCTTGTTTATTTAGCAACAGGTATCAGTGCCTTGTCTATATCAATTCTTAGCAGAAATTTATTGAGTGAATGTTAGAGCTCATTTTGATTTTTTATATTGTTTATTAATACAAGAAATTGAAGTCATCTTAGAATTTTCCCTATTCACACATCCATCTGGTACCTTTCCTTATGGTTTTTGACTTTATTTTTTTAATTGAATGTAGATTTTTTCTTCTTCCTCCAGGTCCTACTTCCAAGACCAATGGGAAAAGTACCTAAAAATTAGGGGGATTTTGGATGGCAAATCAGCTCCTACCTTCCCCAAGCCCTATGATGTGAAGGAGAGGGATCAGTTCTACACCTCCATGAGCTACAGTGGCTGGGGTGGCAGCAGTGGACACGATGCCCCCATGATTGCCTACGACGCCATCTTGGCTGCAGGAGACTCCTGGAAGGAGCTTGCCCACCGAGCCTTTTTCCATGGTGGAGACAGTGATTCTACAGCTGCCATTGCTGGCTGCTGGTGGGGAGTTATGTATGGTTTTAAAGGTGTGAATCCCTCCAACTATGAGAAACTAGAATACAGAAGTCGGCTGGAAGAGACAGCTAGGGCTTTATATTCTCTTGGAAGGAAGATATAGTAATGGCCCTTTAGGAAGATGTGATGTTCATTTCTGGTGGCTTCTCCTCTTGTGTAGTCCCTTTTCTGCTCAGTTTCTTTTCACTTCTTCCAAAGGCAAGAGTCTTAACCTTGTACTGAGGGACTTTTGACATAATAAATCCCCTGGGTACCTGAAGCTCAGTCTTTTCAGGCTCATCCTGTTCTCCCTGAATCTCTCCAACTTCTTATCCTGAGGAGTTCTTATCTCAGTTGATGGGGTCAGCATCTCCCAAGCTAGAAATCTCATGGACTCCTGTTTGAGTCTTCATTTTCATCAGCTAATCTTTCACTAAGTTTCTTCTGTTGTTTCAGATTGGGTTTCCCCAAAAGTGGACTCGACAAGGATTTGAGCACAAATAGTTTATTTGGGAGGTGATTCCAAGGAGCCTCTGAGAGGAGCATGGGGGAGCGAGACAGGGAAGTAGGAGGAGCCAGTACAAGGTGTGTTAATGAGCAGGTTACCACTGTCGCCAACTGGGGCTCAGTCCATCTAGGTCCTCTTTGTAAGGCATTCCTCATGGTTGTCCCACCTGAGGTATTTATATCCACGGCCTTCCATCTGACATTGGTGGTCCTCAATGCTAAGGCCCTGCACTTATAAGCCTGTCTGTTGTGCAAGCCAAACACGAATGTCTTCCAGCAAAGACTCAGAGATGCTTGCAGTGGCAAGCACGGGAACAGTGAGCAGTATATGTAGGGTCCCAGCTGCATCTGCTACATGGTTCTACCTCCTAAATATCCTTTAAATCTATCACCCTTTTACCTTCTTGCAACAAGTATTTTTCACCTGGATTTCTGCAACCCAAGATACTCAGGTCTGGGGTAATGCTGCTCTAGTGGCACTCTTTACTTGCTGGACATGACACTTAACATGTTATTAGTTTGTTGTTGCCTATTTGTTTGTCTTTATTCTCCTCTAGGCAGAACCTAGTACACAGGAGATACCTAATCACTATATATTAAATGAATGTTGTTAATTAGCCTCCTACCTGGTGCCTCTAACTCCAGTCTTGCCTTCTTCTTTGCCCACCAGAGTTATCTTTACAAATAAAAGATTGATCATGCTGCACTTCTAATCGTGTTCAATGAATACATCACCCCCTTTCTTGATTTCTTGATGCCCTTCCCTCTCTTTTTTCGCCTGGTAAGTTCATACTCATCCTTCAAGCCCCAACTCAGGTAGAACCTCTTAGATGAAACTTGCTGAGGCATGTGGCCGCTTTCTCCTCACTGCACTCAAAGCCTTCTGTGCCTCGCCTGTCACGATACTATCCTGTTGTGTGGGGATGGTGTGTCTTCTGGGGCGACCTCAGCACCTAGTGGTGGATTGTGCCTTATTCTCTTTGTGGCCTCTCTGCCTGGCACCTGAGAGACATTCACCAAATGTTTACTCTGGAAGTTCAAGTTGTGTTGATGTGAACGCTTTCAACATGCAGTTCCACCCTTGTTTTCTATGCCCTCTATGTTATGATTGCCAGGAGTGACCTGGCCAAGGTGTGCTATGAGAGATGAAGAGTTTGATGCCTTAGCCATGCCTATGGGCTGACTTAACTGAGAGAAGGCTCTCAACTCTGTATTTGAAGCAGGACTCCAGCAAAGGCTTGGGATTTCCAATTTTTTTTTTTTTATATACGTAAAGGGAGAGGGAAATTCTGAAGCTGTTTTTCTGAAGTTCAAAAAAACTTCTCATGTGTATTTATGTATTCAGGAAACAGACATCTCGTTTTAAATACAGCTAGGACAGCAGATGCTTCCACGGGACAGCCAAGCAGAATTGCAGACTTTTAGGGGTAGTGGATTACAATTCACAGAACATAGTAATAATCTCTTAAATTCAGATGTCTTAAAAAACTGCTTTGCACAAATATTTTGAGGACAGTTTTAGAATAATAGAAAACAGTATATACATTTTTGCACAAGATAACCTAAGCAGAAGATCAAGATGGAGACTCTCGGGCAGGACTCTTTTCAATTTCCCACTTGATAAGAACTGATTTTATAATGCAGACTGGTTTGTGCTTTTCTGTAGCTATAGAAGAAAACATTTTCTCCTCGTCTTTCTGAGGTTTCTTTTACCAGTAGTTAGGAATGCCTGCATTTTCAAGGTGGAGCACTCGAATTCCACTAGCACTGACCAAACAGCAGACCTGAGATGCTTAGATCTTACAAGATGGAAAAGGGCAGAAGACTGTTTTAGCAAGTGGAATCTAAGGCATGACCTGCTGTGAAACTGGTTTGGTGAATCATCTAAATTTAGTGAGATGCAAACATGAAATGGTTTTATTTTTCTCCAGCTACTGCCTTCATACATATTCTTTTGAAGCTGCTTTTCCTGTCTCGTAGCGTCATCTTGGGAAGATCACATAGCTTTTTTGGTCTTTGGGGCTGGGGGAGGGAAGTATTAATAACCCAGTCCATCCCAGTCCAGTTTTTTAAATTTCAGCTTTATTGAGGTGTAATTAACATAGACAAAAATTTTAAGTCTACATTGTGGTGATTTGATAAATGTATACATTGTGAAAGGATTTCCTCCATCTAGTTAATTAACACATCCATCATCATGAATATTTATCTTATTCATGTGTCTATGAGAACATTTAAGTTCTACTCTCCTAGCAAATTGCAGTTATACAGTACAGTGTTATTAGTTATAGTCACATTTTACGTCAGTCAGATCCCTAGACCTTGTTTATCTTATAGCTGAAAGTTTGTATACTTTTGCCAGCCTCTCCCTATTTTCCCCTAGCCCCTGGCAACCACTTTACTTAATTTCTGTGAGTTTGACTTAAAAAAAAACAAACAAGGCCGGCAGAGTGGTGCAGTGGTTAAGCGCTGGTTTGGGAAGCCAGCGGCCCTGGTTCGGGTCCCACATATGAGGGCCAGTGACACTGCCCTCAAAAAAAAAAAAAAAAAAAAAAAAAAGATTCCACCTAGTTAGCAGACAGCTGACTTGGAAAAATATGCCCTGTCGCCTTCATATGGTCAGCCTCTATCTCAGCTGGTAGGCCCTCCCTCATTTGGCTTATGAGGGGTGGGGAAGAGCACCCCCTTCCCTCCCCTTTCAGTAAGGGAAGGGAAAACCTCCATAGAACTATGACTCATGATTTTTCCTTTAAATCCCTGGTTTTCAGCAGGCAGAGGTGGAGAAGGGAAGTCTGGTCACAGAGCATTTCTGCTACCTACTAGTAAGTCCTACATGGACTTGTATTTCCAAGTCCTTCCAGGCTTTTTAGAACATGATTCCGGGGGTGGGGGTAGGGGGTAGGGTGGGGACTTCTCATTTGTTGTTTTATGGTGTAGGACTTTAGCTACACTTGGAAACAACAGAGAAAGACTCTAGAGGTTCTGTTATATTTGCTTGGCAGATTCTCACTGTTCATCACGGGTACACTTCAAAAAGTTTATACTTTCAGTCTCCATTTTTCGAACCTGAAAACTTCCTTCCAAACTCAGCCGGCGACTTTGCTTTCTATTATTTCCCTGAGAAAATAAAAGCAGTCAGAAGAGAATAACTGCACATTCCCATCAGCCTCTCTGCCCATCCACCTGCATCTGGGCTCATGGTCTCCAGCTTCTCTCCTGACTACGAATGCTTGTGTGTGTGTGTGTGTGTGTGTGTGTGTGTGTGTGTGTGTGTGGTGGGGGATGGGGTGGGGGGTGAGGGTGGGAGAAAGGGAGGGAGAATGGGAGGGTGAGCATGAATAGGGAAAGATAATAAACTTAATTATATACATTGTGTTACAGATATCAATAAAAACGATCTGACACCCAGTATGAATTTGTCATGCTTATCAAGTTAATCTACATAAACTGAAAAACAGGTCATGTGTAACGTTACAGAGATTAATTATATTTTTTTCACCTGCTATGTGATGGTGCTTCATTTGCTTTGTTGCCTAAGATTGCCAGCTGTCTAGGCAATATGTATATTTTTAAGATCAGCAAAATTAACATTGACTTCCTCAACCACCACATTCTCTCCATTTATTATTCTTTCTCTGTCTTTCCAGGACAAATAGACATTTTTTTTTTTTTTTTTAAACAGAGCTACTGGGAATTTGAGGGAAGGAATGGAGTCTGATGATTTCACCAGGCTTATGTATTAGCTCCTCAAGGAATGGCTGCTGGGGTCTCGCTAAGGATCCAGAGATTGCCCAGACAGGGCATGGGGGATAGCCTTGCCATCAGTTTTTCGGCTTGGGGGGTTGGGGGGTTGGGAATAAGTGAGACTCTTTCCATTTGGGGAAGGAAAAAGAGGAAGAAAATGTTGCTGTGTGTCAGGCAATTTACCATAACCCTCTAACAGAAGAAGAAATTAGGCTTAGAGAAGTCACCAGTTGTCCAAAGTCAGCAGCTAGGATGAGATGGAGCTGGGGTTTAAACCCAGGCTTTGTCTCCAAAGTCTTTTTTCTTTGCACACCTTCTACACTCTGTTAGCTATAATTAGAATTTTTTTCCTTAGACAAATCCACAATGAAACCGAGGAGTGAGACTGCAGCAACCTATGCCCTTCACCTTCCCACAAGTGTGAGGTAAAGTGAAAAGGAAAGTTAGTTGTGGGCTAGCTTGCCATATTTAGGGCAAGGGTAGGGAGGGGGCAGAGCTAAGCCCAGTAAAACTGAAATGGACAGAGTATCTTCACTCTCTTCCCTCCTCAAAGTGCTTCCTCTTCCTCTGCCACCAAGGAGACCCCACCCAATGCCTGGGTCATAATGTGGACTTCTGTCTCCACCGTTCTTGGGTATACCTGACCCCACTTAACGGTCCTACTTGGTATTATCATCTGTACTAGTGTGGTGGTCTCAGGCAAGTGCCCCCCCTTTCCTCCCCAGGTGTCTGGGCTTGGCCTGGGCCATGGGCTTTCTTTTCTTTTGAAGGCAGTGTGACTGGCCCTCATATGTGGGACCTGAACCCGGGGCCGCTGGCTTCCCAAGCCAGCGCTTAACCACCACGCCACTTGGCCGGCCCTGGCCATGGACTTTCAACTGTACCATGTAAAGAGCATGAGTCTAAAATGAGGTTGTCTGGAGATGGGGGACAGCATCAACCAAAAAAACCCTTTGGTTTTTCCTGATCTGCAGAGCTGTGAATAGAAGTTTGTACTTTAAATAGAGGGCCATGCTTCAAACCAGTGTTTCCCGTCATTTTGGATTGTATGTGGACAACCATCCCCCACTGTCAATGCCAGCAGATGGAAGTTATATAAATGAAAACTTGAAATAAGTGTTAGTGCAGGTGGTACGTGGATATGGCAGGAGTAGGGAAGATAGGACCTGAATGAATGAAACTGAGAAACATGGCCTTGAGCAAACATGAATCTCCAACAGGGTGATTTCCACAAGAGACTGCTCTAGTGGCGACAGACTTTCTGGTGTCTCTTATTCCATACCAGCCCTGAATCCAGCAGACTGGATGTACCATGCCCTCTCCTAGCAAATATTGATTGAGCAGCAGCTATGTGACAGGCACTGTGCTAGGCTCTGGGGGTGAGCAAACCAGATCAGAATTTGGCCCTCCTGAAGGTGACATTCTCCTTGGGGGAGACATACCATATACACTGAATATAAATTGGTATTCCCTCAGTGTCTTCTGGTAGAAAGCTCTCTATGCTCACCTTTGAAAATATGTCACCCCATTTCCTTGGCCCCTCAAGCAGTGCTCCCCAGGCCACTGGCCTATCTGAGCTTCCATTTCCTCACTGGTAAAATGGAGATGGCTATAGTAAGAATTAAGAGAAGACTAATGGGCTCTGGCATGCACACAGCCCTCTGAGTAACCCGTTGGAACTGCAGTCCTGGGCCCAGCCCCAAAGATTCTCATTCAATGTGCCTGGGTTGGGCCCAGCATCTATCCTAAGTTCCTTGGGTGCTTCTGAGGCAGATGGTCCTGGATGGGACCACTTCAACCCCAGTTGGAGAGCACTGACTAGATGATGAATATGAAATAGGAAAGTGCATAAAACCACGTGCAAAGAATAACTGGAATAATTGCCTTGGCATACCAGCTCTGGCCTTGGTGTAGGGGGACATGAAAACGCCGCCCTCGGGCTCCTGCTGTGGGGAACCTGTTTGATGGTCCCAGTTGCTGCCCTTCTGTATCTTCCCTCAGTCATTGTGTTGAGACTGACCCCAGCTAATGACTGAACAGGGTGGGGCTAGGATAGTCCCTTCCTCTGTAACTTTCTCCTCTCCTTCACAGGTGTCAGCTCTGCATCACAGTCTAAATGTTCTCCCTTCAATCTTTAGCTTCCCTTATTCTTCACAAGTGCCATCCCTAATAATTCTCTTGTCCCATCTTGGCATCTTTTTCTCTGAGGACCTGAACTAATGAATGCACCTTGCTTGGTTTCTGATATCAGAATAACTTTCAGTAGTGCCCTATTCCTTTCTGATGGCAGCAGTGTGTAATCAGTGGGATCGTATGCATGAGGGGAAGCAAGAGCTGGTCCCCCCAAAATCATTTTATCCTCATCTTCAACAGGCCTGGCACAGCCACATTGGCATGGTACCAATTTCTCTTCAGGGATTGTTGCTGTCTGCTTCAGTGATTCAGAGCATGGCCTCTGGGACTAGCTTTCCCAGCTTCACAACTCAATTCTGCAGGACCTTGTGCAAGTTACTTCACCTCTCTGTGCCCTAAAGCTATGAGAAACACGTATGTAGACAGTCCTCACTTCATAGAGCTGTCGCGTAGACAGTTTGATACTGGCCCTGCTGGCAGGTTTTCTCCCTCATAGGCATGTGTCACAATCTAAGGAGCCAGACAGCAAGTACTTTGCCCTTCCCCCTGCCCCCCACCTTCCTGGAACCGCCCCCCAACTTCCTAGAAGTAGCTCTCTGTGGTTTCTGCCAGTCCTTTGGTTAAGAGGCCACGAGGTACACTGGAAAGGCCTTGGCTCCAAGCCAGGCCTGCCACTTCTAGGAACAGGGTCTCTGTAGGTCTTTTTCTTTCTGTACTATTGTGTTTCTTTATTTGTGAATTTAAGATGCTGAACACCTCTTCTTAGAGGTTGGACTTCACTTCTAGCCCCAAGATAATATGACAGGCTAGAACTCTCCAGAGGCAAACTTCATCTTCTTCCGTTCTGCCTATGAAGTGTACATGAAACATGTATTATTATTGGCTCAGCTCTTTGCTAGGCACTGGGGATTTAAAAATGAAAAAGAGAAGGCCTTTGCCTGCAAATCACTCAGAGCCTTCCTAGGGAGACAAACACGTCCACAGATAATTCCAGTACAATAAGGGTTTTGTGATCACATAGAGATGAAAGACTTCTGCCTTGGTTTTTACTAACATTTTATAATGGGAAGTGGGAGAGGTACAGGAAATAGTTTCCTGACGATATTTGACTCAGAGAGGAAGGACAATGTGTTTCAATGTCCCCTGCTTTAAAAAAAGAAAAGTATTTATTTTCAACTGAGAAGAAACTGAGCAACTGTGGTAGTTAAACAAATAGGGAGAGTTTATTTTTTCTTTTACAGGTCATGAAGCCAGTTAATGATTAGTGGAAGTGAGAGCCAAGTGGGTGTTTGGTGTCCAAAACTCCTAGAGACTGGGTTATGTGATTTCTTTCTCATTCAGCTCTGAGACTTCCAGCTCAGCGATGTACTCAGACCTCTGGGAAAGATGCTTCTGGTTGTGGGGGCTCCTTTTGTGGCTCAGTGATGGGAATGCAGGTAAGACGGGGGCTCCCGCCTTGGGTGGAATGATTCTGTCTCAAATCATTACTTATGCGGTAAGTAACCTTTGGAAGGTCCCCTAAAAGACCTCTGTCTCCTGAGATGAATTTACAAGAGGGAGAAACAGCCCTACAATCATAAAGGGAATGATGGTTATCAGGGCATTTTCTGAAGTCCGAAAAGTTGAACTATCTCTAGCTGTTTTACTCATTTTTCCAAAACCCACATTATTCCTTTCAACTTTGCACAAGCCAGGATGACAATGAGAAAGTAAGATTTGATTAATTACGAAACATGATTCATTTTCACCCTATAAATATCCACTCTTCCAAGATTTATTTATTTAAAAAAAATTTAAATTTAAGTTTTCCAAATTAACAATGATTTTGTCATTGAGATTGTTAGATGTCCTTTCTACCGTTGCTGACAATAGTTCAGGTTTATCATCCCTCCTGGCAGGACACTTATAACCTAGTCCCTGCTAAAACAACTTCCCTCTGATGCTATTTGAATTCTACCTTTCCATTAAAAACCCCCACCCACTGTTTCCGCTTGCAAATCTAAACCCTCGTGTGGCATTGAGATTCTCTGACTAGTGAAGATACCCCTGTCCCCCTGGTCCCAACAACAGACTGCTCTTCTGTCATCTCCACAAGACATTTAATTCCTATTCCCCAGCTTTAGACCGCGTCATTCCTTCTGCCTGGAGTTGCTCATACTACCTTTTCATTCATTTTAGCTCTTCACATCTTCTAAGCGGGCATCCATGATTTAGGCCTTCCTTCATTCCTTTACTCAGCACGCCTTCCCTGCTCCAAAGTTCAGTTTGCATGTGTGTGTTCACGACCTGCATTAACGGGTTGCTTTTAAAAGGTGCTGCCTAGTTTCATGTGTCATTTTTATTTGTTGTGTGTATAAAATTATCTACACACACACACACACACACACAGTGCCAAAAAAATGTATACACATTTTAAGAAAGGAAAAAACTGTATTAATTGTAATACTCAATATATACCGATAACAAAAGATGAATACAAGTCATGTTTGACTTCTGCAATTATAAGAGGTGCTCAAAGTGGTTACCATCAGCATCCAGACACTTCTGATTATGGCGAACTACTGCTTGAGCATAGATAGCATCTCTTAAAATGTGTATACATTGTTTTGGCACCCTGTGGTATATTTGTGTGTGTGTGTGTGTGTGTGTGTGTGTGTGTGTGTGTGTGTGTATGTGAGAGAGAGAGAGAGAGAGAGAGAGAGAGAGAGAGAGAGAGAGAGAGAGAGATCCTTTCATATCAACATACAGAGCATTTTTTTAATGTCTGTTTATACACCATCTACTAGATCTGAAAGGATTTATATTGTCTACATTTTTGATAGATGTGAGAAAAATTGTCCTGCAAAAAAGTTATAACTAGTTATTATTATGTAAGCATAGCCATTTCTCTACCTCTCTGTCAACATTGTAATATTACATGTTTTTCATATTGTCAATCTGATAAGAAAAATAATATTATGTTGTTGTCTTAATTCTTATTTCTTATTGTTATTTCTGCTTCCGGTGTCTTGTTTAAGCAACTGTCCTATAAAGATAATCTCCCATATTTTCTTCTAAACCCCAAGAGCTAGCCCAATCAGACTAAGGTCACCAGGAACAAATCCTTTGGTCATGGTATTTTTTTTTTTAATACAGTGTTGGATATGATTTGTCAACATTTCTTTTTCTTTTTATAGTTATTATTTTGCATATATGTTCATAAAGAAAATTTATCTATTATTTTCTTTCATGTTTTGCCCTTGTCTGGTTTTGATACTAAGATTATTATAACCTTGTAGAATAAGTTTCTACTCTATGAAACAATTTATGTAAGATAAAGATTATCTGTACTTTAAAGGTTTGGTGGAACTCTCATATAAAACCATCTAGCTCTAGTGTATTTCAGGGCCAGAGAAGACTCTTGATTGCCAATTCAGTTTTTGAATGCTAGTAGGTTTATTTGGATTTTGTATTTCTTCTTGAGTCAATTTCAGTAAATTATGTTTTCTAGAAAATTATCCATTTCTTTTAAGTTTTCCAATGCATTTGTCTGGGAATTTTTAAGTATATCTTTTTATCCTTAATATTCTGCAGTTATACTATAATCTGCCTAGTATAGATTTATTTTTCTTTATCTTGTTTATTACCTTGAGTGTAATTTTTGATTAGAGAGCTCATATCATTTTTTTTTTGTCATGGAACATTCTTAGCAATTATCTTTGCAAAATAATTGCTTCTTTTTCCATTTTCTTCCTGTAGAGAACAACTACTAGATAAATGTCGGAGCCTCTCCACCTATTGTCTGTATTTTTTAACTACACTTTTATATTTAATAAGTTGTTTTATGCCTATACTAGACATTATAGTATTGGTTTCTGTTTTAATGATTTCCTTTTTTATTTCTAATTTTCTAATTAACTGTTTCCTATATATCTCATTGTATAATTTATTATATAATTTATTTCATAATTTCTTTATACTTTGTCTTTATTTTATCTCTGCATATTTTCAGCGTACTTATTTTAAAGTCTATATCAAAGGATTTTTTAAAATGTTATTTCACCTGGAATGAATTTATGATTCACTTATTGGTTATATTGACTATCTTTGTACACATTTGATTTCTTTATATATTTAAGCATTTTATTTGCAAGCTTTTAAAAAGTAAACTTTTTATTAAAGCACAACACAGATAAGTACAACACAGAAAAATACACAGATTATTCATACACAGATTAATGACCTTTCAGAGTGAATTCACCTGAGTAACCATCACCCAAACCTCAGTCCAACAAATGAAAAATTACCAGGATCATAAAACCCATTCTCTGTATCCCCTCTTAGTCACTACCTCCGCAAAGATGACTATTATCTTGGCTTCTAACAACATAAATTAGTTTCATTTCAGTTTTCAGCGAAAAGTTTGTTTTTGGCCTCTCTCTGTCTCTGTTTCTCTGTCTCCCCACCTCCCGCCATCTTCAGGCTCTCTGCTCCAGTTAGCTGAGTGTCTCACCTCACTGTTAGTGAGGTCTTGTCTTTCTATTCTGCCTCCCTAAATAAAGCTATAACCCCAGGTAAAAAGTCAATAGCTGTGTTTTGTTTGTATTGTTTTTGTTTTTAGCTTCCTTTCCTGAGTTGAGAAGTTCCTCTCCACCACTGGCTACCACAGGTGGGCATGATGCTGGTCATCCACACTGGACATGGAGCACCTTTGGATCCCACTTACCTCACAGAGCTGAATTCTCTCTCTCTCTCTCTCTAAAGATTTTATTGGGGAACTGGGGAAGGGAACAGTGTTGAGGAATTGGGAAAGGGGAACATTGTGTTTTTCATGAGCCATCAGCTCCAAGTCCAGTTCAATCTAGTTGGGGGTGGGGGAGGTGCAGCCCACCATCCCATGTGGGAGTCAAACCAGCAACGTTGTTAAGAGCACACACTCTCGGGCCAGCAGAGTGGTGCGGTGGTTAAGTGCTGGCTTGGGAGGCCAGCGGCCCCGGTTTGGATCCCACATATGAGGGCCAGTAACATTGCCCTCAAAACAACAACAACAACAACAACAACAACAACAAGTCTACTGTAAATATATCCCCTTTTTATTCTCTATATTGTTTACTTGTGACTTTCCTCTTTTTTCTTACTCTGTCTTATCAAAAGTACATCTAATTTATATTATTCTTTTCTAAGAACTAGCTTTTGGGTTTTATTGTGTATGGCAGGTACCATTCTAGGCAATAGAGTGAACAAAATGGATGAAAAGTTCTGCCCTCTTTGAAAGTATATTCTAAGGTGGGGAAATCAATATACAAGAAGTTTAATAATAAACTAATAAATTTCATAGTAGATTAAAAGGTGATTGAGATAAAAATAAATAGATCAAGATGAAGAAGATTGAGAGAACTGGGGTGAGGACTATAGGCAGGTTACAATTTAAATAGGGTGGTTAGAGGAGAGAAGATGACATTTGTCAAGCAAAGAGGGAAAGAATTAGCCATGTAGATGTCTGGGAAGAGACACTCCAGGCAGAAGGGAAAGCCAGTGCAAAGACCTAATGTGGGAGCCTGTCTAGAGTGAGAAAGAGCTAAAGGGATACAGAGGAAGCAACAGTCAGACTGGCATAGGGCTACTGGAGCGGGAGGTTTATTCCATTTAGGGTGTTAGTCCATTGTTAGGACTTTGGATTTTGTTCTAAATGAAATGCCTTGGAGTCTTTTGCACAGAGGTGTAATGTGATTGGACTTACTTTTTTGGCTACTGTATCGCAAAGAAACTTTTTTGGCTACTGTGTCACCAAGAGACTGAAGGGAACCAAGAGTGACTGCAGGAAAAACAGTTACTGTAGGCCATGGCAGTGATTTTGAGAAATGATGGTGGCTCAGACCAAGGAGGTAACAGTGTACAGTAGTCTCCCTTATCCATGGTTCCAGTAACCCGTCAACTGTGATCAGAAAATATTAAATGGAAGGTTCCATAAATAAACAATTCATAAGTGTTAAATTGCATGCTGTTCTGAATCCCTCACTTTATCTCATCATGTAGGCGTTGTATCATTCACACATCACAAGAAGGATGAGTACATTAAGATATTTTGAGAGAGAGAGAAAAAGGGAGAGCACATTCACATAACTTTTATCATAGTATACTGTCATAATTGTCCTATTTTGTGTTAGTTATGGTTTGTTAGTGTCTTACTGTGCCTAATTTATAAATTAAACTTTATCATAGTAATGTATGTATAGGAGAAAACATAGTATATATAGACTTGGGTACTATCCGCGGTTTCAGGCATCCACTGGGGGTCTTGGAACATATCCCTTGTAGAAGAGGAGAAACTGCTGTAGGTAGTAATGGTTTAATTCTGAATATCTTGTTCTGAGGGGAGAGCTGATAGGATTTACTTACCATTTGTATGTGGGGTGAGGTCTCCAAGAATATAGGCCTGAGCACCTACACTGACTGTGTTGCTAACAATGTCATTTTCTTCGTTTTTTTTAACTTCAACTATTTCCTTTATAGTTTTTTTCCCTTTTATTTTATTTTATTTTATTTTATTTTATTTTATTTTATTTTATTTTATTTTATTTTATTTTAGCTGAGCCATCCTGCCACCTGTTGGCAGCTCAATGGCAACTCAGCTCGGGCTGGCATCGAACCGCCATTGCTCAGAGCTCAGCTCGCACTCTTGAGCAAGCTCTTAACCAACTGAGCCATTCAGCTGGCCCCAAAGGTGTCCTTCTTTTTTTCTGAGGGCAGCGTCACTGGCCCTTATACGTGGGATCGAACCGGGGCTGCTGGCTTCCCAAGCCAGTGCTTAACCACCACGCCACTCGGCTGGCCCTCCCATATATTTTATTTGGAGTTGTTGCATCGTGCTTTTTCGACTTTCTGGATTGTAAAACTAATTTACCTAATCTATATCTTTCCCTTTATTCTCCTAATATTTGCATTTAATGTTATGCACATCTCCCCAGGGCTGTTTTAGCTACTTTACTCAAGTTTTTATATGTATTTTATTGTCATTTGGTTTTTTATATTCGCTAGTCTCCAATGTGATTATTTTTTAACCCAAGAGGGGCTTTTAAAATCTCCAAATGTATTTTAAAATAATTCTATTGCATTTTATTTAGATAATGTCTGGATGACACTGATTCTTTGATGTTTATTGGGCCTTGTTTTCTGACATACAATGCTCATTTAAAAGGAGTCTTAATTCTCTGTTTGAGGGATGTAGGCTTCCCTATATAACCAATATAGCAAATTTATTCATTTATGTGGTTCAAGTCTTATTCTCAGGCAGACTCCTTTTATCTTTTCTTCAAAAAGCCAGCAGCTGAGGAAGGCAGATGAGGTAGTAGAGTCAGACATCTTTCTCTCTCATGTACTGTGGGAGCTCAGGTTGCAGGCTGAGGAGTGTGGGGGCTGCACTCTCAGACTAGGCTTCATGACCTAGCTGTTCAGAAGGGACATGCAAAGGAGCTTGGGGACCATATCTGGGGCTCAGGCACAGAGGCACAGAGGTGGTGAAACTGCTGGTGTGCCTCCATACTCTCTAAGGGTAGGGTTCCCACCATCCACTCATGATACCACATCCCAGTGTACCACAGATCCATGTGCCTCTTGTATATGTGCCTCCCAGTTACCTCTGAAGGCAGATAACCATTCCAGAAAACTAAAATTTCAGTCTTCTTCTATGAAGGGGCCTTCACAAACCAAAGCCTGCAGTCTAGACCTGTCCTCTGATTCTGAAGGTGGCTTTGTCCCATGGCAGTAATGTTAGGTAGCAGCGAATAGCACCATGGCTGGGGCCATACATCCTGGGTTAGTGTGTGCCTGCTACTCCTGCTGGTCCCTCTTTGTGACCTGTGCTGGGAACCAAATGCCACACCTGTTTACCAAGATGTGCACATGGGGGTGGGGTGTTGGATATTGAAGATGGGCCGGATTTTCTGCTCTCTGGAAAGTAGGAGTTTCATGCTGCCATTTTAGGTGCATTATTTTAAAAGGCCCTTTAATGACCTTGACCATAAAATATTCTGTTTAAAGCCATCTGTTGTGAGGTGCTGTAGAATAGGTATAGCTTGTTAAGGCTCTTCTCTGTCATCTGGCTAGGCAGCCATGGACTGGGCATAGGAGGCTCTGGAGCGGCTCTGGATTGCTCATAAGGACAAGAAGTGATGAGGCTGGACTGGGCTATTTAGACCAGAGTGAGCCTAGTCCCAGAGCAACTGCTCATTTTGTTCCCCAGGGTTATTTTTAGAAATATGTGCTATTTTGCTACAGCTGCCATAACAAAGCACCACAGGCTGGGTAGATTAAACAACAGAAGCTTATTGATGCACTGTTCTAGAGGCTAGAACTCTGAGATCAAGGTGGCAGTAGGGATGGTTCCTTCTGAGGCCTGTGAGGAAAGGATCTGTTCCAGGCCTTTCTCCTTGGCTTACACATGGCCATCTACTTCATGTGTCTTCACATCATTTTTCTTCTGTGTCTGTGTCCAAATTTCTTCTTCTTATAAATACTCCAGTCATATTGGATTAAGGTCCATTCTATTGCTTCGTGTTTAATGTAATTACCTCTGTGAAGACCCTATATCTTAATACAGTCACATTCTGAAGTACTGGGGGGTAGGACTTCAATACGTGGATTCATGGATGGGTGGGGGACTCAGTTTAGCCCATAACAATGTCCATTTCACCATGGCATTTAAACTTCTCTAGTTGAGCAATATTCATATTTGTCTCTGGTATTTTTATCTTTAGATATGAAAAATATTCACAGGTTTTTGTTTCAGAAGTGATGCAGCCTTTTCTTTTCATTTTTTTTTTTTTTTTTTTTTAGAAGGCAGTGTCGCTGGCCCTCATATGTGGGATCCGAATCGGGGCCACTGGCGTCCCAAGCCAGCTCTTAACCACCGTGCCACTCAGCCAGCCCAGTATTAATACTTTTTTATTTATTTTTTTAAATTTTCTTTTATTTATTTATTTATTTTTTAGCTGAGCCATCCTACTACCTGTTGGCAGCTCAGCGGCTGCTCAGCTCGGTCTGGGCATCGAACTGCTGTTGCCCAGGGCTCAGCTCGCACTCTTGAGCGAGCTCTTAACCAACTGAACCACTTGGCCGGCCCTGATGCAGCTTTTAATAAATGAGTCCGATTATTGCACTAGGCTGATTTCTAATGCCTGTAATAAGCTCCTGTTTCTTTCTTCTTTTCAAGAACACATTTCTTCCTTCTAAGAACAGACGGCTTCACCTTGGATATTTCTTGTTTTGTTTTTTTTTCCTCCAGGAGATACAGCTCCTACCCAGCAGCCAAATTGCACTGACTTCCAGAATGCCAATCTCCTCCAAGGCACCATTCTCAAAGTCCAGTTTCTCCTCTTCACCCCTTCGGATCCTAGCTGTGGGAAGCTCATTGAAGAAAGTAGTGACATCCAACACTCTGGGTTCAATGCCTCTCTGGGAACCAAACTAATTATCCATGGATTCAGGTGGGAGCTAACCAATCAATAGAATCGTTTCCACTGAAAACTAGAAAGTAACCATAGGAAGTTAGTGGGGGAGTAAGAGGAGAAATGGATTTACTGACTGTCACATGTCCCATCCCTCACTTCCTGCTGTCTTTGAAGGTGTCTCATATCAACATGAACACACATGATGTGGTTTATTCTTGTTGATTGTATGTGTTACTCTTCCCATCAGTCCTTGTCTATACACTCTTAAACAGTAAATATATGTGATCTGGAAAAATCACTCCAGCACGTAGAGACATGGTTTCTATACTGGAATAAAAGGGAGGTTGTAGAGATAGTCTCAGTGATTCTTTCTTTCCTGAAACGTGGAGTTGTATCATTTATCTCAGCCAATGAATTCATAGGCTTTGTACCTTTGTACCATCACTCAGGAGTAATAACATGGTGTTTTCATCCAGGATTTTATTTCTTCTTCTTCATTTCTTTCTCTGATTTCATGATCTAAGAAACTTCCACTTATGGGTACTATTCCCATCATACCCAGAGGCTAGTGTTTCCCAGGAGCTAGGCACTTCCCTTCTTCAATTTCTTTGATGCCCTGTAGTCCAAAATTTGTTGTGATGTACAGTCACTGAGTCTCAATTTAATCCCCATCCTTCCTTCCAGTATCTTCTCTCCAAAGCCCACTGACAAGGTCAGAAACAGAAAGGTTGCCAAAAGGAAAAAGGGAGAGAATGCAGTGAAAGAGTGGCACTGTAGAGCAGCTAGAGTTGGGGCACTCGGTGAAGAGATGGGCACAGAGGCTCTGCACAGAGGATCAGCATTTCCTCATCTCTGGGTTCTCTGCTTCTCAAATCCCTAGGTTCTGGGGACCCAGCCACATCTTTCCTTAGGTATCCCTCCTCACTCTTGTGCCCAAGTCTCTCCCCTAGCAAGTCTTACAGTTAGCTGCTATCCAAGACTGAGTGTGTATCCCCAGCCCAGAGATAGCTAATAGAGCTGGGAGTTCATCACTATCTGTGCTCCTAGATCCCCCATAGCCACATGTCATGGCACATGCCCAGTCTGTGCTCCTCTGCACCTATAAGCATGCTGTCATTGTTCTTGTGCTATGGGCCATTGAGAAAACGTCTTTCCTGATTCCAATCGCTAGGGAAGAAAGTTTTGTGAATTTTTTTTTAACATTCTTCTTTCCCTAGAAAAGTGCTATTATACTGTAAGTTCCAAAAGGATAGGGACTATATCTAACGTTTCTTTATTTCTTGCAAAGCACCCAGCATACTGCCTTCCCCATGTTGTTGAATGAATGAAGGAGTGAATAAATGCATGAAAAATGAAAACATGCTCAAGGAAAGTACCTATATTCTAGAATGAGAATTAAGATGGCAAATCTTAACTCTGTCATACAAAGCTATCTTTTCTTTCACACGAATAACATAAGCAGGGTCAGTGCATATGGTTTCTGCAGTTGTGCACCATACAAAGGTGCCTAAGGGCTGGTGGGGCTGAAATCAGCCTGAGTTCTGAGCCCTGGTACCAGGCTGCATCTACCTGGGTAGAAGGCAGCTGTTATAATTTACACAAAGGTTCCAGGTGTGCAGGCAGGAGCCCTGGGCTCTTTGGGATTATGTTCTACCTATACTCAGAGTGCTGTGTGATTTACTGCCCCTTCCCTAGTTTTGACTTTTTCCCCCTCTGAGTTTATCCTGCTAACAGAGGTTTCCATGACAATGTAAATGGATTTGGCAGATCATTTTTCTATACTTTCTTGGCCCCACGTTAGGGCTTTAGGAACAAAGCCTTCCTGGATTGAGAAATTCATCAGTGCCCTTCTGCGGTCAGCAGACGCTAATGTGATTGCCGTGGACTGGGTGTATGGGTCCACAGGTGTCTACTACTCAGCCGTGGAAAATGTCCTTAAGCTGGGAATTGAGATCTCCCGTTTCCTCAGTAAACTCCTGGTAAGTGCAAAAAAGCCTAGGGTGATTTTTGGCCGCTTATGGTGGGGAGAGGGGTCAAAAGGAAAAAAGTGACACATGAGGGGAAGTGTTAGGGTGGAAGCAGAGCCACCCCAGTGGCTTGCCGGTCTTTGGTTCAGATCTCAGCTCTGTCACTTATGTGCTGCTGGCTTTGAGCAGATCATGGAACCTCTCTTAACCTCCCATCCCTCCTCTATAAATTGAGCACTGTATGTCAGATGGGGTATTACCAGTGGCCAGCTTTAGTCTTCCCTCAGAAGGAATGGTTGTGGTCATGACTCACACACTGGGCACCATAGGGAAAGTGAGGGGATTTTCAAGGCGGGGAGCCCAAGAAGAAGGCAAAGGATTACCGAAATGAAAAATCTCTGTATATGTGGCGGGTATGTCATAGCCAGGGCCCTTTTCTGCTAACGCCTCAGGGGAAAGTGAGACCAGGGGCTGCTGGGGCCCAAATGCAATTGACTGTCAACGCCCTTTGTAGGTGCTGGGTGTGTCGGAGTCCTCGGTCCACATCATTGGTGTTAGCCTTGGGGCCCACGTTGGGGGCATGGTGGGACATTTCTACAAAGGCCGGTTGGGATGGATCACAGGTAACACTCTTTCTTCCCTGCCTATCCTCCTAGGTTTAGAGCTAGAGAGAGAATGCCCTGGAAATGCCTTTGCTGAGGCAAGCAGAGGGGAGTGTGGAGCCTTTGGTGTTATGATCGAGTCATCTCTGACCACTAAAATTTACCTACTGTGGCCCTTTTGCATAAAATGGTATTGTGTTACTATCGTATGATCTCTAATGTCAGTGTAAGAGGTTGTGTAGTTCATTCTATGCCTGAGCTTTTACATCTGTAATGTAAAAAATAATAGATGGAATCACTTTGAAATGGAGTCTGGGCTGCCATCCCAGAGGAACTGCCCTGTACATCTTATGCTTCAAACCTTGGAATGTTAAAACAGGGCAAAAAAAACCTTTGGACTCGGCCTAAAGCAACATCGTGTCCCAAAGAACTGTTTGCAAAGTTAACAAGAAATTTACAGATATTATGACTACCAGGCTGATGTCTTCAGTTGCAGGACTTCTGTTCAGTTGGACTTCAGGGAATTCTCCATAATGGTTGTTCTGTAGGTTAGTGTAATTTTGATGTGGTCATGACCTCTCATTTACTTACTCTGCCATCTTGACCAGAAAATCCTGGTTAGCTATTCCTTTTGATCTCAAATAAATGCTTGTTGTCTCACACTTTCAAAGGCCTTTTATTTTTAGGTTAACTACTGGTAATATGGGTTGTAACAGCTTATATTTCCTTGGCCCTCTATGGAAATCACTTTTATGCTAAATGTTTGCAAAAGTGCAGTATGTTTTATGTTTCAGGAGCTACCCTCAATCAACATGGGGTAGATTTGTGTGGCAAATACCCTCCAACGGAACAGTTCTTAGTCACATGCTACACAGTCCCTCCTTGAAGCTCCAGTGGGATGGGACCCACTTCCCCAAAGTGATAATCCATTCATTAAAATTTCCCTTCATTCTATGACTCATTTTCCCACTCCCTCAACATACCTTCTGTGATCTTCCAAATAAGTTCCTTCCATTTTAAATCCTTGTTTCTGGGTCGGCTTTCTGGTAGGAAGAGGGGAAGGGATCCAACAAAGACATGGGAATGGTAATATTTATTTCATGTGTTCTTGTGAGCACCAGTGTGCAAAATTGCCCAGCACAAGGCCTGGCACATAGTAACTGCTCAAAAAAATTATAGCTGTTGTTATTACTACATGAGGATTGCTGTTGCTCACATTAACCCTTACCAGATGGTTGGTGTTATCAAGCTCATTTTAGAGCCAGTGAACTTGGGTCATTGGGATGTTACAGAGACAACAGAGTGGGGGTTCCTAAGTATGGGGGTCCTAAGCTAATTCTCCACCCGTGGGCCCTTGTTGGGGGACTCTGAACTGGAAAGGCTGCCAGTGTAGGTATGCAATGGGTCTGTGAAGGTTCCTGTGACCGAGAGGACAGGGTGGCTTCACATCAGTCTGTCCTCACAGGCCTGGACCCTGCTGGACCGGAGTATACCAGAGCCAGCCTGGAGGAGCGCCTAGACCCTGGAGACGCCCTCTTCGTGGAAGCCATCCACACAGACACCGACAGTGAGCTGGGGGGACCTTCCTGGGGTGGAGGAATACACACAGGGCAGGGGCTAGGGAGCTGGCATCTAGCTGTGTAGCCCTGGGCAGACTCTCCCTCCCTCTAAGCTTCTGTTTTATAATGAGGAGTTTCCCAGCATCTTGCAAATGTCCTCCAGCTCTGTCATTTTTCTGACCACTGAGATGAGTGGTTTGATTTTTAGCCAGCAGCAGGAAGGAGATTTTTCATTTCTGGACCAAAGTCTCACTTTCTGATTCAACTCTAAACCTTGTGCTTAGGTAATGCCAGGGTGCGCACTGCTGCCTGTCTGACATGGGAAAGTCATGCTTTTTCAGAGTGCATGGGCCTGGCCCCAGGAGACTAGGATATTCTACTCCTGAGGAAGACTCTTAGGCCTCCAGAGGGGTGAGCCCAGCCCTTCAGGCCAGTGAAGAATGAGAATTCCTCTCTCCAATAGTGACAGGCACAGGAAAGACCCCCCAACTCGGAATCCATTATGACCAAATTAAGCTCTTCTCACCAGCTGGGTAAGGGTGTGATCATCCTTTCTCATTTTGACTGTATATCAAATGCCCATGGGTCTGTGCCAGGCCCGTGCTCAGTGTGGTGGATGTGAGAAAAAAATAACACCTGTCCCTACCCAAGCTCAGGTGAGAGATGTCTATGTCTCATTCCCATTGGTCAGAAGCCTTCTTTTAGCATTCACTACTCACAGATTCATGATTCAGGAAGAAACTCAAGCAGTCATATTATTCAACGCCCTTTCCCACCTTCATCTCACAGGTAAGAAACCAAAGCCTACAGGCCTCTGCCTAGGTGCTTGGTTAATTAACCATGTTAAATAATAAGATTAACTCCTTCTGTCCCTAATTTGTTAAATAGGTTGCTTATTAGATCCCTATTTACCTGAGTTAGGCCTCTTAGTGCCCTTCAAAATTGGAGCCTCTTCTTAATGTGACCAAAGGAAAAAAGGATCATTCCATTTAGGCAATCAATCTTTATTGAGCTATGTAGTAGGCACTGAGAATACTGCAGTGAACAAGGCATCAAATAAAGTCCTTGCCCATTTGGAACTTACAAGCTAGTTGGGCAAGCGTTCATTCATTTATTCCTTTAATAAATATTTATTAGGCACTCATATGTGCCGGATACTGTGCTGGTATTGGGGATACAGCAGAAAAAAGACAGGTAAAGGCCCTGCTGTTGGGGACCTTACATAAAGTAAACAGATAAGATAATTACACATTGTGATTATGATAGTGAAGGATATGAAATAGAGAGTAGGGGGGTCTACTGCACACAGGATTATTGAAGAAAGGCCGCCCAAAGACATGATATTTGAGATGAGTCTTTGGATGAGTCAACCCTGAGAAGAGCTGAGAGAACATGCTAAGTGGAGAGGACAGCCAAAAAAGAAAGCCTGGACAGAGCGCAGTGAGTGAGGCACTGAGTGAGGCTGAAGAAGAGGGAGAAGGATCAGACTGGCCATGGCAAGGAGTTAAAATATTTGTTTTGAATTAAAATTTATTGGGGTTACAATAGTTAGTAAAATTACATAGGTTTCAAGTGTACAATCCTGAAATGCTTCATCCATATATCACATTGTGTGTTCACCTCCCGAGTCAGTTTTCCTTCCATCACCATATATTTGATCCCCGTTTACCCTCATCTATCGTCCGCACCTCCCCCTTTACCCTCTGGTAACCACTAAACTGTTGCCTGTCGAAAACCATATGATTTCACTGATATTTGGGATATTTATTAAAGCACCAAAGGAACAAGACAAACAAATAAAGAATCAAAAACTCATAGCAGTTTAAATTTTATTGTGCAGTTAGTGAGAACAAGGCAGCGATTTGGGTTTTCTTAAAAGATTCCTGGTGTTGCTATGCAGAGAATGGACTGCAGGAGAGCACTAAGGGAATCCCCGAGTACATTAGGGGGTGTTTGCAGTAAGAGTCTGGGTGAGAGATGGTGGTGGCTTGGGCAAGGGTGGTGGCAGTAGAGACACAGAAGGAGAAAGATTCAAAATATATTTTGGAGGTAGAGCTGACCAGACAAGTAATGGGCTAAGGTCAAAGATAACTTCTAGGTCATTGCTTAACCCCTGGATAGATGATGACATTAAACAAATAATACACAATATATTGCTTGCAGTAATAATAGATGACATGAAGGAGAAAATCAGTATCTTTGGCAGCTGAATCTGACCCAGTCTGAGGGGTCAGATATAGTCACAATGATAACTCATCTTTTTGTAGCCAGGTCACATTTCTGCTCAGTCAGGACAGCACAGAAATATGTGGGAGAATGTGGAAGTGTGGCCCCAAACATATACATCTGAACTATTGCTTGAAGCAAAATAGAAACATTTCCACAAGGAAATTTGCCAAGCTTATGACATTTATTGGTTTACTGAAACTTATGCTAAGGGATATTTTCTTGATTTTATTAGGCAAATATAGGCAGGCATCTTCTTATGAACTCATTCTTCTTTGCCTGGAAAACCCCCTTTAGAAAACTAAAGATTACTTCCGCAGTCTCACAGCACTTAGGGGTGAGGTGCGCACCTGTTCAGCACAGAGAGTGGGTGGGTTACCAAGGTCACATCCCAAGGTCAGGCTGTGCTTCAGTGGACCCTGCTGTGGAACCTGGAAAAGATGCTCCTGCAGTCAGAAGATAATGGGGTTCTGCCTCCTTTCAGATTTGGGTATTCGGATTCCTGTCGGACATGTGGACTACTTCGTCAATGGGGGTCAAGACCAACCTGGCTGTCCCAGCTTTATTCACGCAGGTCAGGAAGCCAGAGAGAATTTGAATTTCGCTTCCCCAACAACCAGAATCCACCATTAGCTTTTGTGTTGAGTCAGCCAGGATGGGTCACAGAGGGTCTTCCTTCCATTGATATTTATTAAATGTGGCTCGGGGGGCGTCCCATGTATTTATAACCTGCTGGGATATAAAATTCAATAGGTTTACAGTAAATAGCATGAGGGAGTTTCCATTTGGCCTGAAATGAAACGTTGGCTGTGTTTGTTTCTTTTTCAGGCTACAGTTATCTGATCTGTGATCACATGAGGGCTGTGCATCTTTATATCAGCGCCCTGCAGAACCCCTGTCCACTGATGGCCTTTCCCTGCACCAGCTACAAGGCCTTCCTTGCTGGACAATGTCTGGATTGCTTTAATCCTTTTCTGCTTTCCTGTCCAAGGATCGGTAAATTCTACCCCTTTGGCTTTCTTTGACAATTTGCAGAAAGTTCAAGTCTTGCTAGGTGTCACCTCTTTAATTCCTGACCTCCTATGGTCAAGAAATGTACTTAACTAGGGTAAAGAAAATTTAACCCCTGAGTTGTTCAGCCTTTTCTCACCTGGAAGATGGCATTGGGCCCTCTGTGGCCCACCCTTCGCCCTTTATGCTGCTGCCTGATGCCATACTTGCTCTGCACATACCCTTTGCACATGCAGTCCCTCCCCTGCAAACCCAGCTTTGGAAACACTAGGATAGTCCAGAGCCCTTGCCCCCACTTGTAGACTGGACGCTTGATATAAGTCTTTCTAGCTTGGCCGGCCATTCTCAGACTCCTGACAGACCCTAAATGAAGGTGTTGTGGGGGAGTCCCCAAGAATGGCACACATGGCCCACTTTAGAGGGGTGACGTTGTGGTGGCCATCTGCCAGCTGGAGAGATGCCTAATTGCTGGTCAGCTTGGGCACATTCCTGGATGATCCAGGCCAGTCTGGCGAGAAGGGCTCTGGGAAGGCAGAGGGATCTGGCCTTGACTCACCTCTGCAGATCATTGCTGGGCACATCCTGGGGTTATCCAGGATGAAGGGTGCCCGAAAAACCTCTGGGAAGTGTAAATGTTTCCTTCTCTTTCACTTTCCCTTGCCAGGCTGCCACTCAGAGCTGCAGCAGCCTGTCATTGCCTTCCATGAATGAAATGGAAACCAGTTTGACAAAATGGTAGGGGCTAGCTTTCCCAAAGAAAGCAAATCAACATTACCTCCTACTCACTGGGCATATGTCACAATTTCTCCAGTGTGGTAGGCCGGCTGGTGTAACAACCACTTCACACAGTGCCCAGCCTCGTCTCACACTACCCTTTCCCTGGCATCATTGTACACCCCTGGGAGGCTAGCTCCTTGTACTCCCATGAGGATTTCATGTTTCCTCCCCCTGTGTGTCTTTGCCCAAACTGTACTCTCTGCCCAGAATTCCCTTCTCCAACTTGTCAGCCACTGTTTTTCAGGTCAAACACTTCCCTGTACTCCTAGTACACAGGACACAAATGTCATTAAAACAGCTGTCGTGTGGATTGGTTTACAAGTTGGAGATATAATTTCACATTTCTTAGTAATAGCTCCTAAGAATGGGCCAGATGATCAAAAGAATGTATTTCCTGTTTACTTGTATATTTATCCCTGCTGGACTGAGCTGCATGTACCCTGGGACTTACCACAGGACATGGCACATAATTAGCACGCAGTGTAGTTGTTTGTAGAATGAATGGGTGCATTAATTCATCAATACATGGCTGGATGCCATGGGACCCTGAAATGGCCTCCTCAAGGCTCTACTGTCTTTACTTCCTGACTTCCAGGCCTGATGGAACAAGGTGGTGTCAAGATAGAGCCACTTCCCAAGGAAGTGAGAGTTTACCTTCTGACCACTTCGAGGGCTCCATACTGTGGTGAGTCTGGGGCAAAATGAATGGCTCCTCTCTGTCAGTGTGCTATCCAGCAGAGTCCAGGGTTCCAGCTTGGGCCATGTGCAACCCAGCATGGTAGCCAAGGTGGGAGGTGAAGGACTGGGGCATAGATGTCATGGGATGGGTGGGGCAGAGCTGCTACTGGCCTCAGATAAAACCAAAACCTTCAAAGCTAGTTCAACCCATTACTTTACTGTGGATCAGGACATAGGAGCATCTTACTGTCTTTATACTGACCCTAGTTCCTCCCCACCCACCATGGACATCTGCCCTCCAGTGTGAGTTCTCTCTAGATTGCTATTTGGGAGTATCTCTGGCTTCCTTCTCCATGCATACTTTTTCTCCCCTCCTTGGTGCCCATCCTATGTGTCTCCTACCCTGGTAGCCCTCCTAGGGTCCCTGAGGAATACTGAACCTCACTCTCTGCCTTCACATACATATTCCTCTGTCCACCGTTGCATCTAACCACTGCATTTCATTGAAGTTAAGGTGCCACTGATTGTGAAGGATGTTAAACGTGAGAGAAAAGCATGTCTTAGAATCTGTGAAGTACATTACTGGCTGAACCGTCATCTTTCCCTAAGCTCCTTAACTAGGGTGACTCTACTTCCTGGATTACTCTTGTTATCCTGGGATCCTATCTGGTGTATTGTGTGTGCAGGACAAAAGTATACTGATTAGGATGATAAATTATATGACCATGCTAATTCTAACTGATTTTCTGATCCGCTTGTGTCTGGTTGGTGGAGGGATCTTTGTGGCCATTCCTTCCTGGTACTAGAAGGCCTGGTGCAGTGTAATAAGGAGCCCAAAGCTCAGACTCTATGGTCACACAATCCTGGATTTGATTTTTCACAACCTGAACTGGCTTCTCTCTGTTTGCACATCTAGAAATGCATGCTGCAAAGAGCCTGGAGAGCACTTGAAAGTTACAGGCATTTTAAGGTCTCTGCTAAGATAGATTCATGCAGCCATAATTTTTCTGACTGTTTTATATTTGCTGTGAGATGCCGCTCCCCTGCCCCCAGAAGCATGGTCCTGTCTGTTCAAAAACCTCAGAGGGGCACAGAAGGATACAAGTCAGGGCAAACACATGTTTCCCTGTATGCTTCTAGCTTTCTGTTTTGAGCATCCAAGCTGTGACCTTCCCTGCCCCGGGAGTATGGTCTTTCCCTGGTGGTTCAGGTGGAGCCAGCAGCTGGCAGCACCCTGCTCTCAGCCACGCCCAGGCCATCATGGCTCTGGACTGGGCCTCAGCCGTGCTCACCAGGACAATGGCTGCCCTTGACCTCTGACAGGCATGCACCAACAGGGCAGAAAACTTTCTCCAAATAATAATTTTTCTAACAATATTACTTTTCCCTTGTAGAACAATGTTTCACACAAAGTGCCTTGTCTCTAGTGCCTCATTTACTCACATGTTCTATGAGGTAATGCCAGGGCCCTGTTATTGTTTACAGATGAAGGAACTGAGGCACAGAGAGGTTCAATGACTTAGGCAAGGTAACACAGCAGGTCAGCAGCAGGGCTGGGCCTTGGATCCAGGTCTCCTGTGTAACCGTCCAGGGCTCTGTGTGTTACTTCTCATGTCATTCTTCTGCACAAATGGGATTTTACTACCAGTTCCCACCGACCCAACTTTGGCAGACTTGGCCCTCCTGGGGCTTTCAGATAATGTAGAAAAGGAAGTAGAACCTTAGGAAACTTTCTTGATCAATGAAGAAGCAATATAATATATCAGACTCAGCCCAGAGAATGAAATTCCTAAAGCTTATGTAAGTTGGCCATTTTTTCCACACTGCAGTTACCCACTTCAGTTCAGCCTTGCCCATCACCATAGCAATCTATATCGCATAGTAAGCCACTGAGAAAGAAAGATGGAAAGGGTGTGACACTTTCCTCTGGGTGTGTGAATTGAGGGGCAGTGGTGTCATACAGGGCTGTCTCTTTTCTTCTGGTGGCTCTTGGCATCTTGCATCTGCCCTGAGTCTTGTTCCAAACCCAAGAGCCAAGAGGGACCACAGCACTCCTCCAACTTAGTGCTGAGTCCACCTAAATCCGCTTGATGGCTCCCCAATATTCTCCCATAAAACATGACAAATGAAGGGCCAGCCAAGTGGCGCAGTGGTTAAGTGCTGGTTTGGGAAGTCAGCGGCCCTGGTTTGGGTCCCACATATGAGGGCCAGTAACACTGCCCTCAAAAAAACACACAAAAAAACCCAAAAACATGACAAATGAGAAAGTACAGGTAGGGAAAAGGTGAAGGATTGCCTCTTCAGCTCTGTCCCAATTACCAAAGGAGTCTGTGAAATGCTCCAAGACCAAAGTTACTGCCAAATGCCACCAGATGCGCTTACCCCTTCCTAAGGAAAAGATGGGGTGTTAGGGAGGCTGTGCTCCTTAACCTCTCTTGCCAGAGGGACAGCAGTTCCCAGGGGTATCACCATGAGCCTGGCTGCTCACCCAGTCCATGTCAATGACACGGGCTCTGGCAGCCCCAGTGTCCATGCTGCTGCCCAGGAGGCTGGAGATGCCATAAGGCACCCAGTTGCCACAGGGAGGGGGACAGTCATCTCCTGCACACAAGTGGGTTCCCTGACACTGTGTGTATGATGGGGGGTGAGGGTGGGGGTTGCTGTATTTTGTGAGTCAATTGTTTAGTATAATAGATCTTTTTAGGTTTTTTCAAAATCACACCACCAAGAGAATGTCACCAAACAAGGAGGAGCAGGACATCTAGCATTACAAATAATAGTAAAAACAAACATGTATTGAATGCTTCCGAAGTACGGGCAATAAGGACTTGATATGTGGTAACTCATTTCCTTCTCATTGAGACCTGTGGAGTATCGGTTTTCGTTTTCCCCAGCTTGCACTTGAGGAAGTTGAGGATCTGTGATGACAGGTAACTGCCCTAGGTCACACAGCTACTAAGAGGCAGACAAGATTCCTAATCACACTGCTGCTCTTTGGGGCTTTTGGGGGACTGCACTGACCGACCTCTGGCCCAGTCATCTGCTCTGCTTTGGTTTCCTAGTACATCACAGGCTCGTGGAGTTTTACTTGCAGAAGCCGAGAAACAAGGACACCAGGATCGTGGTCAGCTTCCTTAGCGGCAATGTCACCTCCTCAGTCAAGATCACCATGTAAGTAGGCGTCCCTCATAACTGGCTTCTCTTCTTAGGACATAGTTGCCTCTCTCTCTCTCTCTCTCTCTCTCTCTCTCTCTCTCTCTCTCTCTCTCTCTCACACACACACACACACACACACACACACACACACACACACGCGCGCCAGAACAGGAACTAATGTTAGGTAAGTCATTGCCTCAGTCAGGGTCCAGACTGGAAACCACAGCCCAAGTCAGGTAATTCAACAGAAGGAATTTAACTCGGGGAAGTAATTACAAATATGTTGGGAGAGCTGAAAACCTAAAAGGTGGATGGGGAGACAATGCAGAGATCAGCAACAGGAGGAGCCACTCTCACCCCAGGGCTAGACAGACAAAACTGGGGGTGAGGGATGGGGGTGGAGGAGTGTTAACAGAGCACAGAACAAAGCTGTCAGCCCCTCCCCTCCCCGCCCCCAATCACTGCCCAAAGCCTCTCCCACCTGTGCATGCCTCTGGTGCAGACCTCTCTGGAACCGGCTGGCAGGGGAGCCTGAAAAATGTGGTTTGCAGGAGAATGAATGGAGCACAAATAGGAAAATAACCTTGCCCCTTTGAGCCCCCTCTGGTTTGCAAGAGACCTGGATTCTGTTTTCACTCTGGGCCCCCAGGCTGAGTCAACATTACCAAACCTGGTGATTCAAGCTCACTCTAGCATGTGGGAGGGTTGAAGATTAGACCCTAGGGCTCTGTGAGTCCAAAGTCACATAGCTGGTAAGAAACAAAACCTGGATTCCACCCTAGCTCTCTCTGGCTTCATGACCTGTTGTTCGTTTTTTTCCCACTCACCCATTCATGCTCAATCTAAAACAGAGCAGTCCTGGAAGCCAGCGGCCCCGGTTCGGTCCCACATGTGAGGGCCAGTGACATCTGCCCTCAAAAATAAATAAATAAATAAATAAATAAATAAATAAATAAATAAATAAAAAATAAAACAGAGCAGTCCTTACACAAAATGTTTTGACCTGAATGCCCTAAAAGAGGGCTCTATTTCCAGCCTGGTGGAATTGAAAGTGAGGATCTTTTCCAACTAGCAATCTAAGAACAAAGGACATGTTTCCAGATGCAAAAATCCCAGAGCTACTATTTTGCTGCAGTGTCCACTTGTTTACTTTCAAAAGTCAACAAATACCTTCTGAGTCATGTTCACAGTTGTGTGTGCGTGGGCAGAGGGGCTGGTGGGGAAGATACAAAAAACTGTGGTCCCCACCTTCATGGAGCTGACTCTAACTCTTGTGCGTGCCAGCTAACCAGCGCTACGGGCAGAGCCCCATACGAGCCCAGGGGAAGCAAAAGCCAAAAGTGCCCTGTAACCGACTCCCCTTTTCCCTTGCAGACCTAGGCAGCAACTGCAGGGAAAAGGAGTCCTCGCTCACCCCGACCCTCAGTGCCAGATACGCCAAGTGAACCTCAAGCTGCAGGCTTCCCATCGGGTTTGGAGAACAGACCGGACTATCATTGCTGGGAAACTCTGCACTGCTCCTTTGCCCGTCCATGACAAGTAAGCCCAGCACCCATCCTGCCCCGGGCACACCCATGATGACCAATCCTGACCGTAGGTGTGATGCTTGTTGAGGTGCGATCTCATCACAGTGATTAGCTTTTTCCACGCAAAGATGACAAAGACCCAGAGTTTTCCTGACACTCCAGCTGGGCCATCTTAGGTTGGGGATATTAGGAAGCCAAAGAGGGTGGACTTTAAATCCTCATCCCTACTTCAATATAAGAAACTCCATTTGAATATATTTATTTGGTTTCTATATAAGGTTTCCTTGGAATAAAGATTTCTAATTGGATTTTTCCTCCTTAGCTTCCACTGGTCACATTCGTGCCTGTGGACCGAGACTGTCCCTGCTCTTTACCCTGCCTCTAGCAGGCATTTGTAGTATGAGTCATGGCGGCCCTTGGAGGACAGGAGTAGGCTCCAATAGCAGATGATGGTAGACTGCTTTCCCTTGACATGGAAACACCAGAGCGTACAACTCCTAGGCCTCCTTCCTGACCAAAAGGAACCCGCCCTGAACACATACCCTCTTGTTGCTCTTCTCTTGCAGTAAAAACATGGTCTGCTTAGCTGAGCCAGTGAACTTACAAGCAGATGTGACCGTTTCTCGTGAACTGAAAATAACATGTGTGTAGCCAGGCAGGACGCATTTCATTGGATTTCGGCGGGGTGGGTGAGTGTCAACTTATTCTAGACCATTATTACTAAGAAGGAAGGCAAAACTCTGGTTTGTTTTCCCCATAATTCAACATCTTAGAGGACAGTTCATTTTACAGAGCTTTATCTCCTTTGCCAGTTTGAAGAGCCTGACATAGATACCGTTTCAGCTTTCCTATTCATACTTCAGAGCAATTACCCTTTCCCCACCGCCATCCTTGGGCATCTGTACATAGGATTCAGTAGAAACATATATAGGGGAAAATGCTTTTTAAAAAAATAAAACTCCATGGACTATCTGCATCATTTATTGTTTTATTGGAATGGAATTTTTACATGCAAAAAAAAAATGTGACTTAGAGTCTGTGGGACTGGAAAAAACAGTAGATGCTGTATTCTCTGTACTAAAAAAGGAAAGAAGTTCTTGGAACAAGAGAGGGGATGGAGAGTGCGGTGGGAAATGGCACCATTCACCATCTCTTACCCTTACCTATCTGGAAGGTTTGGGGGATCAGAAAGATTTCTTGGGGACATAGATAGATTTTCTTTGGGTCAGTGTTTCCCCAACTTTGATCTTTGTAAATAACCTTGTATTAGCCACAGTCTAGCCAGCGACAGATGGTACACTCAAATTGGGTAATTTGAGGGGAATTTATAAAAGGACTGTTACACAAAGATATTATTAGAGAGAGGGGACACCACGCAGGGCAGTACAGTTCCATAGGGCTAGTGGCAGTGGGAGCTGCTAGTGCCCTGGTTCTGAGGAAGCAAGAAGAAGGAGCCCCAGAACCTGGAGCCAGAGAGGGCTGCAGGACCCTCAGGCAAGGGACACAGTAGCCAGCTAGCAATATTGCAGGGAGGGAGCCAGGGAGATTCCCCAGCCTCACTCTTCTTTCCTCCTTCATTCTTCTGCAAGTGCTCCCCACTGAGTGATTCCAACCAGAAGCTGGGAGGAAAGAGGCACATTGATGTGGCCTGGGGCATAAAGCAGGGCAGCAAAGGGTGGAGGATGGATGGGATGGAAGTGGGGAACAGAGAGGTATGGCTCATACCTTTGCCACTTTCTGCACAGCCAGAGGGAACCCCCTTCCCTCCCCCCGGATTCTTCTATGCTTAATGATTTTCTTTAACTTTTAAAAGTCATTTAAATCACTTTTAAGCACACAATTCAGTAGTATTAAGTACACTCACATTGTTGCACAATGAATACCACCATCCATCTCCAAAATTCTTTTCATCATCCCAAACTGAATCTTTGCACCCATTAAACAATAACTCCCCACTTGCCCTCCACCCAGCCCCTGATAACCACTATTCTACTTTTTGTGTCTATGCATTCTACTATTCTAGGTACCTCATGCAATCATACAATATTTGTCCCTTTGTGACTCGCTGGTTTCACTTAGCATAATGTTTTCGAGGTTCATCTATGTTGTAGCAGGTATCAGAATTTCCTTCCTTTTTAAGGTGGAATCATATTCCATTGTGGGTATAATCTACATTTTGCTTATTGACTCATCCATCAATGGCCACTTGTGTTGCTTCTACCTTTTAGCTATAGTAAATAATATTTCTGTGAATATGGGTGTGCAAATGTCTGTTAAAGACTTTTTTTTTTTTTAACCTAGATAAATACGTTTTGAAAAGAAACTGCTGACTTGCTGATTCACTCTCCATAGTAAAGGCAATTGCTCCGTTTGGGCCAAGTCACCCAGGTGACCTGGAGAGAGAGTGCTGGCCTTGGTCCAGGCTGTGGATATGCAACCAAAGGGGCAGATGATGCAATGTGACTACTGGTAACCTAAAAATAAAAGCCAATGTGAGAGGCAACGAGCATTTATTTGAGATCCAAAAGTATAGCTACTCAGGAAGCAGTGATTCAGGCAGAAACCCAAATAGTGTTTCAATAAGGAAATGAAGGCCAGAAGTATTTATGATCAAAGGAAGGGGGAAAATTACATGAATAGAAGGAAAAAATTTCTATAAATGCAGATAAGCTCACATAGTGATGCTAATTCTAAAGTGTGTCTTTAATTTTTAGTTTAGTAGTCATACTGTCTGCTTTCTCACTGTGTTTCCAAACAGTTGTTTGGGAATAGGACATTGCTTTAGGGCCAGTCCAAATGTTATTTTGCCCAGTTTTAACATTCCAAAGGCTTGAGGAGTCAGACGTGGAGGGCAGTTCCTTGGAATGGCGGCTCCGACTCCATTTTAAAATGGCTCCATTTATATTATTTTCACAATGCTCACATACATGCTTTATTTTCCCCAGTAGGCAGGCTTGGAGTTCTTTTTCATTTTTACAAAACCCAAACCCCTCTTTTATTTACCTCCTCCCTTTACTCCACCCAGGTTCCTAGCAAGACAGACTTACCCTGAGCCATATTAGGCTGCATTTCCTGTTCCTTCAGCTTCTTGTCACTGTAACGTGTTTGTCAGCCTGTGAGACGTTGCTTAGCACATAGTTCTTCCTTGACTTTCCCTGCGGCTTGTTGCTCCAAAGGGCAATGGAAATTATATTACGCCTCTGTGATCAAGATGATGTTTCTTGATGCTGATTGGTGTTACACTGAGGTGACCTGCTGTTTCCCCATCTTCATACTTTCAGTTTTGCTTCTGGGGCATGCCCTGTGTTGCTTTAAGCCAATATATTCATACTTGAAAGAGCTTTCAGATCTATCGTATATTTTATTTCAGTTTCCATCAGAAACTTTAGATCATTACCATAAATGGAAAACCAGTCTCCTTTATCATAAATTAATCCTAAAATAAGTACCATGAGAACCTAATAACAATGTTTAAACTTCCAACTAGATACAGTGGCTTGCTGAAGGCTCAATGCCCTAGGCCTGTCTTGTTCTTATTAGAGAGAGAAGATTAGCAAGTATGAGAAAGATGTCAGAAACTTATCAATAACAGAGACTTTCTTCTCTTATGTAATCAGTGGGTTGGAAGACAAAACATGAATATCAATCTCACCATGTAATACCTTAAAACCATCTTGTCCAATGTGGGGTACACAGCCCACATTTTGGGAAACCTGACTTTAGGTCGGTGGGATGTGTGTAGGGGTAGGGAAAAGGGAGAGCTAACAAGAAATTGTGCTTGATGGCACAGCAAAGGCAGAGTTTGGGTGTCACACCCAAGTCACTCACAGGTGTGACGTGTTCTTTTTATGAACAGAGACTATTACAGAAGGAATTCAATAGATTCACTGCCATATGTAAGACACCATGCTAAGTATTCCAGGAAATAAGAAAAAATAATGAACAAGAGACTCAGCGCCTGCCCTCAAGTGGCAGTCCAAGCAGGGTTTCCAGATCCATCCTCCCTCGGTTCACTCTATTCTGAAGATGTTGAGTTTGTACCAGTTCCACGACTGGGCTCAGTATCCCAGGTGACAGACACCCTTAGCCACCGAGTATAGCAGGAGGACATTTTTCACTTGTTTTTCATTATAATCTTCCACGAATTCAGCCCAAGAGTCACTTTAGATTAACTACAACTCTTTAAAAAAGTTGTATTCTTCTTAATCCAGCTTGCCATCTTTCTTGTGGAGTTGATTTTTATTTGTACCTGATTTAACTTTCCATGTAGCCCAATTTTATTACATGTTATTGTTGTAGTCTCTCCAAGTTGTCAGGAATTTTCCATATCCTGATTTTATCAAGACTATTTCTCTCTTATTCCAAGCTGTATGTAATTTCTGTATTATTTACATTTTATTATATATACTCATATATAATATATATATTTTTTATATATGACACTTTTATAGACTCTTTTTCTACATCTATAGCCAAGAATTTGAAAGGAGAAGAAGGTCAAGAGTAGAGTTCTATCTTCAAAAACATCCTTAAGATTAGTCAGTACTCTGGGGATGAACCTTCACATATATTTCTAACTCATGTGAATCTTGACTAGTTACATATTATGAGAAAAGTTTCAACTTTATATCTATAACAGTCCCCTGATTTGAGAGAGAATATAATTAATTAAACTTGAGTATGACTTGATTCCCAGGAACCCATGCAGGCTGTTAGTAATTGATACTTTATTTCCTAAATCTGTGCAAGCCACAGTTTTATTAATTCATTCCTGGACTTGGCTGGGAATCAACATCAGACTTCCTGATCTTTAATTGCAGGAATCTCCGCTTTCTCTTTTTGGTTTCTGGAGCAAATATACTCACCATCTTCAACTCTCTTCTCTTTTGGATTTATTTAGTAATTACTGAACAAAGACCCCAGTCATCCCATGAGGTCTTTCTAAAGCAAGATTGTAATTCATGGGCTGGGTACCAGGATTCATTTAAAGCAGATTCGCGATTTCTTCTCAATCTTGGTCTTCATATTAATTCCCACTACCAAATCCACCCCACCTTACTATATATATTTTAAAACTTACAAAAGCAATACATGTTCTTTGTAACAAGTCAAACTGTAGACTTATAGTTGCCATAGCCCTGAGGTAATCCATGTTAATAGCTTGGTGTATGTCCTTCCACACATTTCTCCAACTTAATACAAATATACACACACGAAGTTGTTTTTTGCTTTTTTGGGTTTTTTAACAAAAATGAAATCACAGCATACAACTCTACAATTTTCCTTTGTCATTTAAAAATGTCATGAATATCCTTCCTGGTACTATATATACACTGAATTTATTCACTGGATGTTTAATATTCCACAGTATGGATGGTCCATAGGTCCTCAAAGTTCAGGAGTGTGGACTGGAGCCAAGGGGGCCTGTCCCATTGACATAACTTGAGAGCAGCTCTGGGGAGGAGTTCTAGAAGCTGTGGAAAGAAAAAGAAGGAGGATTTCAGCACTATGGTTCCCGATAGCTTGCCTAACTTCACAGGGTTCTATTACTTTTTCTTTTTTACCTCCACCAATTCTCAATATTTTAACTGTATCCAATGCCTCACACAATAGGGGCAGTTGTATCTTTGAATCATTTCATTCTAGAGTATTAGGATGAGTTATCTCTGAAGTTAGATAGTTTAATCCTCTTATTTTTATAGGTGAACAAACCAGTAGATCAACTTTTGCTTCCAATGAAGAATCGATAGAATTCTACGTCTTATTTAACATTATCGAATGAGTTTTTAAAAACTCTGTATGGAAAAATGGTGAGCTAGCTTTATAAGACCTATATCTTTTATTTTTACAAAGGGAGAGTAGGTAAATGAGGCCTGTAAAACATAAGAATAACCTGGGAGTGAGTACAGTTACAGGCTGGTGTGACTCAGAGGGCAGGGGGCAAACTGCTGTCTCTAATTATCTGACTGGACATGGAGCTTTGGCAGGTAGAGGTGTTACCACCATCTAGGGACCCAGAGCCTGAGACCCAGGACAGCTCCTCCCCGGCCACCTTCAAGGACAAGTGTTTTGCCCCAAGAGTCTTTATAGATTCTGTGAGAAAAATGCTGTTTAACAACACTGAAAGCTCCCAGAGCACCTTACAGCCACTTCAGAGAGAAAGAGCCCGAAGATAGTGTGGTGGTGGTCTGTCTCCACGGGAGCAAAAAAGGGAAAACAGATGAAGGTCTGGCCACTGCTTACTTACTCGGGGGCTGAGGAGCTAGTGTGGGTTTTCTAGGGCCCTACACCTTTTTGCTGTTCCTTTTGTTGTCAGGGGATTCTGGCAATTGCCACCTTCCCTGGAAAGCCAGACTGGGGGAAATCATGTATCTCTGACAGAGACAGAGATACATAGAGATAGAGACAGAGAGACTGTTAAATAATTCTACACACATATAACATAAATACCTTCCATTTAACTAGTGCTTTACAACTTACAAATTGCCTTTACATATTTTATTGCAGTTACTCCCCATATGGCAACTTGGTAAGGCAGACAGAGACTGCGTGTCTACCTATTAGTGGGTATTAATTACTTATTAGAGTATTAGTCCTGTTCTACAGATGAGGAGCTGCTCTAGATGGTGGCTGAGTGGCAGGACTAGAGTCAGATCTCACAATCATAGCATCACAGAGTTAGAAGTCACCTTAATCGCAAAGGCCTAAGGCATCCTTCTCTAGGAGCCTGAATTGCTTTTGAAAATCTCTGAGATGATTTCTTCTGATCCCTGTTACTCTTCCAGTGATGAGTAACTCACTACTCTGTGAGGCAATCCATTATTAATCCTGACCTGAAATCCTTCTCCTTATAGCTTTCAGCCTTTAATGCACTTCTATCCTCAAGAACTATATCAAATTAAGGCTAATTCTAATTTCCCTCTTTTTGAAATTTGAAGATATTACTCTTGCCCATCTTTTGCAGATTAAACATCTTCAGTTCTTTCAACTGTTACTCATCATTACTCATGATATGATTACCTGGCACAGTGCCTGAAATATATAGTAGCTACTCAGTAAATGTTTGTTGAGTTAATTCTCTGGGCCCTGGTACTATGTCCTGGTTCTGACTTCTTTCCCTAACCGCAATTAGCTTCCACACTGTAATCTTTTATTTGCTTGTTTATTTAAATAATGGAGAGAATGGAAACAATATGTAGTATTTACTTTCAAACCACAGACTTCAGAACAAATGGAACACAAAATCAAAATTGGTCAAATTTCAGATAGCTTTCAATCTGACGTAACTGGCTATTTCAGAGATGCATTCATTGAGCAGCTCCTATAAATAAAACACCAAAAGGAACACTGTGGAGAGTGTCCATAGAATAAAACGGGAAACTTCTTGTAGAGGTAGGGTTAATGTGGGGTCTAGTTGTAAGACCCTGCATGAATATGTTACCTGTCAGTACTGCTTTGCCTGTTTAAAAAAAAAATAGCATTCATTTGTGGTTCAGTTCTGGGCACTTCAAGACTAAACAGTGTAATCTCTTCGAAAAACCTCCAGGGCCGGCTGAGTGGCGCATTGGTTAAGAGCTAGCTTGGGATGCCAGCTCTGAGCAGTAGGGTCCTGGTCCAGAATCCCACATATGAGGGCAGTGACAGTGCCCTCTACAGCTAAGATGGTGAACAACAGCTTCACCTAGAGCTGGGCTGCTTTGAGTCACGAGCGATGGTGTAGCTGCAGCCCCTGCTGCAGTGGGTTGCCATGAACTACAGTGAGCGGCTGGCAGCTGGTGTGAGCTGCCAAGAGCCGTCATGAGCGGCCATCCAGAGGCCGGAGACAGATCTGCCTCACCTGGGAAGAGCTCAATGACAATACCAACATGGGCCAGTGAAGCAATGTCCTCCACAACTAGGCTGAAGAACAGAAAGACAGCAACTTTTCTGTTCCCCTTCCCCGGTTCCCCAATGCTGTTCCCCTCCCCCAATTCTCCATTAAAATCTTTAAAAAAAGAAAAAAGAAAAAGAGCTCCAGTGGAAGCTCTATTTTTAGTGGATGTTAAATTGGATTGGCATAAGGGACAAGCACTGGTGTCAATATGATGAAGCTGTGTCATTCTCAATGATGCAGAATTCAACCAGCTTCCTCCCTCATATCTTAGCTGCTGTGCCAGGATGAATAGCAATGAGCTTACAATTTGGGTAAGCAAAGAGCCAGGGAATAGATGGTGAATCATGCTCTGCTTCATAAAGGAAACAATAGTAAATTGCTACAAATCACAAAGGACTATGCTTATTATTACCTTAATAACCTTGGAAGGCATTTGATGGCAAATAAGTCAAACAAAATATCCAAAACACTATTCCAGAAAGGTATCTCTAGTTTAAATTAATCCCATTATAACAGACTAAATTGAAAAATGTCTGAAATTTGGCAAATGTGATCATGTTTTCAAGTTCTTCTGAAAATTCTGTGGTTTGGAAGTAAACAATATGTTTTTTCCTTTCTATTGCTTAAACAAACAAATATTTAGAAACCTACTCTCTTTATACTGCAAATATCCATACTTCAAAAAGTGAGTTATGGGATGGCCAGTTAGCTCAAGTGGTTAGAGTGCAGGCTCATAACACCAAAATTGCTGGTTCAATTCCCACATGGGCCGTGGAGCTGCGCCCTCCACAACTAGATTAAAGACAACTATTTGACTTGGAGCTGATGGGTCCTGGAAAAACACACTGTTCCCCAATTTTTTAAAAAAGTGAGTTATATTAGTAGTTTTCTCATCTTGAGCTTCAGAAATGGTTGAGTTTGGAAAGGGGCGTTTCATATGAGAATATTAGTGGTGGAGGACCTTGCAGGCTGACCTCCTTTACATAGAACAACATCTGCACTGTCATCACATGGTAGGTGATAAACTCTTTGCACAGGTACAGAATGGAGATAACTTTGAGTCAAGCAGGGCCCACTGCCCAGCAGGGGGGAAAACAGTCTGAAGTCACATGAGAAATCATAGTGAAATGTAGCAGAGAGACCTCATACTCTGGAGATTTCATACTCCCAGACTCATTACACCACTGACTGACTGCTTCCCCTTTCCTCTTCTGAACAATTCATTCTTTGCCTTCTTTCATATACCCAAGAGGGCCTTTGGGGGCAATCAGTCCAACACACTCAAATGAAGAAGGTAAGTTTCAAAGAGATTTTGGGGTTTGCAAAAAGTAGCAGAAGGGCCGGCCGAGTGGCTCGGTTGGGTAAGAGCTCACTCAAGAGTGTGAGCAGAGGGCCGGCCGAGTGGCGAGTTGGTTGGGAGCTTGCTTGGGACACCAGCGACCCTGGTTCGGATCTCACATGTGAGGGCCGGTGACACTACCCTTCCAAAACAAAACAAAACAAATATATATATATATATATATAAAAGAGTGTGAGCTGAGCTCTGAGCAACAGCAGTTCAATGCCCAGCCCGAGCTGAGTTGCCGCTGAGCTGCCAACAGCTCAGCTGAAAAAAAAAAGTAGCAGAAAACAGGCATAGAAGCCAGGACTCTGGGCTCCCACTCTGGGTCTCTTTCTCATTTACCATACTGCCTGCCTCCTAATGTTTGGGGAAACTCATGCATTAAATGTGTCGTCACCTACAGATGGGAATTTTTTTTTTTTAAGATTTTTTTTTAATTGGGGAATTGGGGGAGGGGAACAGTGTTGAGGAATTGGGGAAGGGGACCGGCCAAGTTTTTCTTCAATCTTTGTTGTGGAGGGCACCAGTCACCATCTGGCTTCCCGTTAGCAGCTTGTGGCCTCTAAGCTCAATGTGCTGTGTTCAATCTTAGTTGCAGGTGGGTGTAGCCACCATTCCATGCGGGCGTCAAATCAGCAGCTTTGTTGTTAAGAGCGCACGCTCTATCCACTGCGCCATCTGGGCGGCAACTCAGCTCAAGGTTCTGAGTTCATCTTAGGTGTGGGTGGGCGTAGCCACCCTCCCATGCGGGCATTGAACCCAGCAACCTTGTTGTTAAGAGCGCTCACCCTATCCACTGAGTCATCCGGGCCGCAGCTCAGCTTAAGGTGCTGAGTTCAGTCTTAGTTGCTGGTGGGCGTAGCCCACCACTGAACAGGCAATCTTGTTGTTGCACCAGCCGAGCCATCCTATCACCTGTTGGAAGCTCAGCAACAGCTCAGCTCGGGTGCAGCATTCACTGGCCCATGTGGGAATCGAACCGGCGGCCCTGTTGCTCAGAGCACGCGCTCTAAGCCAACTCTTAACCAACCGAGCTACTTGGCCGGCTCCCCAGTTGGGAATTTTCACACCTTCATTTGAATAGTTTTCTTAATAGGCAGAGTGAGAGGTACTGATCTTGGAAGAGTCAGGATTAAAAACTACACTGGGGATACAGGGTAGTTTAGGAGGAAGAATAGATAGAGCAAGGCAGGAAAGTGGGAAAAAAGAAAAAGAAGATAATAGATAAATACATGAACAATAAAATGGAGAAGATACAGAAGACAAATATGAAAAGGGGAAATTAATTGAGAATAAGGAAAGGACAGTTTTCTTTTTTTTTTTTTTTTTTAAGATTTTATTGGGGAATTGGGGAATGGGAACAGTGTTGGGGAATTGAGGAAATGGAACAGCCAAGCTGTCCTTCAATCTTAGTTGTGGAGGGTACAGCTAGCTCAGCTCCAAGTCCAGTTGCCATCCGGCTGCCGGTCAGCAGCTCGTGGCAACTCAGCTCAAGGTGCCGTGTTCAATTTTAGTTGTGAGTGGGCGTAGCCCACCATTCCATGCAGGAGTGGAACCAGCAACCTTGTTGTTACGAGCATGTGCTCTCACCAGCTGAGCCATCTGGCCACCTGTTGGCAGCTTAGTGGCAGCTCAGCTTGGGCGCAGCTCACTGGCCCATGTGGGAATCAAACCCGTGACCCTGCTGCTCAGAGCTGGCGCTCTTAACCAACTGAGCCACCTGGCCAGCCCAGGACATTTTTCTTTTTAAGAGCAGCAGCTGAGGCAACCAGGGACTGAGGAGAAGACAGAAAAAAGGAAGAAGGAAGAGAACAGATAGAATCATGAAAAGAGAAGGAAATCAGGAGGAACATGAGAACTGAGAGTTGCTGTGTGTTAAGAGTGTAGGTGGGTAGGTGAATTGGAGAAAGAGAGGGATCCATAGGACATAGTCTTCATGTCTGGAAAGGGGCTGGATGAATAGGGAGGTGAATATCATCAGCACAATGGGCAAGGGGCGATGAGAGGTGGACAGAATGGACAATGCAAATGGAGGAGGTCAACAAAGTGATCTCAGGCGCTAGATAGAACCTTGGGATGACCCCAGAATCAGCTTAACTGTGGTTCTAGGAGTATTGGCACCATAGGACATGATACATTCCATATCTATAAAACCAAATATCTAACCTCTTGTCACCTCTCCCGCCTGTTTTATCATTTATATTACTTGTGTTTCAAAATATACATTTTCAGTCATTCACCTCTTGTACACAGAAACCTTCCTCACCATGCTAGTTCCTCAGGAAATTTGTCAGTGCTTCCTAAAGAACAATGGGTCTCTTTAGGGCCTTACCCCCGCCCATACTTGGAAATGCCTTCCAAATTGAAAACCGTGGGATTTTCCTCAGGATAAACCGGGCCTCCACCATGGCTGTGTGGAGCCCCAGAGGAAAATGTCACAGCATGTGAGAGCAGGGAGAAGGAACATGAAAGCAATTTCTCAGAACTAGTCAGTACAGCCCTTCTGTAAACTCATCTGATCAATGGGGGAAATCCTGCATGCACTGCTAGGCCCACCCAGATTGGTGCCCACTTCACCTCACACAGGTGTGCTTTGCAGGGAAAACCAGGTCACTGGATACCTATTCAGTGACAGTAACATTCAGTCAGAGCAGCATCCAGTCCTCTGCCTACCATTAGACAGCACTCTCCACTGGGTGTGAGGAGAGCCAAGGTGGGGACATTTTCTTCCCAGGCTTATTAGCCTGTATCAGAAGCCTCTTTGAAATACACGATTTTCATAGGCAACTGCACAATTCAGGCTAAATAACAACTGCTTTCTGGAGCTGACTTTATGCCAGCTTCCTGGCACCAATTGGAAGTAGAATCATGCCAGCTTTTTTTTTTCCCCCCTTTAAAATGCATGCCACAAATAAAACCCCCTTTAGTCCTAACCGTGGCCTTAGCTATTAGCACAGTCTTGCCAAAACATTTAGCAACCTATCCACTTGCTTAAAATGTCAACAAGCCCACTTTCCAAAATGCAATCACACTTAATAAAGAATGACTTTTAAAACCCCTTCATGTCTTGCATGCACCTGCAGTGAATTGCTATCAGCAAGGTTTGGTTAGTGCCACTTTCTGGGAGTCCTCTGAGAAGACAGTCTCCATGAAATGCTGTTTCTGTCCTTACAAGCCGAGTTAAGGCCACCAGTGGGCAGGAAGGTGTGGCCGCGGCCTTCTGAGTACTTACACAGGATCCTGAGCGTGGCCGCGCCCATGTTAGTTCTCCCCTCACCTCATGTACTCCCCATCACTCCTATAATCCATGAGCGATTCTGATCCTGACACCTCCTCAAAATCCTCCAGCACCAGACTGCTGGAGTCCTCACCCAGGATGCCGCTGTCAGGCCGGGATATCCTGGCCCGGGAAGCAGATGCGGGAGGGTCGGTGGCGGCCGGAGGGGGAGAGCATGGGGGCATTTGCGGGACATTTGTGGGCGTGCGAGGCGGGGACCCAGCTGCCTCGTGGACGTCCTCCTCCTCCTCTGTGGACGCCGGCCCTGGATCTGGGGCAGCAGGCCCCAGGACGTGGTAGAGGCTGGGGAGACGGATGTCAAAGCGCAGCCCAAACTTAGCAAAGAGCTTGTCGTTGAGGCCGTAGAGTTTCTCCGAGATGTCATAGCCCAGCAGGGCCGAGAAGAGGCGGGAGATATATCGCTCTTTGGCAAGAAGAAGGTGGAGACTTCTCCGCGGCCAGGAAATGTAGCTGCATGCGGTCTCAGCAGTCAGAGTGACCTGAGAGGGGTCATGAGCAGAGTGAGGGTTTAAACTAAGACAAGGTGTCCATGTTTAGCAGAGAGAAATGTACAGTTACTTGTCAAAAGGCTGCACTTTTATTGAAGAAACTGTGGGAGCACTCCTCCTGCCTCCCACCCTTGGCCTTGCCCAGATGAAGTCCAGCAATGACTTTTACTTGTGTTCACTGATGGGGGGGCGGGGCCCTGGGATCAGCCATTCACTCACTGGGCCCTCACTCCTTGGAGCCTCAGGTTTCACATCTGGTCTCCTCATCTCTCATAGTCTATGGTCCCATGGCTGATAACATTAACGGCTACAAAAGGGTCTGAGACTGTTGTGATTTCAAAAGGGAGGAGGTGCCTCCTAGTGCTCTGAAGAAAGGTTGGAATGATGACAACAGCTTGTTTTAAGAATAAAAAAGGATAAAAGAAAAAGAAAAAAGAAAAAAAAAACAAAAAAGAAAAACAAAGAAAAAAATAAACAACAAAAGCAAACAAACAAAAGAATAAAGAAGGATAATATATTAAAATAGGGATGCAAAAAGAGCTGGAAAGCATTTCAGTTGGAGAACAGCTTTTGATTAGATATGCCAAGCTGCAGCAAGTGGACAGAACACTAGCCTAGGGTTCACGTCCATGAAGTTGCTCCTGACCTGGCCACAAGTGACCAGACAGATCTGATAACTAAAGTCAGAAAAAGGGCATACGGGAAGAGGAACTCTTCAGAGCACACAGTCGAAGGGCATCCCACATTCCATTGATGTAGTCATCTAGGAGTTTCTGAGAACTCTCTACGTGCCCATGATGCAAAGTTAAATTACGCTTGCAGGGTAAATAATGTGTGCCCAGCACCCAGTAGATGCTTGATAAATCCTTGTTAAAACAATGATAAGTGGTGAAGCTAGGGTTAAAGTGGAAACATACTTAAGACGGTAAAGGAAAAGGGTATAGAGTCACACAGTTTTTGATAATCTATTATACTTGGCCAAAATACTTTTGAAGTGAGATGGCTGACAGATGATAGCAGCTAATATTCATTGAGAGATGACTTGATTGCCAGGCATTGTATTCTTTATGTGGATTATCTAATTAAATGTAGAGCTGACTTTACAAACATTCTTTGTTAGAGATTTTACACAATCCTTTTAGTTCTTGTGTTGCCTACCAGATCTCCCACTATCCTCCTCTTCTCTCTCTTTCCCCCTGCAGTAACCCTCCTCCATTTTCTTCACTCATTTCCCCCTCTCCACTTCTTGCCTAATCATCAGCACTGAAAACAAGGCTTTAAATCATCTCATTAAGGCCAGAAGCTAGTTTAAAGTTCCAGCTTTACCCTTTACCAGCTGTGTGACATCACACATATTACTTAATCTCTCTGAGCAAGTTGCATCATGAGAAAGGATTCTGAAAGTAGTAAGTAATCACAATCTGTCCATTGCTAACAGTTTAACAAGTGGTGTTCACTCTCTGTCATAGCTGGTACTTTAGATGCGCTTATTAACATTTCCCAAACAACACATCAGAGTATTGAACATGAGACGGGTGTGCGTAAGAGCAAATCTGGACATAAACAACGTCCTTAGAGCCGAGCAGAAAGACCATGGGCATTCTTAAGAACATACTGTTACTTCTTCCATCTTAAAAAAACACAACAGAATCCATTTCTTCACCTCACTTCTTTAGCTAGCTATCGCTCCATCAATTTGCTCTCCTTTTCAGCAAAATGCCATGAAAACATTGTCTGTACTTGCTATCTCTAATTCCTCTGGTTTCACCCTCTGTTAAACCAGGAAGGGGTTGCCCCTAGCAGTCCACAAACTGTTCCTGGTAAGGTCACCAATCATCTCTAAGGTACAGTGGTCAGTTTTCATGGTGTTTAATCCTGTGACCACTTTCTCCTCTTTGATGCACTTTCTTTACTTGGTTCCCAGGATGCCATACTCTCCTGGTACAATTTCCTAATTGCTCCTTTTCAGCTTCCTTTGCTGCTATCTCCTTTTCTTTCCAATTTCTAAACACTAGAATATCCCAAGGCTTGGTTCTTAAACCCTCTCCTCTGTCTAAGCCCATACATGTGGTGGTCTCATCCAACCCAATGACAAATATCATCTGTATGCCAACAACTCCCAAATTTATGTCTCAAGCTTAGGCCTCATTCCTTAATTCCAGACTCAGATATCTAACTGCTCATGTAGCACCTCCATTTAAATATCCATAGATGAAGCAAATCTAATATATCCCAAATTGAACTTCCTCTCTTCCCCCCCAAATCCACTCTACCTATAGCCTTTCTTATCTCAGCTGATAACAGCTTCATCCTTCCAGTTGCTCAGGGCAAAAGCCTGAGAGTTTTTCTTGATCCTCTTTCTGTCACACACTATATCCAGTGTATTAGGAAATCATTTTGGCTCTATCTAGAAAATATATGCTCTGGCCCTACATGATGTGGCTTCTCGTCACCTCTCTGGTTTCCTCTCCTACTATTCTGTCCCCACCTTCTCTCTGTCCCAGCCACACTGGTGTCCTTTCTGTACCTCAAACATGCTAGCCCCTCCCACCACTGGGCCTTTGCACTGGCTGTTCCCTCTCTCTGATAGGCTCTTCCCTCAGATATTCACAAAGCTCACACTGTCACCTCTCTCAGGTCTTTCCTCCAATGTCACCTGCTCAACAAAGATGTCCATGATCCTATTTAAAATTGTAACTTTATCTCCCTTACACTATTCTAGTTTTTAAAATATCAGTTATGATCTTTTAACTTATTCATTATGTCTATGGCTTATTTTTTGTCTCCCCTACTATCAATATAATAAAGTGTAAATTGCCTGAAGGCAGGGACTTTCATCAGTTCTGTTCACTGATATATTCCAAGCACCTTTAACAATACCTGGTATAAGTGCTCAGTAAATATTACTGAAGCGAATGAGTGAATCAGGTGAAGACCATCCATTTTGTATGTTGTTAAACAACCTAATGTCACTTTCTCCCGTCCTGTATATAAAATCCTCCCCCAAATATCTTCAGGAAACCTCTTATTGACTGGTTCCCATATACATATGTACATGTCTGTATGTTTGACAAGCTTTTTCTTTGATTCTCACTTCAGTTTAGTTGAATGGATTAAAAAAAGATTACATATGTAAAGAAGACGTGGGCCCAGTAAAATTGAGAAGTGTGATAGAATGTTGAGTCATTTGTGGTAAACACAATGAGAATTATGATTCACGCAGTCACTGTGGATTGTCTTCTTAGGCTACAGACTATGTAATTGCAAAAGGCAAGAACAAGATGAACTATAACTCAGGACACTTGACATTTGCAAAGGGGAAATTGGACTTTTCACAGCCAATAGCAAAAGTGTGGATGTCATTGCTCCCAAATGAAGTGCACACTAAAAATATAAATGGGGGGAATATGACGGTACCTACATTCCAGGCTGAGAGGCCATCTAGGGTTATAGCCCTTCCTTTCGAGCATAACTTAGGGGAGGACACCAGCTTATCCACCACCTGTTTCTCAGTGTCACTGTCAGAAACAGAGCCTGGGCCTGTTGTCTCAGAATCTGAATCAGGCCTCCTGGAGATTCTTACTGCCCTGGGAGTTCTCAAAGGGACTGGTAGATTGGTTGGAGAGAGGGGTGTGTGTATGTGTCGGGGGGTGGCGGGGGGGAGGGTAGGGACCCGATCAGAGGGAGTATATGGCTGGTGGTCCTGGCAGTGGGATCAGGATTGCCTCTCAGCCTCTGTCCTCACAGATCCAAAAGTCAGAGTGGGACAGAAGCAGGCCCAGCCAGGTGGCACTGCCGGGCATGTGTCTATTCTGGGTTTGGCTCATATGCTAGCCTGAGGGACTCCCTTCCTGATAGAAGAGAGAGGTAGGAGACAGATGAAACCCAGTTCTGGAGAACTATCTGGAGAGGGGAGCCCCTGTAACAGGATGTGTGTAAACTCCACTTTCCTGGTGACCCTCCCATTTTAAAAAAGAACATAAATAGTAGAGCCAGGCAAGTTGGCTTTTGGCACTTTCTAGATCAAGACCTTGGGCAAATTACTTGATATTTTTGAGCCTCCGTTTCAATAATATCCAACACAGAGGATCATTCTGATAATCAATAAGACAATATAATATGTAGTGCCTGCCACATGCTAGCCATTCAGTGAGAACTACAAATAAGGTAACTGGAGTCTGAAGGATTGGCAGGGAAGAGAGTAGGAGGTTGAGCAGCCAGGCTCCCACCTTGAATGTGAATGTGAATGCTCAGTGGAGTCTTCTGAGACACCAACTGCCCATTGCCAAGCCAGTTCAGCCAACCTTTATTGTACACCTACTATATTCAAAGCACTGTCCTTTGGAGCCTGGAGATAGAGAGAAAGAGTAGCTCAGATTTCTATCTCAAAGAGTTCACCGTGTGAAAGACAGAAAGGAAACCAGATCATTAGGACAGAGACCAATATGCGCACCATTCAGAAAAGGCATACAGGCAGGAACAATAAGCTGTGGGGAAGCTGGTGATGTCAATCTGGGCAGGCTTCAGAGGAAGTGAGATCCCATAGCTTCATCTAGATGGGGAAATATATTTCAGATGGAAGGGACAGTAGGCACCAAGGCATGGCCATTGCAAAACAATGTGTTGTGTTTAGAGAAGTCTACTAGTTCAGTATGGCTGGTACAAGCAAAAAGTGTGAGCGGGGAGGGGCTAGAGATACAGCTGGATATCACTAAAGGTCTTAAGTTACTCTCTAAGGAGTGTATGAGTTTTTATCTTGTAGTCCCTGGGGTCTTCTGGAAGAGTTTTGGTCATAAAAGTCATGGCCCACTAATCAGGGGTCAATATGTCTCTACCCCACCCCACCTCTTTCCATAGGAGAGTGCTCCCACTTTAGCATCATAGTAGCAGTGGTTCCAAGGACAGAATATCAGAGGGGAAAGATGGAGGGATATTGCAGGGTTACAGTGGGATGGGCAGGGGGGTACCGCCATGGCGCTCCCTGTTACCTGGAACACCCCCTCCTCAGAGGGCCGCAGTGATTCCCACTCAGGAGAGTCCATGAACTGGTAAGGAAAGATGTAGTGCAGAAACTGCCCATCTTGGCTCACACGAACCCTGGCAAAGGGAGAGGAGAGACCACATGGGAAAAGGGGAATGGCTACCCAAATCCTCTTCAAAGTCCAAATGACATATTTAGAAAATGGAAAATAGGGCCGGCCAAATGGCTCAGTTGGTTAAGAGCTTGCTCAAGAGTGCAAGCTCTGAGCAACAGGGTCCCCGGTTTGATTCCCACATGGCCAATGAGCTGTGCCCGAGCTGAGCTGCCGCTGAGCTGCCAACAGGTGGCAGGATGGTTCAGCTGGTGAGAGCACGTGCTCCTAACAACAAGGTTGCCTGTTCGAGATGGTGGTCTACGCCCGAACGCAACTGAAGACTGAACTCAGCAGCTTGAGCTGAGCTGCCATCCGGGTGGCTCAGAGGATTGAGCACGAGCTCTTAACAACAAGGCCGCTGGTTCAACTCCCACATGAGATGGTGGCTATGCCTACCTGCAACTAATTGAACACAGCACCTTGAGCTGAGCAGCACAACTAGACTAGGAGCTGAGCTTGCTGTGCCCTCCACAACTAGGACTGAAGGACAACAACTTGGCTGTTCCCCTTCCCCAATTCCTCAACACTATTCCCCTCCACCAATTCCCCAATAAAAAAATCTTTAAAAAAAAAAAAAAGGAAAATGTTTAGGATCCAGTATGGGCCTTTAAGGATTTCACTATTTAGTGCAAATCACAGGCATATAAATAATTGGCTGCAAGTCAATGTGCACTATTGTGAAACAGAATAGAGGAGGGAGAGCAATTAGTTCTCTTCAAGTGGCAGAGTTCTCAAAGATGACATTTCAGCTGTTTTGAAAGGTCAATAGGACATTGAGAAGCAAATCAGGATGGAGATGATGGAAAGCTGGGAGATCCAGTGTGCAGTGTTTCCCAATATCTACTTTTTCCCTTCCTCCATACTACTATTGTAGTTTTAGCTGGGTTCATGGCTGCCCAGCTGGACTACATTTCCCTATTTCCCCTGCAGCTAGGTAGAGCCACGTGATTAAGTTCTGGCCAATAGGATATTAGTACTCCAAGTCTGGCTCTTAATGTGTGCAGAAAAATTCCCAGGGCCCGCCAAGTGGCACATTGGTTAAGAGCTGGTTTTGGGATGCCAGCGGCCCCAGTTCAGATCCCACATATGAGGGCCAGTGACACTGCCCTCTACAGCTAACAACAGCTCCACCTGGAGCTGGGCTGTGCGAGCACCAGGATGGTGTAGGCTGCAGGCCCTGCTGCAGTGGGCTGCCATAGGCTACAGTGAGCGGCTGGCAGCCAGCGTGAGCCGCTGGCAGCCAGCGAGAGCTGCCAATAGCTGCGATGGGCGACATCCAGAGGCCGGCGACTAATCTGCCTCATCTGGGAAGAGCGCAATGATGATACCAACGTGGGCCAGTGAAGCAACATCCTCCACAACTAGACTAAAGAACAAAAAGACAGGAACTTGTCTGTTCCCCTTCCCCGATTCCCCAATCGCTGTTCCCCTCCCCCAATTCCCCAATAAAATCTTAAAAAAAAAAAATCATCATCAATTAATAAGCTATTGCCCATTATCTGACAACCTAAAAATGGAAGACAAATAGGAATGAAGATCTCAAGCCAAGCCAAGGATGTGGTGTCAGCACATAATCTCTGAAGGCAGAAACACACTTGCTCCTACAAGACCAGGTAATACATATATTTAGATAGCCAGGCAGAACGTCCCTGAGTAATAAAAGGATACAAGAGAAAATGAAGTGCCATGGTCTCCTACCTCATGGAGCACCTCCTTTGTTCCTGGAGGTTTGGAAATGCAGAAATGGGTCTGATGTGATCCTTGCCTTTAATGATTTCACAATTTAATGGAAGTAATGGGCACATAAATAACCAGCTGCAAGTCAATGTGTGCTACTGTGGAATAGAATATGTCTTCACATATTCTGTTCCTTCTAGATGGACTTCTTCCCAAGCCCCACCTTCTCCTCAGGTCTCATCTTAAACATTTTCTCTTCCAGGAAGTCTAGTCAGATATCTCCAGAAAAGTTAGATTCTACTGGTTATGCATTCTCATTGCACTTTGCATCTTTCCTTGGAAATATCGAGTCTATTATTTACCTCTATGTCAAACATTAATTGTTGACTTTCTTGATAGATTGTAAGCTTCATGAGTACAAGGACTATATTTTACACACAGATGGTGCCAAAAAAATGTATACACATTTTAAGAAAGGAAAAAACTATTAAAATTGTAATACTCAATATATACCAATAACAAAATATGAATACAAGTCACGTACGACTTCTGCAATTACAAGAGGTGCTCAAAGTGGTTACCATCAGCATAATTTTAATACATTTTTTTCCTTTCTTAAAATGTGTATACATTTCTTTGGCACCCTCTTTTTTTTTTAACACTGAATCCCTAGTCCCTAGCACTCTTAATAAATATTTTAGGAAAAGGGGAAGGAAGAAAGGAAGGAAGGGGTGGGGGTTAGAGGAAAGAAGGAATGAATGATTGAACAAATTAACTCACTTGTGTCACTATAAATGGGGATCAAAATTTCAAGAATCAGCTTCTCAAATAAAGGAATCAAGCAAGTTACTGAGAAGGGCCATTTTAGCGTGTAACATCTGATGAGCTGGCATGGCTTCCTGAAGCCATTTAAATTGGTATATTACCTCCTTTATCGTTTGAGTCTCTTCTTCCTTCTTGATCTCCTGGATAGATAAGTAATTTCCTCCTATGTGAGTAGCTTATACAGTTAGTTCCCTGCACAGGAGGCTATGCATGTGGGAATTTGTGCTTTGAATAATATATGAAAGAGGGCCAGCTGAGTGGCGCAGTGGTTAAGCGCTGGCCTGGGAAGCCAGCGGCCCCGGTTCAGGTCCCACATATGAGGGCCAGTGACACTGCCCTCAAAAAAAAAAAAAATAATAATAATATGTGAAAGAAACTGTCCAATAGCAAGCACAGCTTAACAGGGTGATAAACTTTGAGGAAATCACTTCCTGAATCTTTATTAGAATTAAACAATAAGGATGTCTGAAGTTTCAGCAAAGAGCTCCAAATGAGAGTTTGCGCATAAGGTGGGAGAGCTGCACAAGAAGCCCCCACTTCCTGGCATGGAGTTTTTATCTGCTGCTCTGAAGTGTTTGGTACCTCACTATAACGAGCCAAATGTAAAACGATTCTCGTTTCAAACTGGAGCCTGACCATAGGCTAGAAGCTACAACTTAGCAAAGCTGAAACAGGAAGACATTGAAAGGTAACAAAACAAAAGCTCTTACTCCAAGCCTTGAAAAGCAAGAAAAAAAATCAAAATCATCTAATTTCTGACTCAGGTTTTTGATGCTAAGTATAATATGAAAAGCCACATTGAAAGAGCAGCCCTGCTCCCCCTTTCACAGGGAAGTGGTCTTATACAAGTTCATGGTAAATCTGTCATAGAAAAGACACATGAACCATTCCATAATCAGAACATATTTTCATAAATGAGCACCATACAAGTGGGGTGGACATTTCTCCCACCAGTCTCCATTCCCTACAAAGAGCAAGCAAATAATAATGTGGATCTCATGAATAAGTACGTTTCCTAAATTGTCTTTATTTTAAGCATGGAACTGGGAGTGGCAAACGTGTTGGCAATAGTCATACTGTATTTGTATTTATACATGTTTTTGTTTACAAATAATTGCATTTATTTACACTTCAGTTCATTCATAATAAAATAAAATTTCTCCCCACAAAAACTTATAGCGTTTGCAACCCAGGACCTCTGAGTCCAAACAAAATAAAAATATGTATACATAGCACTTTTGATTCTATACATTAATACATGAATGCAGTACCATCATCGTGGTCAACCTCTTTTTTTCCCCACTGTGTCTTTGGCGGTCTTACCTGGTGGTTTCATCCTTCCTCCCCTTGGAATCAGAGCATTCTGATTACTAGCTTATTTTTTTTCTACCACATTCTTTCTCTTGGTCTCAAGAAAGCAGGGCAGGAAATTGAAGACAAGGCTTTTGAAATACAGTGCGTTGCAGAGTCAGCCAAAGTGCACCACGTTAAGATGTTTACTGTTTGTTGCTCAGCCCTAACATCAAGTCCCTGAGGCCCTATTTCAAAGAATCCACAGTTGCCTACTGAATATGCAGCACAGAGCCCGGTGGTATTTGTTCAGGAGATACTGGCCAATGGCTAGGACTCCACGCAGGCTGGCGGAGGATACACTGATCCTGACTAAGACCATTTCTGCTCCTGTCTGACTGTCAGCCTTCTAAAAAGGAGTCAGCCAGGTGTCTCTACCAAATCCTCAGTGAGACACGTGTGGGCAACACTACTCTTCCCTCGCTGTCTGGCCCTCAGATTTACAGTATCTGACTTCTTGGCCAGTAAGAAACTCAACAGAGCAACTGGGAATGGAAAAGCGACAAGGGGAATTCCCTCTCCATACCTGGGTGTATACAGAATGGCTTTACCACAGAGTCTGTATCGTATCTCCTCAACATCCCTGATGCCCTGGCAGGGAACAGGGATTATAGGAAACCCCCTCTGTTTGGGCACTGGTCCCTGCACACAGTTGGCACTAAGCAAATGTTGAATGCATATGGGAGGAACAAATTGTTCAGTTTTCCAAAATCTCACAAAGCTATTGCTGCAGCTTAGGCATGACACGCCGCTGTGTGTGTGTGTGTGTGTGTGTGTGTGTGTGTGTGTGTGTGTGGTCATTTCAGACCAAGGCCTGAGAAGTACTCACCCCACACCTCCCAGCCTCAAATGCACACACAGTCTTCCTGCCAATGAAGAAGATGCATCATGATCTAGTTTGCTGTGGGAAAATTCTAAGAAAGAGGAAGCAAACCCATGCTTAGAAAAATCCATTTGGTTTGTTTAATTTGCCACATCCTTCCCTCAGTGGGGGTGGAGGGACAGTAAATGCAAAGGCACTCACTGAGAAATGAGAAGCATGGGCAGAGAAAGAAGTGCTGAGCAGTGAAGAGCAGCTTACCGGCCGGAGAGCAGCAGGGACAGGCGATTGATGGGTGTCTCGCCCTCCACGGCATAGGTCTGCTCAGTGGCCAGAGTCAAGACCTGCTCCTCGCAGCAGTGAACGATCTGCTTGTATGCCTGCAGGGGCACCTGAAGGGGCAGGCACAGTGTCCTGTAGAGGAGATCAAACTCCTCAGGGAGGGTGTCCTCGTGCAGTCGGTATACCAGATGTGCCAGCTGGAGCAGGCAGGCTGTGGCCAACAGGAAGCTCCAGAGGACAATGTCCAGGCCACAGGCATCGAACCAGCCCCACAGCACATAGCACAGGTAGCCTGTGCCCAGAAAGCCAAAGAGGTAGAAGCATCCATATACCCCACTGCCCCCCATGAAGCCCAGGAGCAAGAAACAGTTCGCCAGATGGTAGACAGCACCTTCCAGGTCCTGCTTCCAGCCAAGGCACACCGGCCCCTGCAACAGGAGCTGGCCCACCGTGCTGCTGTTGGCGCTCATCTTCAGGGTGTCTCAAAGCCTTGCAGGGCTCTACCACTATCCTCACATAGGAAATGCAGGAAATGGATTAGTCTGTCCTCCCAGGTTCTTCTCACCTCCAGCTTCTCACTGCAAACTCCACCTTTCCGGAGAGGAATGCTCCCCTAGCTTTGGGAATGAATGGCAGAACATAGTATACACTTCATGGAGAACTTAATAACTATTTTTCTTCTCTCCCTCAGCAAGGCTCTGGCATTCCCAGCAGAGCTTTGGCGAGCTTCCTTGCCTCCAGGATATTTAAACCAATCTTCACATTTGGCTCTTAGCAGAAAACTTAAATTGTCCCAAAGAAAGGATAGGACTATGCGCCTGAAAACGTCAGCAGAGAAGGATAATAAAGGGGCCACATCCTGCTCTCTGTTGTCCCCAAACAGAATGAGGAGAGCTCAGCACGGGAGGCACACTTGTGTTCTATTTGGAATGCGTTTCTCTTGGCACCGGAAGAAAGGGTGACCCCAGATGGATACCATGTTTGGAATTGGAATCCAAGAGGTACTGGCAGTGAGAAAAAACAGGCCAGGCACACGGACAGGCTGGCAGGGCACTTAACATAGCTCCCAGAGGACAAGATAAAGCCTCAGGGCAAGAGAGGTGGGGGGCGGGGAACAAAGGAAAAGTGAGCACAGAATTTACAACACCTCAGGACAAAACACTGTCCAGGTCTCCCTACATGGAGGGCCAGGGGCTCTCCTCAGATAGGAAGACACAGCGAAGTAGGAAATTATGGGACTATTATCAGAAAAAATCCTAACAGCGAGAACTGGAAAGCCTCTCGAAGGCCTTTATTAAATCACATTGTAAATATCACTAGGCATTTATTTGATATCTGTTAAAAAAAAATAGCTATGCAAAGCAGCTTTTTGAATTCTAAGATGACTTTCCCATGCATATATCTAGATCTAGTAATAGTTAATGCAATGGTAATACATTGCTCAGTCCATCACCCTACCCACCCCAATATTTGCAAAGTATAATAACTACCACCTATTAAACATCTGCGGAATGCCAGGCCTAGATTAGGTACTTTACACACATATTATTTGGTCATCGCAACAACCCTTCCAAATAAATTTTATCTTCCTTCTAGATATGAAAGAAACAGGCGTAGAGAGGTAACAAATTCCCACTGGTAGTGTAAGTGGCAGGGTTAGGATTTGAACCCAAGACTTACTGCTGTGTCCCAAGTAGTTAACACAGTAAGTGGAAATATAGGATGAGATCCATGATTCCCAACACCCACCCCCTCACCCTCCCTGCCCCCCCAACACACACACATCACAAGTATGATGACATCCAAGGAACTTCTGGATGAACTTCGGCTCTACTTTGAATCATGAAGAAATAAAGCTGGACTATGCAAACATTAAACTAAGAAATGTCCCTCTCACTTCCAAATGATTTCTTGATTTTTCTCCTTGCTGCTGGCTAGCCCTGCCTACCATTACTCCTATTGCTCCTGAGGTACAGGAAGTGGGGGGCACCCCGTTATAGTTCAGAACTATACAAGTGCTCAATCCATAGGGACTTTTATTGTACTGCTAATAATCTAACCATAATTAGTGAGAAATTAGAAATTGTCATATATGCTGAGCAAAGGTTTTCAACTCAACAAATATTTATTGAGTTCTTATTATAAGCCAAGCACTTAGAGAATCAGATTCCCAAGAGTTTACACTCTATCAAGGGAAAGATACGTCAAAAATCAAGGGCAACTCAGTGTGTGATCCATGACAACTGGGTTAAGTTTAAAGACAGGTGGCAGCCTAGAAGGAAGGGGGGCATAGAGGAAGGAAGGTGTAAGCGCTAACATTTGATTCAAGGTGTAGGGACTGAATTAGCCAGGTAGGCAGAGGAAGGGTATTTCCAGTGGTGAGAGTAGCAGAAGTGAGGCACATACGTGTGAAAATGCAAGGCATGCTGAAGGAAGCCAGATTTTTTTCTTATTTAATTAAAATCAACAAATGTGCATCTTATTCCCTCCTTTCTAAAGTTAAGAGGGGCTAGGGAATGCCTAGAGAAGGACAGCCTCCTCTCCCACCCCCCACCCCCCACCCCCAGGTCTCCTTCACAGCAATGGTTTGGACCTGTGACATCCTTTCAACAGTGCAGTTTCGGGGATTTCCATATGCTGCTTTTACGTCATCTGCCTGCCTCCCAGACAAACCACCCACTTTAACAAGCAGCAGCTGCTTGTCTCTCCACCTTAGTCATGCACCCCTTGTGCTGCCAATGTAGCTGTCCCTGCCAGCTGCGAGCAAGGAAATCAGAAGCACAGGAACAGAGAAGCAACCAAGGCTTACCCAAGATAGGATTTCAAAGCAGGTCATCTTTCTCAGCAAGCCTAAAGAATGGGCTGGCCCTGGCCCTTTAAAGAGACAGGCAGACCCATTGACTAATGTTCTTAGCCCTTGTCAATCTACACATGTGCTTATCCGAGCAGAGTACTAACTAATCTTTATCAAGCAATTATTGTTCCCTCATGTCATCCCATGATACCTTTTTTTTAATGGAAGAAACAAGCTCAGAGAGGTAAAAGAACTTGCCCAAGGTCACAGAGCTAGTATGTGAATAAGGACTAAAGCCTAGGTCACTGTGATTCTAAATTCTTTGTGCTGTACCACCTTGCTAAGTACTTTCGGGAGTTTATATGTATCCATATACAAGCTCATTTATTGCTACAGGGGATTTAAACATGTTGCTGGGGTGGCATCACAGGTTCATACACTCCATATGCTGCCTGCAGTGGTAGTGACATTGATGCTTGTAGGATAGAACCTATGATGGGAATCCAACAATGGAAAGTTGTATCTTGTTTTTAAATCCAGGCTTGGTAGAAGAGGAAAGAAAAATTTGTGTCAAAATGTTATGTTCTTACAAGGAAATCTGCAAACATACAGACAGAAGCACAGCAGAAAATATCTGAGGGAGAATAAAAGGAAAGAAACACAAGTCTCATTTGTTTAGTCTATTCAATTGAATAAGCACTGATTTAGGGCAAAGCATGTGCTCCAAGAATATGGGATATGAAGATGAGCAAGACGATTATCACCTTCAAGGAACTTTTCCCTAGTGAGGGAGGCTGACCCAGAAATAACTATTATCCAATAAAATAAGTATACTCGGGATTTAAAGGAAGCACTGATGAGGGAGCAAAGAATTAAAGAAAAGATTGCAGGGAAGGTGACATTTAAACTGCTCTAAAAAGATGAGTAGGTGTTTCCCAGCTAGGGGAGGGCATTCCAGAAAGGGAGAACAGAATGTGAAGGCAAGTCCAGAAGTAAAACAAAAATATATGGTGTATTCTGGTAAGAGGACAGCTTGTTGTAGGTAAATCAAAGGGAGCAGCAGGGCAGGAGGCAGGAGGGATTACGACGTCATCTGGCTAAATAGTGCCTTTCCAAGTGCAGTCATGCACCGCAGTGGTCGGTTACTGGTTTATGATAAGGGCAGAAATTAAGAATATTGAGACATTTTTATGGCAATTTGACACAGAAATTTATGGCCTTTGAATTTAACAAAAACTTTGGGCTTTTATCATATACATATGAGTATCTTTTTCCTAGTATCTGTCTGTGAATTGGAAAAAAATAAAGCTGGCTCTTCACCACATATAATTTGAGAAACACTGGGCTTGAGATGAATGCTCTCCTACTATAGATATTAATATAGAACAGAGGCTCCAGCACATACTGCCAAGTTGGCTTTAGGCAGACACTACTGGTTGCCTATCCTATAGCAGACCTTTGTTTTCCTTAGTTTATAGAACTCTGATTTTGCTTTGGCAACATATTAAAGAAGGTGGACTTCTCCCCACATTGCCTGGGCCTGAAATAAGACTGGTCTAAGCCAAGCACGAGATACCATTCCCATTGATGGCAAAAAGTTTAAGGGTGGACATGTGACCAATGAGACATGAGAAAATGTGTGTGAGAGCTTCTGGGAAAAAGTATACCCCCTCATACAGACAGTCAGGAGGTGCTACCTTTCATGCCGGCTTGAATACAGTTGTGCGATAATATGATATATGAAGCTACCATAGCCATGATACGATTTGCTTAAGGATGAGAAAAGAGCAGAAAAACAGAACCAGCCTCAGTTCTTGAAAGTATCACTCAGCCATTGTCTCAAACCTGGAATTTTCAACCTCCAGACATCAAGACAGGAAATACATTTATTCCTTAAGCCACTGCAGCTGGTATTTGGTACCTGCAGTTGAATGCATCCAGATTCAGATTTTCCTAAGAAACTCCCTAAGGACTACTTTTCATAGAACAGTTCTCTGAACAAGAACAGTTGTCTTCTTTGAAAACGGAATATCAGGCTACTTATTGTTTTACCAATAAGTTTCTGTCAAAACTACGAGAGCAATTGCTCTAAACTCAAGATGACTTCGTTGTTAAATGAACAAGATGGGTTAGTGGTAAACTGGTCACCTTGTAACAGAATTTTTTTTTAAAGATTTTTACTGGAGAATTGGGGAAAAGAACATTGTTGGAGAATTGGGGAAAGGAACATTGTGTTTTTCCAGGACCCATCAGCTCCAAGTCAAGTAGTTGTCCTTCAGTATTAGTTGCGGAGGGTGCAGCTCAGCTCCAAGTCCAGTTGCCTCTGTCAACCTAGTTGGGGGAGGTGGAATCAAACAGGCAACCTTGTTGTTAAGAGCACACACACTCACCAGCTGAGCCATGTGGCCACCTGTTGGGGGGCAGCTCACTGGCTCATTTAGGAATTGAACTGGTAATATTGTTGTTCAGAGCTCGCGCTCTTAACCAACTGAGCCACCCGGCCAGCCTCAGAATTAGTTTTATCTAACTTACATCTGGATCCGAGGGGGGATCCTGTTTAAGCCAATTAGCCTCAGACATTTTGCTGATAACTATTATTGGTCCATAAAAAAATACACATAGAGGCCGGTGGAGTGGCGCGTTGGTTGAGTTGGCTTGGGACGCCAGCTCTGAGCAGCAGCAGGGCCCTGGTTTGGATCCCACGAGAGCCAGTGATGCAGTGCCCTCTACAGCTAAGATGGTGAACAACAGCTTGACCTGGAGTTGGGCTGCTGTGAGTCGCTGGCGATGGCGTAGGCTGCAGTGGGACTGCAGTGGGCTGCCGTAAGCTACAGTAAGTGGCCGGTAGCAGGCGTGAGCTGCCGTGCATGGCTGTCCAATGGCCAGCAAGCGGCTGTCTCAGCTGGGAAGAGCGCAATGATAATACCAATATGGGCCAGTGAAGTCCTCCACAACTAGATTTAAGAACAAAAGGTCAGCAACTTGTCTGTTCCCCTTCCCTGACTCCCCAATAAAAGCTTAAAAAAAAAACCCACAAAAAAATACATAACCTAATCTGGCTCAATCAGACTAAGAAAGAGAACTCATGCCTTGGGAATGGTTTTTCTTCTGCAAGACTTGGACAATAACATACATGATTGGCTTCATCAGTCCTGAAACTAGCTCTGAGATGAAAATAATTTGTCTTAGATGGCATCATTGAGCCTATGATATTATTGCACATAGAGCTTGCATAATGCTGGACGTCTAGTTATGAGTTTTCCTTGCTGAGGATTTTCTACTACCTGCTGTCAAAGGCTCCATAATCAACACAGATGGAACTATGATCGAAGTTTTTAATAGCTAAAGAAACACTGGATATAGTCACACATTCATAGCTCTGAGAATTCAACTTTATGTTTGTATAGCTTATATACATATACCCACTAGACTACATGCTCTTTGAGCAGGGTCCATGTCTTACTAAGCTTTGTTCACTACTTAGCTCATAATTGGCATAATGTATGTCCTCAGTAAATGTTGAGTCAAATAGTTTCCCATCTTGTTGAGGACAAGATGTCTGACTCACACATCAATACTCTACATCTAGGGCAGCTTCTAGCGCACAATAGGCCTGTACTAAATATGTACCGAAGAAATGAACTTATAGCTATGAATACATGGTTTATATTAGATACCTGGTACAGGAAAGAACACTGGGCCTGAATTCTAATGACCAGGACTCACCTCCCAGGCCACCAGCTATTTGACCAGAACAATTTCTTAACCTCTCTGAATGCCTGTACTTACCTGAATGTCTGTAAAACAGGGGTTATATTTTCTCTATCAGCCTCACATCAGACCTACAGAAGGTATAGTTATCCTAAAATAGGCCTGGCCCTAGGGACATGGTCCTGTTCTCATCAACCTTCATCAAACAGTTCAAGGTTAGACAAAGGGAACCAAATAGAGAAAATACTGTGAATGTATCATTATTAAGAGTTTGGGAATTATTGTGAATAGCAGAGCCTTAGCAAAAAGGTATGTCAGAATATGATGGTCGCCTCCTGGGAACCTAAGTTCTTCATTTTCCAAATTACAGTAGTGACATCTCTTATTATCAGTACTGAAATGAGGCACATAATCTTTGGGAAAACTTAAGCATTAGGGAAAGATATGCAGGTCCTATGAGAAATATCTTTAACTATGGCAGATGTAAAGAAGGGTGCTTGAGTTCCTTTACATACCAAACTGGCAAAAGTTGAAAATAATTAACCTTGTTAAGAGTTTAGGGAAATAGGCACCCTCAGATACTTAGACACAATGGGTACCCCCTTCCTGGAGATCATTCAGGCAGTACTCACTCAAAGCCTTGAAAGGGACATAGCCTCTGGTCCATCCTCAGCTAGGATTAGTAAAGGACGGTTATAAAGACTTCCCTATGAAACTTCCACTACAGTGTTATTATGGCAGAAAAAAAAAAAAAGTAAAAACGTGTACATGCAGAAAGAGATAAATGCCAAGGTCACAAAAAGTGATCCTATCATGGACTGGTGTATTCCAGGTGATTTCTTCCTTGCATTTCCATAAAAGCAGCCAACAAAATATCCCACCCCCTCCAAAAAAATCAGAAATAATTATGACCCTGGAATGTATCCTACTCAAGACTAAGATCCAGTTCCTAGAATGGTATGTGACATACAACACGCATTCTATAAAACATTTGCTTAATGTATAAATGTACAAATAATAGGGAATTGGTTAAATTATGGTAAGCCACAGAATAAATTTATACATAGCCAATACAAATCACATTGTAGAACTATACTCACTGATTGTGAAATATATTAAGGATAAAAGGCAATTAATATTATCTCATTAAAAATATGTGGCATGGAAAAGTGATCTTTTTTTTTAAAAATGTATAAATGCATATGAAAAGTCTGGAACAGCATACATCAAATATTAACATTGGGTGATAAGGTTATGAATTTTTCTTTTCCTTTTTGTAGTCTCAGGATATATTCAAGCAGAATTTAGATAACTATCTGCCAGGGATCTGTACTGAGTGAAAAGTAGGTTCATATCTTAGCTGTCCAAGATTCTATTCTTGACCTAGAAGAATGCTCCCTAGACTATAAAGTGCCTATTAAAATAAAAAATATTATATTCAAACAAATATTCAAGTGAAAATACGAATACAGAACCAGAGAATTAGAGAATGTTAGTAACACTAAATGCTACATACTATGCCAAATGCTTTATATACACTATTTTCATTAATACTCACTCTTATAAATTAGGTATTACTACTATCCCTGCTTCTTTCTTTTTTTCTTTCAAATGAGAAAACAGGCCCAGAGGTGATGACTTGCTTGAGGTCACATAGCCAGCTTGAGGTCACATTGCCAGCTTAGTTGAAACTAAGGCTGTCATACTTCAAAGACATGCTGTTAATTAACTAAGAAGGAATCCTAAAGAATAATTTAATTCAGCTTTGTTTTATAAAATAGGCAAATTTTCCCATCACACAATGACATGTGAACACTACATACTCTCATTTCTCAGTACCTTTTGTTGAGATTTGAATATCAATTTACTAAAGGTAGAATATGACCAATTTTTCATTAGCCCTTAAGCGTCTAATAGGACCACAGGGTTGCTATAGTAAGCGAACCACACTCTATGTTCTACTCCAGGTTATCAGTACAGCACAGCATAGAACTATTTCATTAGGGACTTATTTGTACCAATTCAGCCTCTGTCCTGGGCCAACTTCTAATTAATAAGAGACAACTCTCTGTGGCCCCTAGGCATTAAACTTATGATCCTAGTTGATCCTAAAATGTAATTAGCCAGCTATAGACTGTGCCAAACAGTTGAGATCTTGCATCCCAAGGCACTCTATGTGGTTCAAAATCTAAAGAAATTGCTTCCCCAAAAGAGAGAAGTAGTAAAGAACAACAAAGACTTAAAATATTAAGGCTGAAGCTTGTGCAGTTCATGACTTTAAGAAAGTTAAAAATAAAAAACAAAACCTTGAATGAGATAATATGGTTATCACACTCATTTCAAATTGGTAAAGGGTTATTTTCTTACTTCTATACACCTGATTTTGGAGATGTCATTGGATGAGATCAGTATCTGTTTTCTCCTTACAACAAATACCTAGAGTTCCCAGAATGACACAACAACACAAGAAATTTATATTACAAGGTTTGTTTATTCTATATCCTTTAAGAAAATAAATATATAAATGCCATGTGAGGACGTGAGGAACACAGAAAGAAACACACCTGAAGATTTTTGATGAGGAATATTTTCCTTTTTTTTTTTTAATAAATTATAAATACTTTTTCCATTTATCAAAATTCACCAAAGAACTCTCCAAATTATTAAATCATCTTCATTCTTCAAGAATTGCTTATTCACAGAGCAGGTCACCTACAGAAAAAGATTTTAGAAAGTCAGATTTCAAACATCATGCCAGACCTGTGGAGTTAAGGAATTAAGACCATTATAAATGAGTTCTTCAGCCAAGTACTATTAAATAACAGTCATGAAATAAAAGATTCACATTTTAAAAGTCTAGTTTTGCCTAACTAAAAATATCACTGAAACTGTTCATTACATTGTTTAATCTTTAGAAGTCTTTGTTGAAGTAAAAACTATTTATTTTCTCAAAAACATCTTCCCAAAATGGCTTAGGCAGTTTATTTTTACAGTACTCAAAAGAAGAGACTTGCAAACTCCTTGCTGATTCAAGTATGTTTGGCAAAGATGCATGAAATGGAAGGCAGAAGGTCAGCTCTGTATACAAGGCACTTCCTGTGGAAAGTTACTCACTTAATCCCAAAGGTGACATAAGAGTAACCCTTTTGAAATCCATTTGGAAAGATCAAAAAGGGAGACTAGCAAAGGATAGGGTTGCTGGTCTAATCAGTGGGTACCAGGCTTCCCTCCAGACAGCTCCTACCCACCTCTACCGCCATGCCCAGCCTTATCCCAGAAGTCAGAGAACAATGCCAGAAAGGTAACAGCAATTTCAGCTTGTCAGTTCTTCAAGGTAATGCAAGCGCTTCCCTCTTCTAGCAACTCTTGTTTGGTTTAGAAAAGATAAACCTCATCAACAATAAACATCTATACTCTTTTCTAAAAGGCTCAAAGGAAGAATACAGGTAAGGAAAGGTTTGAGCAGGAAAGATAAAACTGAAGTTCAGTTAAACTACCACTCAGTACTAGTCCTCTAATTTCTTTCGAGATTTTAGTCCCCAAAGTAAGCTTTCCAGGCGGAAAGATACAAGCTGCCATTTCCTCTTTTCTGAGCACGTTCTAAGTTCTTCTTCCTTTTTCGTTAAGACAGCACGAAGTGTTTAGAATCGTCCCATCACATATCTATTTTTCTTTAGGAGTTTTCAAGCCTCTGCCTTTGCTACTATTAAACCTTTAGATAGTTTATATTTAGCATTATCCCTTCTACTTCTTCATCTTAAGCCAGTGGTTCTTAAAGAGTACACTTGGAAACTATCCAGGAGTTTCTGAGTCAACAGGTGCAGATGGGGGGGGGCGGGCGGGCCCAGGCTTGTGAATTTTGAAAAACACTCCTCAGGTGATTGTAAGGTACACCTCTAGCTGAATGTAGCCTACTTGTCTATTAAGTCCCAACCTACTGATTTCAAGGTACAATTAAGACTCATTTAGGAAATAACATTAACATCTATAAAGGTTTTTGAACTACAGAACTTTCATAATCATTACTGGGAAGACCTAAGATGAGAAAATGTTTTTCCTTTGAAACTATGCTCAGAAAAATGCGGTCTAATTGTCTAAGACAGGGGTCGGCAAACTTTTGAGACAGAACATACCGAAAGAGCTGCACGTGACTCGCAAACCGCAGTTTGCCCATCCCTGGTCTAAGATATCAGTTTAGTTAAGTTTATCTTGTAACAGTGCAGACAGTGGTGTTGAATTTATCGTATAGCCAATTACCTGGTTACTAAGTTATATACGCTGATGCATTTCAACAGGTCTTTCTAATTAGCATTCATAATAAAGTTTTAGGATTGATGATTAAGACATGTGCCATCCTAAAAATGAACATGATGGCAATAAAACCTCGTTAAGTGCAAAGAGTGAAGTGTAAAGTGCCTGTGATTTAACATAAAAGACCTAGACTATAGTTTTAATTCCACCATCTATCCCCTCTTAACTTGAGCAAATCTTTTCTGACTTCACTGTTCCTCCGTTTCCCCATGGGGGGTTAAGGAAACAGGACACCTGGGACCAATGGGGATTCAAACACCTGTTCCTCTTCCAAAAGTATTATTTCACTGAAAATGAAAACATGACATTTTGAATTCTTAGAAAGGCCCTCTATGGATTCAGACTGTTGTTCTTGTAGCCAGAATTAAAAAATACATTATTAGGTCATATATTCAACAGACGTGAATTGAATGTCTGCTCTTCACAATTACCAAGATATGGTGTTTTCCTTTCTGGTTTCTATTCGACAGTTTACAAAGCCTATTCATACATATCATTTACTCATCACAATGACTCCATGAAGTAGTTTGGTCATGTATCATTTCTCCTTTATAGATGAAGAAACTAAAGTTCAGAAAGTTAAGGACTTGCCCAAGACCACACAATCAGTTAAACATCAGGTCTTCTAAGTTCAAAGATCTTGTATTTTCTTTTATTATTATTTTTTTTTTTTTGAGGGCAGTGTCACTGGCCCTCATATGTGGGACCGAACCGGGGTCGCTGGCTTCTCAAGCCAGCGCTTAACCACCGCACCACTCGGCCGGCCGTTGTATTTTCTTTTATACACAAATAAAGGGCATAAAAATTACTCTCTATCTCTCTGTCCCAACAAGAAAACTATTATCTTCTGGTCCTTATGAATATATGCTACTTATAACAATTGCACTACCTTTGTGGTCCACATTAAGTCCAAGAGAAGCTTTTGATGTTGCTAAAATTAGCATTTTAAAAAATCACCCTTTTTATCAAGGCAGGCTCAGCACTAGCCAACAGATTACACAACTGACTAGGAAGAGAGTTAGATTATGAATAATTGTGGAGAAGACGCTGTTCCATGACGTGACCCCTATCTGATCCACAAGCTGGACCCAGGCCAGAACAGAGGTTGCTTTCTACAAACCCCCCTGACTTGTCTAATCGGAACTGATGTGCATTCTGACATAAACCAGCACCCTTCTATCACCTCCTGCTATGTGCTGGTTCCTGGAACAGGCTGCTGTTCCGACCTGGTCAAGCATGTAAAATCATTTCCTGTATCTGGTAGTATTTACGCACTAGTACCCATGACTATTCCTCCCCCTTTACCATATGTAATTCTCAGTGCGGGGACCCATTTCGTCTTGCAGACATCCAAGACAGGCCTCGTGTGTAAGGTTCCCTAAATAAACTCCATTAATGTTCATCAAGGCATTAATCCTCTCTGGGTTTTACTGTTTTCATTTATAAAAAGAGAACCACAATAAATTTACTCCATTACCAGACTGGGGTGGCCAGCCTTTTCCTTTGGTTTTCCCTGCCCTCCACGTAGGGAGGCAGATTCTCAGTCTTAGGGCTTTCCCACGGGTCTGTGTGTACTAAGAACATGAAAGCTGTGTACAAATACATGTCTTTAAAAACAATCAGTAGGTATATTTATGCTTTTTTTTTTTTTTTTTTTTTTTTTTTTAAAGATTTTATTGGGGAATTGGTGGAGGGGAACAGCGTTGGGGAATCGGGGAAGGGGAACAGACAAGTTGCTGTCTTTTTGTTCTTCAGTTTAGTTGCGGAGGATGTTGCTTCACTGTTGGTATCGTCATTGCGCTCTTCCCGGATGAGGCAGATCGGTCGGTGGCCTCTGGATGTCGCTCACCGCGGCTATTGGCAGCTCACGCTGGCTGCCAGCCGCTCACGCTGGCTGCGGGCCACTCACTGTAGCACATGGCAGCCCACTGCAGCAGGGGCTGCAGCCCACACCATCACCGGGGCTCGCACAGCCCAGCTCCAGGTGGAGCTGTTGTTAGCTGTAGAGGGCAGTGTCACTGGCCCTCATGTGGGATCCGAACCGGGGCCGCTGGCATCCCAAAACCAGTGCTTAACCAATGCGCCACTCGGCCGGCCCTATTTATGCTTTTTAAGAACACCCACCATCCCCAATTTACTTATTTTACAAAACAATTCACCACAGGGTTTCTTTAAATGACTATCTACTCTAAAAGCTTAAGTATATCATGTGTACAGAGCAGATAAACATACTATATATAAAAATCACAAAATTTATTGTGGTTCTCTTTTTATAAATGAAAACAGGAAAACCCAGAGAGGATTAATGTCTTTGTGAACACTAAATGTAGCTGACGTAAAACACATGCTAAGCTGGACATCAGGAGACCCTAAATTAAACCTCAGGGCTTTCAGCCTAGACTACTTTCCATTACACAGTGATACTTCTTATCAGCTTGGGACAAGTTCCTTACCCCTCCTTTTTTCCAGCTCAATGAGGAACACTGGCCCATATATGAAATTCCAAAGAGGCAAGGAAGAGGTGAAAGAAAAAGAAGCCAGGCTCTCTATTACTGTGATACTGGTATGTGGCTTTGGCATTATCTCTCAGCTATTATTAAGTTAAAAGTGGTGGTGTGGTGTGGATGCGAGGGCCGGCCCAAAGCAGAGGAAGTTTGCCTGAAGACAGAGGTTGCAGTTCTGATCCTGCTGGCCCACTTCAAGAGTCATTTCACTCCTATAGGACTTAGCTTCCTCATTTATTTATTCAGTTAATTAACAATCTTCCATTGAGCATCTATTATGTGCCCAGTACTGTTTGAGGTCCTGGGGATATGACAGTGAGTGAAACAGAAAATCCTACTCTCTCAGAACTAACATTCTAGTTGGAATAAAGTAATGCAAATGATAAATAAAACTAAAAATACAGTCCCTCAGTTTTACTAGCCACATTTCAAGGGCTCAACAGCTACATATGACTAGTGGCTACGATACTTGAGAGTACAAGTACAGAACATTTTTATTATAACAGAAAGTTCTACTGGACAGAGCTGGGATACAGTGATGGGGGTGGGATGCTCTTTTAGATGAAATGTTGAGGGACAGCCTCTCTAATAAGGAGAGTTTTGAATACAGCCCTGAATGAAGTATGGGGGTGAGTTCAAGGAAGAGCTTCCAAAAGAAAGAAAATCATTTACTTGTGGTATTGTTGTACACACATCACTTAAGTTCCCTTTCAGCATAAAATTTGATTTAAAGTTCTTCAAAGAATGGTCTGAGGTTTTATAGTTTTATTAGAATAAAGAACAGTACAAAAGAAATAGCAACAATCTGTTTTGCAGAAAGCAGTGTTTCCATGCACTGCCTACTCCCTATTTAAAAGCACTGACTGAAGACCCACAACATTAGAAGCAAGGCATACAAAACAGTTTCCTGGCAGGTTGGAGAGGCCATGCCCCGTGCATAAGGAGATGCAGCGGTGGCGGCAACATCCAGCGGCGGAGCCAGCAGTTCCAACCCGTTGCTTTACTTTTTAGCTGCTCGATCGTAGTCATTATGCCGAAGAGAAAGTCTCCAGAGAATACAGAGGGCAAGGATGGATCCAAAGTAACTAAGCAGGAGCCCACAAGACGGTCTGCCAGACTGTCAGTGAAACCGGCTCCGCCAAAACCTGAACCTAAACCAAGAAAAACATCTGCTAAGAAAGAACCTGGAACAAAGATTAACAAAGGTGCTAAAGGGAAGGAGGAGGAAAAGCAGGAAGCTGGAAAGGAAGGTACTACACCATCTGAAAATGGTGAAACTAAAGCGGAAGAGGCACAGAAAACTGAATCTGTAGATAACGAGGGAGAACGAATTGTCATGAAAAATTGGGGTTGATTTTATGTACCTCTTGGGACAACTTTTCAAAGCTATTTTTACCAAGTATTTTGTAAATGCTAATTTTTTTAGGACTCTATTAGTTGGCATACAAAAATATATAAGGATGGACATTTTACCCTCTCATAGTCATGCTTTTTGGAAATTTCCATCATCCTTCAGTAAAGTAAATATCAATTTAATATTGGAAGCTGTGTGTAAAATTGATTCAGCATTCCATGCATTTGCTTTAAAATTTTAGTCCTGTGCATACTGTGGTGTTTTTACTGTGCGTATTTGAATTTTTCACGCAGTTTTTCTAGAGCACTAATCAGTGGTGCTTTTGTACCTAGGTTTATGTGATTTTAATGAAACATGGATAGTTGTGGCCACCAGCTGACTATTTGTGGTTTAAAATAAAAGGTTTTCTTGCCTGAAAAAAAAAAAAAAAAGAAAAAAAGAAAAGTTTCCTTTTAGTTCCACTGAGTGGTTTGAATTTCCTAAGTCATGATTCCTTCTGATTCTGACAGAACTAAAGGTTTTTTCAAGCCCATTCTTGAAAACGAATTCTCCCCTCCCCAAATCCACCGAATGTCTCTCAATCTATTAGAATCATTTACTCCCTACATTAGAAAATGAAAAGTTATTTTTCAGTGATACTTCAGCACATTAGATAAACCAGATGAACCACTTGTCAGACAGAATGCTGCCCAATGACCGCTAAGTCTACAAAGCAATACTGATAAGTGAAGTGATAAGCCTATGTATTATTACTCTCCTAATTAGAAAGTACAGTGCTCACCATTTCATATCTTAAATCCCAGGGCTCTCATGCATTCCTTGTGGGCCTCAATTAAGTGTCCACAGTGCTCTTCTCCTTTCTCAATGATGCTACAAAACAAAATGTACTGGTTATCACACAAAGTAAGCATCAAGCACCTTAGTAGTAAGTAAACATGCATAACAGTGATGGGAAGTGAGGGAGAACATGGATCTGATGGAATGTAGCTGGAGTTTTAAAAAAATGCTATTTACACCAAATGATTTTGTTTTTATTGGCTCTTGTGATATCTCCATGCTCATGAAGATGCTCCATACATAACTAGTACTTGGGGGCGGGGGGATTTGATTAGCAGTAATAAGTATGCATATCAAATATTGCCTGTCATCTATATCCAAAGAATACTGCTCTATAATGAAATAAACTGACTGAATAAAATATTTACATTAAAGGACAAAGAGCTTCATTTATTTACTTGTCACAGGAGTTAAATTTACCCAAATATACCCAAATGCAAATATACCCAAATAAATCTACTTCTAATCACAAGCCACCCAACAACATAAACAGCAAACAAGATTTGGCAGACAAGAACAGCCTGACTGACCCCCTCATAACAATCAAAGAACTTTTTACTTGTAACGATTCACAAAGTAAAGGACAAGATCACGCGGCTAATCTTCTAGAGCCTGAAAATGTAATTTTAGCCAAGAATCAAGTTACGCCAAATTCATATAAGAAAAAAACTGACTCCTGACTATAGGTATTTGGAGAGAAGCCCTAGTGGTCTGAGGCAATTGATGCAAAGGAATTTAAAGAAGGGTAGGTTCTCATTCCATCTAAATCCTACACATTCTTCAAAAGCTCAAGGGCTGCCTGCAAATGAGAGTGACTGCCTAGGATGGCAAGCTCCTTAGGAAGGTAATAGCTACCGTTTCCTGACCATTGATTGCATGCTATAAATACTGTGCTACGTGCTTGATGTGGTTTATATCATTAACCTTTACATTAATTTGGAGGCAGAACTTATTGCACGCTATAAATACTGTGCTATGTGCTTAATGTGGCTTATAGCATTAACCTTTACATTAATTTGGAGGCAGAGACTTTCATTAGGCCCACTTCACAGACAACAGAGATGTCAAATAATTTGCTCAAGATCACAAAGTTGGTGAACAAGGATTCAAATTACCATGGAAACCATTTCTGCATCAGATTGTAGTCTTCCAATTCTCTTTCCACTCCACAGCATTATTTGCGAAGTACTCAGTACTAATAAAAAGCAGAGCTCCTACAATGCTTGTTACCCCCACCACGATGCCAGTTATGATTTATGTGAGGACCAAAAGGGGCTGGACAGGGGCACCTTCACGTTATCTGAGAATCGCCGCTACTATGATTTGTTCCACCAGGGAAGCCACACAAAATGAAAACAAACAAAAGCTTTTGCGGACTGATGGTCATCTAGATTACTAACTCCGAACCCTATGTCACCTAACGTCAGGCACTGTTTTTTTTTTTTAAATCATCTACCTAAACGGGGCGTGGAGGTGAGAGGGATACATAAGGGGAACTCTAGAGTTGTCAGACATGTACCGTGTCCTCCCATGTCTACATTTTGGGAGAAATGGCCAGAAAAATTTTACTCTTTGGCCTTGCCCAATCTTTTATCCTAGTCTATCCCACGCTAGTACAGCAATCACCGGTCTATGTCTCCCTTAACGTTAAGCTCTTTTAAATCAAGTAGCAAGTTTATCTATGTCTAGATCTTCCGACCTAACGCTCAAAGACCCTTCGCAGGAAGGAAGGCGTGTGTGAAGCCGGCCCGGTCAATCTGACCTCTGTCCCGGCCTTCCTTCCGTTTCCGGGGCCGCGCTCGGACTGGCACTAAGGCGACCCGGAAGCCTCCCGGGCCCCCCAAACCCCGAGGAGCGACGGGCAGCCAAGCGACGGCCGCTACGCGCCCCAGGGCCGGCGGAGAGCGGAGGCGCGGGGCCCAGGGGCCGCCCCCTCCCCGGCTGCGCACTGACCACGCGTCGCGCGCCTTCTTGGTCTCCGGGCAGGCGCAGCACGGCTTCAGCGGCTTCTTCTCTTGGGTCTCAGAAGCGAGAGGGCTTGCGGCCACCAGACCCGGCATCTTTCACGCCCACAGCAGCAATTAGCCCAGGTGCCTTCAACACTGCCAGCCACCGCCAAAGCAGACTTGCCCTGCAGTCACTTCCGCCAGTCGCTCCGTAAAGGACAGGAAGTCCCACCTCGCTCAGACGGATGGGCGGGAACTCGGGGGGAAAGAGCGCTTGCGCAGAAGAGGGTACATTCCACGCTAGGAGCGCACCTCTTCCGCTCAGGCGCGCCGGGAGGTGTGCTTTTGTTTTTAAAGACTTTTATTAAAATATAGGTAATGTGTAACATTTTATTAGTTTCAGGTGTACGCCATAGTTGTTTTAACATGTATAAACCTAAAGAAGTCATCACCATGATAAATCTAGCAACCATCTGACACTGTACCACACTCTCACAATATTATCGGCTATATTCCCTATGCTGTCCATTACATCCCCATGACTTACTTGTTTTAAACCTGGAAATTTGAACCTCTTATTCCCCTTCCCCTCCCCATCCCCCCCACACTTTTAAATTTTTCAATTACAGTTGACATTCAATATTATTTTATATTAATTTCAGGGGTACAGCATAGTGGTTAGACATTTATATAATTTACGAAATGATCCCCCTGACTCGTCTAGTACCCACCTGGCACTATACATAGTTATTACCATATTATTGACTATATGCTCCATGCTTTACTTTATAACCCCATGCCTTCTAAGGTCTGTGTTCTATCTGCTGTCCCACTTAATTTGTCTAAATGCAAGGTGAATACTACTTATTTTAAAATTAATCATTGATCTGTATTTAATTGCACTACTAATTTTTGTGTCTAGGAAATAAACAAGTAAGAAACAAATAGCTAAGTTTAGGAAGTTGAGAAACTTGAGATGAACTGTAGACACAGATTATAGTTAAACAACGGCTTCTTAGGGATGGAATACTATTCTGCCCTTCAAAGAAAAGACCAAAGGATATTCTCCAAACTGAAATATTTAGTCACTTATATCCAACTACTTAATCCTCCTCTTGTTTCAGAATGGCACAGCTAACCCACTTATGTGGGTTACTTTTTATTTTGCCTTTTAATGTATGAATAAGTAAGCTTTAAGGTTAACTATTGATTTTACATTAACAATCATGCTTTACTTTTCTTACCCAGCCTAAATGCCTTTAGACTTGTGGGATGGACTTAGTTTTAAAGGAAACGTAGGTACAACACAATGAAATTAAGTGTTTCCCATTCTACCTTAAGAAAAATGTCAATAACCTATTCCCCTCTCAACACACAACAATTTTTAGAGCTGTAATTATAGATTAAATTGAGAGTAGGTGGCATGTAGAGACTAATAAAAGATTGGATTCAACCGTCTGTTTTACAGAGGCAACTCTGAGGTTAGTTTTAGTACCTTTTATCAAGTTCTCGCTCCCCAATTGTGATTTTAACCAGCAGTACTCTTACTATTTTAAGCCACTGGGGCTCTTTGTTATTGCTATAATTGCTAATTCAGTAGGCAGCAAGAAATGAAATGGTGATTGTAATAGACTTTTTCTTAGTACAATGAATATGTTATTGTATGGTGCTGAAGAGGGACATTAGCTATGAATGGCACCAAGCAGTCAGTCTGTAGATGGGATGACAGTCCTGGTACTGTAACAAGCAAGGAACTAAATAATTTCTGAAATCCCTCCGTGATGAAGGTATTCTGAGCTATTTTTCATGCCTAACTAATCCCAGGTGTGGGGATTTTACCAAGTAAGGGTGGATAGTTGAGGTTGGTAGGGAAGGAGTGACACCATATGCTGAAAGAGAAGCATTACAAGACTTGAGTTCTCACTTACCTGGTTACTAGGTTCAGAGGTAATTTTGCATAGTATTTACATTTCTGCCTCTACAAAAAAATGCTTTCCAATATCCACAGGTAAGTATGTGCTGTACATAATTCTCTATAGTTTTTCAAGAACTCTGAAGGGTCTGAAGTTTTGCCCTATTTGCCTGCCACGGTTCCATAAATGGTGGTAGACGCCAGCAAACTGGTGGGTCAGAGATGAAGGATAATTTATTACTCAAAGCAGTAGCAGCAAAGTATCAACATTTTTGTGCCAGTTCCATGAACCCCAATTCCCACAGGGTGATGTGAAGAAGGCTAGATGACATCTGCTTATACACTGGGTTGCATCACAAGAAAGGAACAGTGAGTTTAGGAAACCCAAATCTTTAATAATGGGCAGTAAAAGCACCTGCCCTTTGCTCAAAGGAAGATGCTATCCCTGACTTCTAAGGCTGTAAACAAATTTACCCCTTGCTCTAGAGGCAGACACTGTCTCTATTGTTCAAGGTTATCTTCTACACAAACAAAGGAAAAAAAGAAGATAGTGACCCCCTCCATTTTTTATTTTCTTTGCTTATTTAAGACAAACAGAAACATGAGAGATCCACGAGATCTGTCTCCCAACATGGCAAAGTATCCAGTTCATTTTAATGAAATTTTATTAGTAGTACCCCTCTCCAATATCAAAGTTTCTGCTATACTAGTAAACTAATTGACAGAATCTTAATTTCATAAAGATTGCATGTTAGTCATTTCTTGCTGGGTAACAATATTACTGCAAACTAGTGGTAATGCACCTTTGTACATCTTAATATACCTTAAGACACCTCACTGTTTCTATGGCTTAAGTGGCTCCTCTGATTAGAGTCTCACAAGACAGCAATCAAGATTTTAGCTGAGACTATGGTCTCATCTGAGATTCCACTGGAGGATATGCTTCTAATCTTGTTCAGATTGTTGGTAGAATTCAGTTTCTTGCAGTTGTAGGACTGAGGAGTTTGGTTTCTTGCTGGCTGTGGATTACAAGCCGCCCTCAGCTCTGACAGGTTGGTTACCTGTAGTTCCTTGCCACATGGGGTTCTCCACAGCCACTTGCTTCCTCAAAGCCAGCAAGGGAGTGAGCAACTCCAGCAAAATGGCCACTAGTTTATGTAAGATAATTACATAGTCACATGTATGCCACCACGGTTGACATATTCTATTGGTTAATGTCTTTTGATGTGTTTATGGAGGGGGCTGGCTGTTGGCTACTTCAGATAATTTATCTGATAGAATGAAGAAAAGTCTTTCTGAAAAGGGGACATTTTAGCTGAGACCTCAAATGATGAGGAGTCAGCAGTGAGAAAATGGAGGAGGCAGGGTGAGGAGCTTTCTGGGGAGAAGGAACAGAAAGTGGGAAATGTAGCTATGCCCAGAGACAGAAAAATAATATACCATTATAACACTGTATTTTGTTTGTGTCTGTTTTCTCCATCATCCATTGAGCTGCACAAATTATCTCAAAATCTTTAATACCTATTTCATACTAGACAGTAAATTTGTTTAACAAACAGATGGGTTTATTCATTTAGGAATCATTTTATTAAGCTTTCATATAGGAGTTATTTCAGAGATACAAAATGATGAAGACCCGTGCCCTCAACGATCTCACATTTGTGGAGAGCAGAGTTGAAAACAATTACTCATACAAAGGGGTCAGTGCTTTTGGTGCTACTACAGCATTGGAAGAAACAATGATGCCTCACTCTAGGGGATTTGGGGAAACTACATACAGGTGCAGAATTTGCCCTGAGTCTTGAGAGATACCTAAATTAGTTGGGGGAATAAATAGGAAAGGGCATTTTAGGCAAAGGAATCAGCTTGAACAAATAAATGCTTGGAGGTGACAATGTATATGGCTGGTTTGCAAAAACCCCAAGACGTTTAGGAGTAAAGAAAATAAAAACAGGAGTATGTGTGGAAAGAGGCTTATTCAAGAAGTGGCTGTGGGGCCAGCCGAGTGGCATGGTGGTTAAGCGCTGGCTTAGGAAGGCCACATATGAGGGCCAGTGACACTGCCCTCAATAAAAAAAGAAGTGGCTGTGGATCACACCAAAAGGACAAAGAGGCCAACTCTATGGTGTGCCACTAGCTTAATGGGATAATTTGAGCATCATAAAGAATCATAATGGATTATAACATTACATATGTAAAACTGCATGCATTCATGATGATACTAAACAAACAGACCCTTATCAGTTAACATTGGAGATTGCTAGGGCACCAACTTATTTCTCTGAAATCTGATAATTAAACTGAAAGAATGCAGTATTTTCTCAATCTTTCCTCTAAGATCCCTGTATTTCAGGATAACCAGAGTTGTTGATGAAAGTTTTTTTTTTCAATAGAAGAATCCCAGGTATAAAGAAAAGTATTGAAAGTATTACAATCACTCTTCTAGGATAAAAGACTTAAGAGGCATACCAAAATGCAAGGTGAAGACTTTTTTTGTATCTTTCGATCACACCAAACCAACTATTAAATGACATCTTGGACTCAACCAGGGAAATCTGAATATGTACTCAGTTATTAGGTGATATGAATTATTAATTTTGTTAGATGTGACATTGGTGGTTAAGCTTATTTTAAAAATCCCTATCAGCTTGAGATGCAGATTAGTTTAAGGGTAAAGTAATATCTGGGATTTGTTTTAAAATATTCACGCAAAAAGAGGGCAAGAGATACATAAAATGAAATTGGCAAAATGTTGATAATTGTTGATTCTTGATGGGTACATAAGGGTTCATTACTAAACGTGGATTCATTTTTCCCTATGTTTAAAAATGTCCATAATACAAGTTTAAAAAGGCAGAGCTAGTGGCCTACACCAAGGGCTTTAATGCCCAGGGCTCTCAGGAAGCGGTACCGGCCCGCCTTTCAACAGTTACTAATTATAGAAGCCACCTCCGCTGCTGCCGGTGGAGCCCGAGTTCAGCGAGCCAAGGCCAAGTGTTCAGGAGCCTGGATGCCTCACCCCGCAGAAGCCCCGCGGAAAGGGGATGTCCGAAATGAAAGCTCCAAATTATTCTAGAAGGTTCTGAGATTTTGCAGGGATTTCCGAAAGAGGATACAGCGTGCAACTGGCAAGCCTCGGGCCCTGCGGCATGAACCCTGGATGGGCGGGAAAAAGCTCCAGGATCTGTCTCCTGAATGTAGTGGGAAGCGAGGCTGACTCCTCCTCTTCCCTACCCGCTCTTCCCCCTCCCCAAGTCTGCCCTTCCTCCGTCCTTTCTTCCCCTCCGCTCCCCCAGGCTCTTTCCCGGTCCTTCCTCTTCTGTGCCTCGCCCCACCCCTTCCTTCGCCTCACCCTGCTTCTCCCAAGCGCCAGCCCCGCCCCTCATCCTCGCCCCGCCCTTCCCTTCACCTCACCCTGCGTCTCCCACACGCCAGCCCCGCCCCTCATCCTCGCCCCGCCCCTCATCCTCCAGCTCCCTCAGTGGTTACCATAGTTACGATGAACGCAGCCGCTAGGCCTCGCTAGTTGTTACCCCGCTGGCAGGAGGGGGAAGAAGCGGCACCATGAGCCACGCAGTGACCATCGAGGAGCCCCAGGCCAAGCCGCAGGTGTCTCAAACCCGGTGCGGGGTGAGGTCGGGGGCCTGGGGCAACGCCTCCTCAAGTCGAACGTATGATTTCCTGTACGGTAAGGGCAGCCCCAGACCTTCCTGAGGTGTCCACTCCTGGGACAGGTGGGCTTCGAGACAGTGGGACCTGGCCAGGAAAGCGCGGACCAAAGACAAGTCTCAGGACGGAGTCCCTGTCCGAGGCCGACCTTCGTTGGGTAGGGGCAGCTTCGAACCCTCCAGGAGGGGGCGCTCTCGGCGGCGGTTCGGAAGCCGCTCTGCGTCTCCTAGCGCCACGCTGCGCCGCCTTCCTCTCTGCCACTCTTTCCCTAATAATTTGCACATCGCTAAGTGATCTTCCTGAAACCCACTACGGGAGTTTTAGTGCACAGAAAAGTGTGCTATTGATTGTCAGACTTGGCGAGTCACTCAACATTCCCACGTTCAAACTGCATAAAATGCCCACCAAGAAGAACCTTCCCGCTCCCCATTCTCTGGCACCTCCAAATTTGGCGTTCTCGGTAAAGAACTGGCACCTTTGTTTTTAGTGTTACGTTTTTCTTTAAGCTTATTCTTATCCATGAAAACAGTGCTTATAAACTAGGTCCACTAGTCCTTTTGGGCCAATAAAGCCCCGGTTTATTTTAATGCCCTGATTGTCCATTTATCTTCTGCCTCTTCTACTGGACCTTAAATCTCTTTTCTTTAGGTCTTTTTCTATACATTTTTGTAGCCTTCTCAGCCACCTATTCCAGTGCTGGTACATATGCTGGGTGCTTCATAAATGTTTACTGAATTATTTAATACACTATTACAAAATTTACAATCAGATAAGCATGATTTTTATTCCAATTTTGACTCAGTAGTCCCAGGCTCTTCACCTGAACCTTACATTGCTTTTAACCATGTCTGTCTCCTCTGGGATTCCCAGGGCTTCCTTTGGATGGGAATCCTAAAGAGTACCCATTTCCTGGTAGAGGAGCTATGTAATGATTGCTTACATATTCTGGCCAGTGGTTTTATTTATTCATTCTTGGTTTCATCTTATAAAATAAATCTAGTAAACTCCTCTAAGCACATCACCATGTTTGTTTCAAAGGTAATTTTGGAATGAAGATAGACATCTTCAGGAAAGACAGGCAAAGAATTTAAGGTCCGTGTTTCTTTTATCCCTAAAAGTATTTTTTTTGTTGTTGTTTTTTGTAAAAGGATTGTGAAGAACAGAAACCCACTCGGAATAGGCCAAATGAAAGTTTAGATTATTCCAATAAAACAGGCAGTTTCACAACTGTTCATGGACTGGAAACATACTATAGCCAGGACAGGGAAGGTCAGAATGAAGGTGCTGTGCCCTCCTGCTTGATTTCTTGGACCTTATGGTCTTTCACCCTGTTAGGGTTGGCAGATTTAGCAAGTAAAAATACAGGATGTACAGTTAAATGTGAATTTGAGATAAATAACGTGTGTTATTTTAGTATAAATTTTTAATCCCGTGCAATATTTCGGACATATTTATATAAAAAGTTATTCATTGCTTATCTGAAATTCAAATTTAACTGGGCATCCTATATTTTTTCTGGCAACTCTAATCCTGCCTCCTTCTGTGCATATGCAAGGTTCTGACCAGAAGCTTGTGTATGGTTTCTTTTACCATGACAGGGACTAGGGTGGCACTCTACATGACTTCTTAACCTAAAGCTCACCACCAATTTTACAGAGTTCTTGTGTGTCTTAGCTGAAAATTGAAGAGATAAATAGGATAGGTTGTTGACCAGCCTATGAGTTGACTGGTTTGGGTCAGATTTCCATCCTGGCAGAAAGAACTGTGCTGCAGTGGGTGTGGGGCTCAATGTTACAAATACAAACACCTTTCCAAGCTCTGTCACCCTTCTGCCTCCACCTCTCAAACCCAGTGGCCTTTCAATATAGTTGATTGTCTCTGCAAAGCTTTTGCTTCTCGAGGAAGCTTTGTTTGGATATCTTCATTAAATGTTTTACTCTTATGATCACTGTAGCAATTAAGATAAATGCAGATGCCTTACATTTACATAGTACTTTACAGTTAACATCATTTTTTATAAATCTTACCTCATTTGTATACTATTTTGCATTTCACTCTGTTCTTTTGTGAATGTTGTATATCAAATATCTCTCTTGATGTGCTCACCATGATTTGTTACTTCCCTGAATCTGAATATTTGTTGATGGATTAGTAGCTATGCTACTGCCCTGATAATTCAAGTCTTTTAAACATATATTTTTCCTAGCTTCCAAAAATATTTCAAAATACTTTCTGGGTTTGGGCCGGCCGAGTGGCGTGTTGGTTGAGTTGGCTTGGAATGCCAGCTCTGAGCAGCAGGGCCCTGTTTCGGATCCCACATAGAGGGCCAGTGATGCTGCGCCCTCTATAGCAAAGATGGTGAACAACAGCTAGACCTGGAGCTGGGCTGCTGGGAGTCCCTGGCAACTGTGTAGGCTGCAGTGGGCCTGGCCGGCAGCAGGAGTGAGCTGCCGGGAGCCACCAAGAACTGCCATCCAATGGCCGGCGAGTGACTGCCTCAGCTGGGAAGAGCACAATGATAATAACAACATGGGCCAGTGAAGCGACATCCTCCATAACTAGACTGAAGAACAAAAGAACAGCAACTTGTCTGTTCCCTTCCCTGATTCTCCAATAATAATCTTTAAAAAAAAATACTTTCTGGGTTTATCATGAGCTCTTTTCTCCTTTCTTTCCTGCTAGAGTCTGCAATTTATTATACTTTCCCCTAAAAGTAATCATTATGTCTTGGGATTTGAAACACTTCCTCTCACCATTACTTGGTTGTGACAACTTCCTGGGTTTGTTAGAACTACAGTAATACCTTGGTTTACAAGCATAATTCATTCCAAAAATGAACTACTAGTATTGCAAGACATCACTTGTTTACCACATTAAAATGTGTTAGAAATGTTTGCTCATCTTGTGGGTCACTCACAACCACGTTACTCGCAATCCAAGGTTTTACTGTATTTCTACAATATTGGTAAATTGGCTGAGGGGTTCTCTTATGATTTCCATGGGAAAATTTCCCCCATAAAATTCATGGGCTTTCAGTAACATTAGGTCTGCGAGACAGAAGGATTGGAGTTCATATTCTAAGTGCCAATCAGTGAGTTGCTAACTTCCTGAAGCCTCAGTTTTCTCACCTATAAAATGGAGGCCAGCACCTACCTTTTTTGTGTGAGGATCAAATGGAATATTGCATATAAAGAACTTAATAGCTGTCTAAGCAAACAATACCTGGTGACTGCTATTACTCGGGCATCTCTCAGAACTTTCTACTGCCTTTTCAGCATGGATTATGATCACAGTTGCAGAATGTGTAGTTGTAAATCATACAGTATTGTGTCATTATCTTCTATAGATGGAAAAAATGTTTCTGTAGATAGCATGTCTTCACACTCCTTATGGGAATAAGAGGAAAATGGTTTATTATTTATTATTCAGACTCAGGGAAAATGCACACTAAACTGATTTCAGATGCACAACACAATTGCAACCAAAGACCCAGTGATATCTTTTAAATGGCTTAAATCAAGACTATGAATAGAAATTTCCCTTTATTCCATATTGTTCCTACTATATCAGAGATGTTGAAGCTATATTCTTCTTTCTCTTCAAACAGGTGCATTCATTCTGCCTTCAAATTCATGAACCTATAATTTGAGGCCATAAAATCTGACCTCTTAATTCCTAATCAGCCCACTTTCCATCACATCCCAACTTGAATCTTAGATGTGGATTTGGGTGATTCAGCTAAAGAAGAATATATCTAAAGGCTGATGATACCCTGATTTATATCACCAGTCTGGACTTATCTCCCAAACTCTAGACTTGTATATTAAATTGCTGACTTTGTATCTCCACTTGGACATATAATAGACGTGCTTTCTCCCCACAAACCTGCTCCACCACAGTTTTTCCTGTATCAATTGATGCCTACCCCATCCTTTAGTTGCTGAGTCAAAAATCTTGAGGCCATCATTGCCTCCGGTCTCTCTCATAGCATTCCAACCCATTAACAAGTCTTTTCTGCTCTAACTTAAAAATGTATCTAGAATCCTGCCACCTTCATCAGTTCTCTTGCTACCACCGTTGTGTAAACCACTATTGTCTCTTCTACATTACTGCATGAGCCTCCTAATAGTTTTCTCCCTGCCTCTTCCATTGCTCGTCTGCAGTCTGTTCTTAACTGGGCAGCCACAATGAATATTTTAAAATATGTTAGATTTTGTCAGTCATTGCATCAAAATCTTGCAATAGTTCCCGTTCTCATTCAGATTAAAAGCCAAAGTCTTTTTAGTGGCCTACAAGCCCTATGTGATCTAGGCTCCTTATAACTTCTCTGACCGTTTTATCCACCATTTTTTCTCCCTCTGTTTCAATCCTATTGGCCTGTTTGCTGGTCTTCAAACATGCCAGGCATGCTGCCATCCTAGGGCCTTTGCTCTAGTTTTTTCCTCTAGGGTGCTCTTCCACCAGATAACTATGTATCTAATCTCCTCACTTTCAAGTCTGCTTAAATGCCACCTTCTCAATGAGGCCTGCCCTCACCATCCTATGCAAAGTTGCAATCCAATGTCCCATATGCTGCTCTTTTTTTTTTTTTCATTCAGTAGCACTTATTACCCTCTAACTCTGTTACAAAATTTGCTAATTTCTTGTGTTGCTTGTGTTGTTGTTTATTGTCTCCCATGAAGTCAGGGATCTTTACCTTGTTGTTGATGTGTCCCGAGCACCTAGAACATATAGCCAGTCAATAAAAATTTTTTTTTTTTTTTTTTTTAGCTGAGCCATCCTGCTCAACGGCAACTCAGCTCAGGCTGGCATCGAACTGCTGTTGCTCAGAGCTCAGCTCGCACTCTTGAGCAAGCTCTTAACCAACTGAGCCACTCGGTCGGCCCTAATAAATATTTCTTGAATAAAAGAGTAAAGAGAACCTGAGCCTCTTGTGGCTTTTCAGCCTGGGTGGGAATATCAAATGTCTGCATGGAATAAATCCTCTTTGTTGGGTAACCAAGGAGTCGTTAGGCCTTAGGAATTGACTCACATTATCTAAATTCAAAAGAGACTTATTTCTAATTCACAATATTAATTTATTAATTTCTTTGAAGAACGATGTGTTACCAAGTCATCTAGACTAGTTGGTCATGGTATTTGTTTCTCATAGATGTCGTCTTGGGAAATCAAGTTTATATCTGAAGGTTGCTTGTGAATTTAATGTCAAATTATCTGATTTTAAGAGATGGTAGAAAATCATGAATATGATTCATCACTTTAAAGATATACCTAATAAGCAGGTAATTATTACAGCAGGGCAATCTTTTGTCTCTTTGGAGAAATAACTTTGTCCCATCATTAACATGCTTATTAACTTAAGGGGTGAATTCTGAAGATAGTTGATTTTATTTTATCTCTTATTAGAGAAGAACAGTTTCTTACCATGTCTACCAATTCTGAGATGACAATCTGTTAAGAGTTTGCATCTTGTCTGTGTACTGAATATGAGAGGTAGTGCCCAAATTTATATTTTCTTTATGTGCAAATGGGCATAGTGCTTTCGTCTTGAACTATTTCCTAGTCCTAGGACTATTTCCTAGTCCAAGACCTATTGCCTAGGTCTTGGGCTACCCAGACCCAGACCCAGAAGGTGGTTTTTCATAAAATAGAAGAAAGCGTGTTTAGGCTATGGTACTTGAGAATATGTTAGGGCTTTTTTGCATTCCAATTCTATAAATCAACTTTGGGATACATAGAAAAGGAATGCATCTAACAGACTCTCACTGGTGGTAGAGTAACAAGGCTATATGAGCTGTTGCAGAGTTAGGCAATATCTAAATTGTTAAATTTGTTTTCCAGTTAACGAATTACATGGCTTTGCCATTATTCTCAGCCTATGAGTAGATAAGTTCTATTCTTTATACTACCTTATTTTTATTCCACAGATCCATTGTTTATTGTGTCAAGTGAGAAAGACCAGGCACAGGCAAATATCCATGCCATCTTGAGTCGCAGCAAACTGGTAGGTCTAATTCTTCCACTAAGGCAGCCTAATGAATCTGAACCATCTAGTTTGGCTAACTGCACTGGTAAGATTGACTTATCAACAAATCTCCACTGGATTTTATATTCTGCAAAAATTACTTTGCCATGTTTACTAGGAGATAAGGCATCTTGATATTTGTGGCCAATGTAAGGATTAATTGGTGGTGAATATAGGACTCATTTTAACCTAATTTATTTTAATAGGAAAAGTGATATATGCCTGTATTAGAGAATTCAAGAAGTACAAAAGCGTCCATCAGTTTCTTGGATATCCTTCTAGAGATACTCTATACATATACCAAATAACCCCCCTTTCTATGTCATCTATACTTTCTTGTACCTTTTAAAAATGTTTACAATATAAAATGCTTTAAAAAATCTGATGGTATAATTTTGTCCTTTTTCTCCCCACCTCCATGTCCTAACATTAGAGAAAGGTTCCCAGATTTAAAACCATGTTCAGTAACCTGATCCATTATCCAAGATATTCTCTATATTGGAGCAAGGCAGATCCTATCCCATCATTCATCAGTCGGGTATGGAAGGGACAGGAGGAGAAACACAGAGAAGCCCTCTGGCAACTTGCTCCGTAAGTGAAGTAGCTTCAGCTGCTGCTTATGTTTTTAATGAATGCAGTTTTCTTATTAAATATTTATTCTGCATTATTTTTAAAATGTACAATTGTGATGTTATATCTAGGCCAATTGACCCCAAATTCTCTCTGTTAACCCCTTTAACCAAAAGAAGCCTGAGTCAGGAGCAATGGTTATAGGTTTTTTGGTTAGTAGATGTTCTCAGAAGGTTGGTGTAATTTAATATATCATATGTTAAATGACAACTTGCCACCAAAGGTTGAGGTGACTGAATTTGTTATTCCTTTGATCCATTTTAGAAATTGCCAGTGTACTTCTCTGCTAGTATCTAAATATGTTTTTTGGAGACTTGTAGCCAAAGTCCCTTCAAAGACAAGTCTCTTGAATTCCTTATTTTTTAAATTATATTTACAAGTTTATACCTAGTAAATTTTTTAAAAATCCTACCTCTCAGCCTGGACATAAAAAGTTGTCTTTTAAAACACTGTTATTCTTATGTGCTATTAATTAAAAATGGGCATTTTTTTTTTTTATGTGAGATTTCATAAATTGACTCTTTTCTTAGCTCTCACTTCTTGTTAGCTCCTGGTTTCCTAGCTCAGGCAAAGTAGTTGTATCTCATCTGAGATATATAGATCAGTCAGATGCGTGTTATAGAAGATTTTGCTCTCAATCTGAGATACTCTTGTGTCTCCTAATTTATAGACATAGAAATATTAAATACAAATTATATTTGGAAATTATATGTTAGACTTGAATGTTTTCCTGCTTCATTTTAGAACTGACACTTCTTTTAAGATTCCTAAAGAAGTTTATGAAGATCCTGATGTTACTGGAAAAAATCGCTATAAATATTTTGAAAGGTAAAAAGTAATTACTAATGAATATGAGCCCTGATATTATTAGAGAACCTCTTTATGATAATGATAGCAGCTATCATCTTTAAGTGCGTGCATCGTGCCACGTACCATATTATTAATTTTATTATTAATTTTCACAACAGAAATGTAGTATAAAATATATTATAATCATTTAGCAGTAAAGAAGCTGAAACCAAGAGAGGATGAATAAATTGTTCAAGGTCATATAAGTTAGCAAGTAGCAGAGCTGGAATTCCAATTGCATGACTTTAGTGGTACTAAATTGCAAATAAGAATATATATTTGGGAACAAAATGAAGACATCATATGAAGTGATATAGTCGAAACACCATGACAGTCATAATGCAGGGAACATTGTTAAAAATGAGCAAGTAGATGACATTTGCTGTCTCTGTGAATGTTGTCAAAACCAACATAGTTAAAAGGTTCACTTTGTTGCATTTTGTGATTAATACTCATGAGATTATCATATACTCAGATCAAGTTAAAATAAGGTGCAGATTTCCCTGTAGGTCTTATCTGAGTTAGAAAAATAGGTGCAGATTTCCCTGTAGGTCTTATCTGAGTTAGAAAAATAGTCTTGAGATATCTATATAGGCTTCCTTGAGAAAGTAAATTTGTAATCCTCATTATTACTTATGAGCGAACTCCATATGGAAATTTTATGATGCTGACTTTTACATAGAAATATTAACTTCTTAACATAGTATACTAACTTCCTAGACTTTTTGGAGGAAGTTTTAAAAACAAAATCATTGGGAATTTCAGAATGCCTTAGGGAACTTGAGAAGTTGCTGGGAGCTAATGACCAGCTGAAGCTCAACTAACTATAGGACACTGCTTCTCAAAGTGAACCTTGTTTACCAACTGCAGAGAAAACACTGGAATGTTTATTTTATTTTATTTTTTTGAGGGCAGTGTCACTGGCCCTCATATGTGGGACCCGAACCGGGGCCGCTGGCTTCCGAAGCCAGCACTTAACCAGCACACCACTTGGCCGGCTCTTGGAATGTTTATTAAAAGTGCAGATTCACTTGCTCGTATATCCACTGATGTTCATGCGCTACACTTGGGAATTTACATTTTAAACAAGAATCTCCCCATTTCTCAATGATTTTGTGTGTGTCAAAAGTTTGAGGGTTACCGATATACAGGATATTCAAGCTCACTGATTTTAAGAGACAAGTATTAAAATTGGAAGAAGGCTCAGAGTGCAGATAATGTAAAAGTCCTACATGTTTGTGTTTTCCTTTCTCCCCCAGGCCTTTCCTTCCATTCTATCAACAGATGCCACTCAATGTTGTTTTTGCAGCAACCAAGTAAGTAACCATTATTTTAAAATTCTTTTTTCTAGTTTATTTTATTTATTGTTTGCTTCCATTTTTGTTTCCAGAAGATAGCTTTCTAAATCAATATTTTTCAAACTGTGAATCACAAACCATTAGAATGTCATGAAATCTGCTAGTGGGTCACAAGCAGCATTTTGAAAAATGAAATAGAATAGACAATAACCCAAAGCATCAGACATATTGAAGATATTGAAGTTGTTTTGTGCTTATATTTGTTTTTGATAGATATATACATAAGTTCATATATATAATAATAGTGATGATGTACAATGCATTTCTTATTACGAGTTATGATAAAAATAAAAGGTGAAAAATGCTTTAATGTCCTCTTTTGCTTCCCTGCAACACACCCTTATCTGACAACAGTTTTTTAACATTTTATCAAGAAAACTAATCAGTCATGAAATATTTTTTGAATACTGGAATTTTATAATTTAATAGTCACCTAACCTGTACAAGTCAATGTGATATACAAAGATAAATAAACATGGTTTCTGTCCCACAAGGCAGTAAACCAGGGTGAGAAGGAGGTAATGGACAAGGGCTGAATCTGGGATTAATGTGTAGCTCCCCAGTGTTTTAGGGTAATGCAGGCGGTTAGTAAAATGTCCTATTAAAAAATCTAATTTTTGGGCCGGCCGAGTGGCGCATTGGTTAAGAGCTGGTTTTGGGATGCCAGCGGCCCCGGTTCGGATCCCGCATATGAGGGCCGGTGACACTGCCCTCTGCAGCTAACAACAGCTCCACCTGGAGCTGGGCTGTGAGCCCCAGTGATGGTGTGGCTGCAGCCCCTGCTGCGGTGAGCTGCCGTGGGCTGCAGTGAGTGGCCGGCAGCCAGCGTGAGCTGCCAATAGCCGCGGTGAGCGACACCCAGAGGCCGGCGACTGATCTGCCTCATCCAGGAAGAGCGCGGTGACGATACCAACATGGGCAGGTGGGGCGACATCCTCCGCAACTAGACTGAAGAAGAAAAGAACAGCAACTTGTCTATTCCCCTCCCCCAATTCCCCAATAAAATCTTTAAAAAAAAAAAAAATCTAATTTTTGCTATACTCTTTCCTGTGTCAAAACTTAGTATTTCTGTAAGAGAAAAAAAAAATCCAAGTTATTCATGAAATGATCATGAAAAGAAACCTTTTCTAAGGTCTCAAATTTCTGAATAGAAATTTAGATAGGGCTTGGCTTCCAAACAAGCATTTAAAGGATATGGTTACCCCTAATGATATATCATCTTATGAGTAGGGTATATGCTATAAGATGTCTGTGATCCTCAAGATAACTGTCAATTATAATCCCAGTTCTCCCTGGATTTTAAAAAACTGTATGGATACCTTTGGTGCTTAGATAGTTAGAGAATAGATTGCCTGCTCTCCCCTTAGACAGAGCAACTTTGTGTAGTGTCAGTTTACCTGGGAATAGCTGCAGACTTGTTTCCCATAAAATGCTTTGAGCAAAGGGGGAGCCATGAGATAGGGGGATCCCTACAGATAACTTGAGTGATTCTTTAAAAGCAGGCTCACTGAATCACCTGCTTTGGAGGTCATAATGACATCAGGTCTAAAAGTTGTTCAATTAATTGTGGGGAGTTCTGAGGTCTACAGTGATGAGCACTGGGCCTCCAACTCCTTCACAAATAACTGTGACATAAGGAATATAGATTCCCTCTGAGAGTTAAATCACGACTGGCGACACTCTGGATAGTCTCTATCTTTCTTAGACGTTTCTACAGAATGAATCATTATCCCTGAATGAACTTAACTCTGGAATCCTGGCAGGTTGAGTTTCTGAGAAGTGAGGATAACTCCATCATGTGTTAGCAGGGATGCACTTGTCTGGGGACCAGCTGGGGACCACTTCTCCAGCCACGCCCTTTACACGGCTAGCTGTTGGAGTCATTACTTTGGATTCTATGTAAGCATCTTGGTGAAGAAGATAAAAAGCTAATATTTTTAAAAGGTTCAATGATGTTTTCCAGTTCCACATGTAAGGAACTTGGAAGTTGCCTCTGTCCTAACAAAAAAGTACAAAGCTGAACAAATGGAAAAATCAACAATTTTTCTTGGATCCATAAGAGAGGGAAGGATGCAGGGCAAACTGCTGCCCCAAGATTAGAGAGACAGACAGGCAAATACAGGGAGCAATGGCTTCTCGGAACAGAGATTCATGAATGGAAACTGGCCTGGGAACCAGTCCCAGGTAGGAAAACCTGAACTATAACTGAAAAATTGCTGGAGGCTTAGTGTGGAAAGTTCTGAGAATCAAAAACTCCAGGGAGACCCAGTCATGGGGGGCTCCCACAATTTTGTGAGATTTACCCCCAGGAGTTCAACCACATTCTTATAATTAATATAGGAGAAAAGAACCCCTTATGTTTCTGGCAGTGGGAAGGGAAAAGAAACTATTTTGAAATATGCCCAGTATTCTGTTCTTCTTAACAAGGTTAGACTTCAGTGGAAACTAATAGTTAACCAGAGCCTAACCACCTGGGGTATTATCAGAGCCTAACTGACCTGGAGGAAGGGGAATAACTAACTCCAGCTCCCTCTAGCCATCTGCTCTACCTAATGGGGAAGAAAAAACTGAGAAACAATTAGGAAGTTCACAGTCCAGAGGCATAGGCTCCCTAAAAGGCTAAGAGCTAATCATAGGACAATATAATGCTTCCCCTCCCCCTACACCTGACCACCGTATTACTAACGGCCTATTTACAGTAGCTCTTCTTGTCCAATATATCATGTCTAGCTGTCAAATAATTACAAGGCATACTGAAAAACAAAAAAACATAATTTGAAGAGTTAGCATAAGTATAAGAACCGGACATGGCAGGGATGTTAGAATTATCAAACCAGGGATTTGAAACAACTATGATTAACATGCTAAGGGCTCCTCAGATGGATAGAGTATACAGCATGCAAGATCAGATAGGCAATGTAAACAGAGAGATGAAAATCCTAAGAAAGAACTAAAAAAGAAAAATAATGCTAGAGATAAAAACACTGTAACAGAAATGAAGAATGCCTTTGATGGACTCATTAATAGACTGCACCTGGCTCATGGCTGAGGAAAGAATCTCTGAGCTAGAGGGTATATTCATAGAAACATCTAAAGCTGAAAAGCAAAGAGAACAAAGATAACAAAGACTAAAAAAAAAAAGGATCAGAATATCCAAGAACTGTGAACAACTACAAAGGTATAACATATGTGTAGTGCGAATACCAGAAGAAGAAAGAGAAAAAAGAACAGAAGAAATATTTGAAATCAATAATGACTGAGAATTTCTGCAAATTAATGTCAGACACCAAATTACAGGGTCAGGAAGCTCAAGAGAACACCAAGCAGGATAAATGCAAAGAAAAAAAAAAAAGGCTATGCCAAGGCATAGTATATTCAAGTTAAAGAAAAAAAGATAGTTCTGATGGAAGCCAGAGAACAAGGATACCTTATCTATAAAGGAACAAAGAAAGGAATTACATCTGACTTTTCAGAAATCATGCAAAAAAAAAAGAGAAGTAAAAACTTAAATTGTTGTTAAAAAAATACAAACATTCAGTGGAGTGCATACTAACAGAACAGGATTTGCTAGCTCTGTGTAGCCAGCCCCTCTTTGTGTGTAGTTTTGTTGGGGCTGGAAGGGGAAATTTAGAAGACTATGGTTGTGGCTCATAGTGCATGCTCCTGGTGCCTGGGGTGGTAGTGGAGGAGGAAGGGCCTGGATTGAGGGAATAGAGAAGGGATTCCAGAGCCTCTGGATGGGATCCAGGACAAAGCAGGGCTCAAACTAAAGAGGAAGCACGTGTGGGGTCTTTCTGATTTTGGGTCCTGATCAAGGTTGGGGAGAGGTGGGAAAGCGATCATTCATTGCACTTCCTTATTCACCTTTTACTCTCCCCTAAACCAACTGAAATGGAGAAAAGACGAATAGGTTGGGGGAATATAACAAATTAGTTGGGAAAGAAACTGTATTATTACCAGTGGACTTTTGTGAAATTAGCATTTCTCCTTCATATACTCTCTTCCAACCCACCTTGGAAGGATCCTAAGTCACTAGAAAGCTTAGTCAGAAGGACTCATTAGAGTTTATCATAATCTTAGCACATTTGATCTGATGGTTCAAATGTATAATTATTTAATTTGGGAAACAAGAATTTATTCTCTTGATTCAAGCTAATGGTGTTGTAATAATATTTATATAATCTGGACTGATATAAAGCTGATTTGAAGTTATTTCCTTAAGTAGAACTTTTATAGTAGAATAGTTTCTGCTAAAAACATAAGAAACTCTAAATACTTCGTTGTCTATATATGTTAGAAATTTATAGCAATTGCTATGAATGAAAAATTATTTCAATATCAATTAGAATTCAGCATTAAAAATAATTTAAAGTACTGTTCCATCACAGGTTGAACCTCCAAATAGGTGCTTCTTTCTAACTGGCTTGAGGTGCATTTTTCATAGAGCTAAGCTGTAATGCTATGCTCATATGTGAGCACCTCCCATTATCTTTGATTACTTTTCAGAATGGAAATCTCTCTTTTTTTGCCATTATATTTAGTTGTTTATTGTTTGTGTAATTTAACCAAAGCTTCTACCAACTAGAAAAAAATGTTTTCTTTTTAATAGAAGTGTACCTCTTATTTTAAAAGTAGTACATGTCCAGGTTAAAAAAAAAGTAAGAAAATTCAGAAAATTATAAAAATGAAAAAAATCCTCTCTGTTATCCACTATCCAGAAATAATTGCTGTGATTATTTTATTGTGTACCATCTAGACACTTTTCTATGCACAAAAACACAATTTTTAAAAACATAAAAATGCACTTCTATACATACTGCTATGTAGAGTCCCTTTTTTTCTACTTGACATGAAACCATGGACATTTTTGGATGTTCATAAATATAGAGTACATTGTTACTTTTTTTTTTTTTTAAGATTTTTATTGGGGAATTGGGGGAGGAGAACAGCGTTGGGGAATCGGGGAAGGGGAACAGACAAGTTGCTGTCCTTTTTTCTTCAGTCTAGTTGTGGAGGATGTTGCTTCACTGGCCCATGTTGGTATCGTCATTGCGTGCTTCCCGGATGAGGCAGATCAGTCGCTGGCCTCTGGATGGTCGCTCACCGCGGCTATTGGTAGCTCATGCTGGCTGCCAGCCGCTCACGCTGGCTGCCAGCCACTCACTGTAGCCTATGGCAGCCCAGCTCCAGGTGGAGCTGTTGTTAGCTGTAGAGGGCAGTGTCACCGGCCCTCATATGTGGGATCCGAACCGGAGCTGCTGGCATCCCAAAACCAGCTCTTAACCAATGCGCCACTCGGCCGGCCCCATTGTTACTTTTTAACAATTGTTTTTTTTTAAATAGTTCTATTGATGGTGATCGTTTACATTTGTAATTTTTTACTCTTATAAATGAGACTTTATGAACATGTTTGCATATATCTTTGTACATTTGTCCAATTATTTCCTAGAATAAATTCCTAGGAGTACAGTTGCTGGGGCAAAAGGGTATTTTAAGGGTTTGATATATATTGCTCATTTTCCTGTTAGTTGGGTTGTACCTGTTTGTATTTCCATCAACAGTTTATGAAAATGCCTGTTTCTTTACAACTTCATCAACGCTAGGTACTTTCAATGTTTTAAGTCTTTGCTTATGCGATGTAATAAAATAGTATCTTCCTGTTTTAATATACTTTTCTTTGATTACTAGTTACATCATTATGTTTTCAAATGTTTCTGTAGAAGTTTTACTTTCTATTTTGTGAATTGTCCTTTACCCATTTTTCTGTGGGTATTTAACTGTCGTGTTGGTTTATAAGGACTTTTTTATATAGGGAGGCTGTTTCATTTTTTTTATCATATATATTTCAAAACCTATTTCCAAGTGTACCATTCACATTTTAAATTTGTTTATGTAATTTGAGGTATAGAAGTTTCAACTGAAACTTAATTCTGTTGATCATTTCCTTGTATACATTCTGGCTTTTGAGCCATGCTTTAAAAAGACTTTTCACTCAAAAATGCTTTATTTACTTAGGATTCCTGTTAGTACTCTTTTTTTTTTTTTGAGGGCAGTGTCACTGGCCCTCATATGTGGGACCCGAACCGGGACCCGAACCCAAGCCAGCGCTTAACCACAGCGCCCCGGCAGACCCCCTGTTAGTACTCTTATAGTCTCATTTTTACTTAAATACTTTAAGTTATCTGGAATTAATCTTTGTGCAAGGGATGTGGTTTTCTTCTCTTTTTCCTGCTCCTTTATTTGTATTTCTGAAGGGAAACAGCTAAAATTGTCTGTGTAACTAAAAACAGAGAAGGAAGAAACCAGGGAAGTAGCAATTCCAAATAGATTCAGAAGTAATTGTATGACATCCTAGAATCTACCTTTTATAGCTCTACACTACAGCCCTGCCCAACCAAGGATGTGCAGATATGTAGGCACTTTTGTGAGTAGACATGGGTTTTTATACCCGTTCTGTGTCTTGGGAAAGGTGAGAATAAGAAAGCAATTCTCTCAAAGATTACTGGGCATAATCCTGGTTACACTAGATCAGGGATCGGCAAACTTTTGAGATGGAAGAGCCAATCCTGTCCCTCACAACAATTTAAAAATTATTCGAGAGCCATAAAACAAATGAAATCACCATTATGTGAATAATGTCCTTTATAATTTTCGTAAATGAAGCTACGATAGTTTTATTTTCATTTTCAATTTTACGTCAGAGCCACATGTATATCCCAAAGAGCCGCATGTGGCTTGCAAACTGCAGTTTGCTGACCCCTGCACTAGATTCATAACATTGTGCCTGTCAGTGTTTAAAGGGAGAGAGGACTTAATGAAGCTCAAGAATTTGTTTCTATATGATTATATAGTATTCTAAGGGATTGTACCAGGTTTTAATTTTTAAAATAATTGTGCCTTTTAGGATGGAGCCATATATTTTTCCACCTGCTTCTACTAAATACACACCCATCCTTTCAAAGTACACTGTGGGCACTCAGACTGATTATCGCGATGCCGAAGTTCAAACAGATCCGTACTCTCCAGAATATGTAGTATGTCAGAATTCAATCCCTGAGCTCCTCACCCTGGCTACTCTGACTTGGGGTGAGTTGGTAATTCTCTTGAACATTTGCAGATGACAGTCCTGATAAGCATGCTGGCTATTGAGTTCCTGGGAATCAAGAGCACATAGAGACAACTGTGGTTTAAAAGTTTGCTATTTAAAGTATCTTGCTCAGTAGAGCTACTTCATAGATGCATACTTTTTCTGCTACTTTTGTTCAAAGAGAGCTATAGCCTTCTCATTGTAAGGAGGCTTATCGCATGTGATCCCTGAAGCTGAAGTTATATCTTGGCTTAGTTTTTTTCCCCAATCAATACTCTTTATTTTTAATTAAATTCATTGCTTAATACATTATATAATTTTCAGGTGACAAGATTATAATTTGACATCGGTGTCTAATTATAAAAGCCTAGTTTCCTTCCGTTGTCATTTCTGCTGGTAACCACTATTCTGTTGTCTGTATCTATGAGTTTGTTTTTGTTTGTTTCATTAGTTGGTTTGTTACTTTTTGTTTTATATTCCACATATGAAAAAGGAACCCTTGTACACTGTTGGTGGGAATATAAATTAGTGCAGCCACTATGGAAAACAGTATGGAGGTCCCTAAAAAAATTAAGAATAGAAATGCTATATAATCCAGCAATTCCTCTTCTTGGTTTTACCAAAAAAAAAAAAAAGAAAGAAAGAAAGAAAGAAAGAAAGAAAAAAGAAAGAAACAAAGAAAGAAAGAAAGAAAACACTTTTTCATAAAGATATATGTACATTGCAACATTATTTACAATAGCCAAGACATGGAAACAACCAAAGTGTCCATTGATGGGTGATTAAATAAAGAAGATGTAAAACACACACAAATAGATCTGTTTACACACCCCTGCAAACAGCTGCTACTTGGCCATCCCTTGGGCTTCTAGGTGAACAGACAGCAGACTTCTGCACCTCAGGAATCTAAGTCCTGGCAAGAGGCCCAGATAGATTTGAGAAGTGGGCTTGGGGCCATTGTGGAAGGAATTCCAGGGTCTCTAAGGGTAGGAATAAATCCAGGTGGGCATAGTCCCTTGAACTCCTCACCTAATGATGATGGGCAGGGCTCTAAAGACTGAGGTTGGGGAGCTGTCCCGTTCACCAGGCCTAAGAGTGCTACTGCCCAGGGTGCTCAGGAGAGAAATCTGCAGATGATCTCAACCCAAGAATCACAAAACATCTAAGGAGCACAGGCACCAGGAGTCATCCACAAAAAATAAAGAAAGTGGAAGAATAAACTCTTGAACAAACAAAGCAAATGGAGCAATCTGAAAAGGACTTAGGAAATACATTTTATGTTCTCAAAGAGATAAAGGGGGAAATAGCAACAATGAAAACAAGAATGAGTGCTGTGAAAACAAACCAATTGAAATAATTGGGAAGAACAGTATTTAGCTTTAGACTTCATTAGAAAACTATGAGTGGAAATTTCTAAGTTAAAAAATTTATGGGTAACCTCTCAAAAAAAGGGGAAATATTTTAGTAATCAAAATACATAAAAGTGACTTAAACTTGTCTATTAAAAAACATTCTTGGGTGGATTAATAAAAAACCAGCAAAAACAGCTTGCTATTTATAAAATAGCACTGAAACTTTGAAAATAAACAGATGGAAAAATATACTGAGAGCTCACCCAAAGAAAGCTGCTATAACAATATTAATATTAGACAAAAGTTAATCATAAAAACACTAAAAGGGAAAATGAAGGACATGAAATAATTATAAAAGGAGTAATCTACTAGAAGACATATCTGTCATGAACTTGTATGTATCCTACATAGACTCAAAATATATAAAGCAAAAATTAGCTGAATCACAAGAACTGGACAAATACCTATTCATGTGGATTTTAATGCCCTTCTTTCAGATGACGCTGTCAAAAATCAGTAAAGGTTAGACAATTTGAACAAGATCATTAAAGTGCTTCACATAAAAGAGTTTGTTTGTGATAGGCCTTGGCCAGATCTACTATAGATCTGACAGTGCATTAAGGAATTGAATGTAGATGGGCTGACCAAGTGGCTTAGTTGGTTAAGAGTGTAAGCACTGAGCAACAGAGTCGCCAGTTTGATTCCCACAAGGGGCAGTGAGCGGCACTGGAGCTGAGCTGCTGCTGAGCTGCCAACAGGTGGTAGGATGGCTCAGCTGGTGAGAGCACATGCTCCTAACAACAAGGTTGCCGGTTGGACCCCCGAATGGGATGGTGGGCTATGCCCACCCGCAACTAAGATTGAACATGGCACCTTGAGCTGAGCTGCCCTGAGGTGCTGATGGGCGGCCATGGTTAGTGCTTGTGCTCTTAGCAACAAGGTTTCCGGTTGGACTCCTACATGGGATGGTGGCCTATGCCCACCCGCGACTAAAATTGAATACGCACCTTGGGCTGAGCTGCCCTGAGCTGCTGACAGGGGGCCCTAAGGCAGTGGTTAGTGCGTGTGATCTTAGCAACAAGGTTTCTGGTTTGACTCCCACATGGGATGTTGGGATATGCTCACCCGCAACTAAGATTGAACACGGCACCTTGAGCTGAGCAGCAGTGAGCTGCTGAAGGTCTGCAGGAAGATTGAAGGACAACAACTTGGCTGTCCCCCTTCCACAATTCTCCAATAAAATGTTAAAAAAAAAAAATTTGAATGTAGAAATACATGGCTGTAACATTGCAAGGAAATAATAATGGTTCTGGGTTTCTTTGACCTGGCAGACTCCTCACTCAAGATTTATAGTCATTTGATTTATGAGAAAAATGGCACTGTAATTCAGTGGAGCAAAGGAGGTCTTTTCAATAAATGGTGATGAAACAATTAGATATCCATGTGCAAAAAAATAAACTTTGATTCTGATTCCTACTTCAATGCAGTTCCAGTGAAGAACCCAACAGGTGTGTGTGTGTGTGTGTGTGTGCGCGCGTGCAAATTGATAACCTGATTCTAAAATTAATATGGAAATGTGAAAATGTCAAAAGTAGCCAAATAAATGTAAGAACAATATATGTAAGAAAATGTAAGAAAAGGCAAATAAATACAGAACAATATATACTACCAAATGTAAACTACAATAAAGCTGTAGTAATTAAAGCGAGTGGCATATTCTCAAAGATAGATTAATAGATTATTGTTACAGGATAGAGTCCAGAAATTCACTCACAGATAAATATCATCTGACTTAAGACAAAGAGGACACTGCAGTGCAGTTGGGAAAAAATGATCTTTTGAATACATGATACTGAGTCAATTCGATAATCATCTTGAAAAAAGTGACTCAATTCCTACTTCACACCACAAACCAAAATCAATCCAGATGGTTAATGTGAAAGATAAAACAGTAAAATTTTTAGAAGGAAACATAAGAGAATATTTTCATGACATTGAATAGGTAAAAGTTTTATTAAATAGGATGAAAAATGCTAACCATAAAGGGAAAAACGAGAAAATAGATCACATTAAAATTAATAACTTCTAGTCAACAAAAAACACATTAAGATAGTGAAAAGGCAAGCCACAGATTGGGAGAAGATATTTGCAATAGCTATATATGACATAAAGAAATTCTAAAAATCAATAAGAAAAACACAGTCCAATAGAAAAATGAGCAAATGATGTGAGCAGACACTTAATAAAAAGGATTTTCAAATTGCCAGTTAACATATGAAATAGTGTTCAACTTGATTAGTTGCATCAGGGAAATGCAAATTAAAACCCTGATGTGATAATACTACACACATACCAAAAAAGCTAGTATTAAAAAGATTGATATTACCAAGTGGTGGTAAGGATTTAGAGCAAAGATAATTGCATATTCTGCATGTATATTTTGCAACCATTCTTTGGAAAATCGGTAGTATCTTCTAAAGCTGAACACACCCATACCTATGAACCAGGAATTTCATTCCTAGCTATATACCAAAGAGAAGTGAGTGCGTAGTTCTGCTAACAGAAATGCATGTGAATATTGACCAAAAGACAAGTGCAAGAGTATTCATAGCAACACTATTCATAATAACTCCAAACTAAAAACTACCCAAATGTCCATCAACCATCGAATGGATGAATAAAATATAGTATATTCACACAGTGGAATACTATATAACAATGCTAATGAAGGTACAACTACAAGTAACCAGATGGGTGAATTTCACATATATAATGCTGAGCAAAAGAACTAAGATAAAAAAGAGTACATACACTTTGATTCCATTTATATAGAGCTCAAAACCTATCAGAACTACAAGTAAATATGTCAAGAATCAGGATGGTGGTTATCTTTGAGGCAGGAAGAGATGGGAGGTGATATGATGGCAATCTAAGGTTCTAGTAATATTCTGTTCCTTGATCTGGTTATGTGGGATATTTATTTGTGTATCATTCTGTATGTATGTTATACATTAATAGAATGTGAATATGAAGAGAAGTAAAAAATAATGACAGTGGAAAAGGAAGGTTGACATTGTAAGCACTAAGAAAAAATACATTAAGTGCTTACTATGTGCCAAGAACTGTTATAGGTGCTATACGTTTTTAACTTATTTGATCTTCACAAGTTAAGTGAATAATGAAATTTAAATGAGAAATTAACACTATGGATCTTTAAAAAGGCAAAAGAAATGGTCTTTAGGACCATAAAGTAATTTTTTGGATAAAGATTAATAATGTAGCCAAACCTCTTATAGGAAACATTAAGGCAAAAGATTGAAGATGCAAATAAAGAGTATTAGGATTGGATGAGGGACATTACTACAGAGTAAATTATTTAAAAATTATAAAAGAATACCATACATATTTTTGCCCTATTTTAAAGCTTAGATAAATTATACAATTTTTAATGAAAATATAAATTACCAAGTTGGTTTCAAGAAGAAATAGCAAACCTGAATAGAAGAATAACTATAGAAATTGAGTTGGTGAAAAAATAAAAATCATTTGAAGAGCATCAGGCCTAAACAGTTTTAAAAGTAAGTTTACCACTCCTTTAAGGAATACATCTGTTTTATACAAATTCTTCCAGAAAAAAGAAAGAATAAAAGTTAATTTATTCATTTGATGAAGTTAGTATAGCCTTGATTTGAAAATTGAATAAAGATAATACTAGAAAGGAAAATTACAGGGCCATCTCACATATGAAGAAAATGCAAAAATTCTAAGTAAAATACTAGCAATCAAACCTTTCAGTACTTAAAAAGGATAACTTATCATAACAAGTAGGTTAATCAAATAAATTCAAGTTTAATACAATATCAGAAAACCAATGAATGTAATTTACCATTTAAACAGAAAATATAGGGAAAATGCTTCAATAGATATGGAAAAAGTGTTTGATAACATTCAACACTCATTCATGATGTAAACTCTGGGATCAGAAGGAAATTTGAGTAACTTAATAAAGGGCATCTACCATGCCTTCAATAAACATAATACTACAGGTGAAACTTTAGAAGATTTTATCCTTAAAGAAAAAGACAATGATCCCTTCATCACCACTGTTATTTAGCAATGCAGAGCCGATCCCAGCCCACAGCTTATTAAGTTAGGCTATGACCCCTCTCCTTCAGGGACATTTTGAATTATGGGTGGTATTGTTGTGCATGGTAATGATTAGGAAGTGCTCTTGGCATTTAGTACATGGGTGGGGTTTTGGGGGTAGGCTGGCATGGATGTTAAACATCCTGTCCTCCAGGGGGCAGCCCATAAAACAAATAATTCTCCAATATGGCAAGAATAGCACTCTGGTTAGAAACGCTGAGTCAGTGCAGTAAGATAAGAGGAAACAATGAGGTTCGAGGATTAGCCAGAAGGAAAACTATCTTTATTTACAGACAATGTGCTCACTTAGAAACTCAAATGAGGGCCGGCCGAGTGGCGCATTGGTTAAGCGCTGGTTTTGGGATGCCAGCAGCCCCGGTTCGGATCCCACATGAAGGCCAGTGACACTGCCCTCTACAGCTAACAACAGCTCCACCTGGAGCTGGGCTGTGCGAGCCCCAGTGATGGTGTGGGCTGTAGCCCCTGCTGCAGTGGGCTGCCATAGGCTACAGTGAGTGGCCCGCAGCCAGCGTGAGCGGCTTGGCAGCCAAGCGTGAGCTGCCAGTAGCCGCGGTGAGCGACATCCAGAGGCCAGCGACCGATCTGCCTCATCCGGGAAGAGCGCAATGACGATACCAACAGTGAAGCAACATCCTCCGCAACTAAACTGAAGAACAAAAAGACGGCAACTTGTCTGTTCCCCTTCCCCGATTCCCCAACACTGTTCCCCTCCGCCAATTCCCCAATAAAATATTTAAAAAAAAAAAAAAAAAAAAAAAAAAAGAAACTCAAATGAAATGATCAGAACTAAGGACTTGAATTCAATAGGATAGCTGATTATGAAATCAGCATATAAAGTTCAGTAGCTTTCCTATAGATGAACAATATCTAATTAGAAATATTATTGAATGGGGAATTAGAAATATTATTGAAAAAAATCATTTTTAATGCCAACAAATAGCAAAGTACCTAGGTAATCACTGGATGAAAGCATGTGCAAGGCATTTATGGAGAGAGATACAGATAGTGATCTTTTGCAAGTTACTTTGCTATTTCTCTGTATTTCAAAATTTAAATTTGTCCAATATAGGGCATTTCCAGGTGTGATTATTCAGTAATCCCATGATATTCTTTGAATACTTTCTAGCATCCTTCACACAACTAAAATGTCTTCCGGCTGAATTAACAAGAAGCAGTGCAGCGTTACAGCTGTGAGTCACATCTGGAGGATGTTTCCTAATACCATTTCATCTTGTCATAACCTTGAATTTGAAGAGGACAGGAACTGAAAGGGAGTAAATGAAATACTGGTAGGTACATGAGTTTGTCCATGTGTTTCTAAAGTATTTTGCTTCCTCCTCCAGGTCGAGGTCTCCCAGCAGGACAAGCTGAGGTAGAGATGATAGAACGCGCTAGGGAGAAGAGAGCTTGGGAAGCCACTCTGCCCTCTCTGAGTGACACCTCCCAGGCTGAGAAGAGGAGGAGGATGATCAATGCGATGGAGAGGAAGGAGTGGGCCTTCAGAGATCAGGAGATTGAAAAGTATGTCCTCCATCACCCTGACAGCTAACTGCTCCTGTGCAATGGGAGTAATGTTAATACTTTTTATCTGTAAAGCATTTTCCCAAATGTATAGGTTTAAAAATAATCCTCAGCCTGGAGAGATAGGAAATTGGGTTTCTGGTTCTTTCAGGAATAATAACACTATAATTTTCTCTCCATTAATATAAAAATGTATAATGCCCTTTTTGTGTATGAAGTTCAGTGTGGAACCCAGATCTGAGCAATTCCTCAGGGCACCTCTGATTCTTGTCTTCCCTTTTCTCTTTAGTATCTGGTCTTGACTATTGCAGAATCCCACTGAGTTTTGCAAACTGCCTTTCAGACCGCGTCCCTTTCTGTTCATTTCCAGTGCCACTGTCCCTAGGCCTTGACTTTCTTTATGTGCATCAAACAGCCTCCTAGCTGAATCCTCTCTCTTATTCCCCTGGTACTGGATTCTCAGTCAGGACACCTTGGGTTCTCACCACAGCTCTTGGGGCATTTTCTATTTAAAAGCCAAACTGTGGAATTTTTCAGTTAAGAGATGAGCTCATGGCACATAAATAACCGTATTTACTTAGGTAATTCTGGTTGGGTTTTCAGTCATTTTCACTGATGTATTTTCAGTAATGAGGTCATCTCTGGAATATGTAGAAATGATGAGAACCAAACAATGACAACTCCCTAGCAAAGAAGAAAGGGCGAGAGCTCACCGAGGTTGTCCTTTATTCCAGGCTATGCTGAGGCACTTCATTGCTCAGAGTGATGCTGCCAAGGCCCCTGACAGTGAGCTTACATCCAAGAAAGTTAGGGGCAAAGAGAGTCAGCGACTCTGTGGGTCTGAATTCAAAATATGTTTCTCTTTTTGCAATACCTCTGATTAGCCCTGAATCGGGACTGTGTGATGTTTTGGTAAAAGCTTGCAATAGAAAATAGTGTTTGGAGCAAAGTAGGTACCAGATATCCAATCCCGTCTGCAGAAATTTAAATGTATTGTTGCAATTTGGAGAAGTATATTCTTGTCAGAAGGACATCAAAAATATTAAAACAGTACCTGGCCAGAATGAAGACATTATCTGAAAAAGTGAGTACTTTTGTTCAGCTCAGGGTAATTTTAATAAACGTGTTTTGAGTACCGGACTCTGTGCTGAGTTGGGGAAACAGAGCTGAATAGGAAACTGCTATGTATATCCTGACAGAGCTCCTTATGGTTCACTGGGGTGGGGTGGGGATGCTGGGTGAGCATGACTCGAAAGACCCTCTCACCAACACCTCTCAAGCAAGGCCTGTCAGGTGGCTTGCTACTCTATACACAAAGTGCCAGGGGAGCCCAGGAGAGACAACAATCAGATCTGTTTGAGGTGGGCGGAGATTTGGGAAAACTACTGAGAGAAGGTAGCCTCTGAGCTGCAGAGGCTGAGTGTTGCAGAATGAGTAAGAAACCATCAAGTTTCACAGATGATAATATCAGTGATGATGATGATGCTATTCATATAGCCTGTAACACATATAGAGTGTTTAGTATGTGTTGAAACCAAGTTTCAGTAATTCTCAAAGTGTGGTCCAAAGATCAGCAGCATCAGCATTACCTAGGAACTTGTTAGAAACGCATATTCTGGGGCCCCACCCCAGACCTGCTGAATCAGCTTGCAGCGCAGCAAACAGTATCATAACAAGCCCTCTGACCACCTGATACATGCACAAGTTCAAGAACCACTGTTCTAGCACATTGTATACATTAAATTATTTATGGCTCGCAACAACCTAGTGGGATGGATACTATTATTTTTTCTATTTTATGACAAAAGGCAAATTGTTAAAATTTTCAATTAAGAGATGAGCTCACAGCACATAAATAACCAGGTGCTTAAGTACTTCTGGTTGAGTTTTCAATCATTTTCACTGATGTATTTTCAGTGAGGTAAGTGATAAAGGTGAGAACTGAACCTAAGATTTCTAACTCTACAGAGAACAGTGACTGTTGCTTTGTGGCTTATTTTTAAAAACGTCTGCCTTAGGGGTCAGCCAAGTGGCTCAGTTGGTTAAGAGCTCACTCAAGAGTGCAGGCTCTGAGCAACAGGGTTGGCAGTTCAATTCCCGGCCCAAGCTGAGCTGCAACTGAGCTGCCAACAGGTGGCAGGATGGCGCAGCTTAAAAAAAAAAAGTCTGCCTTTCCATATTCACTTGTCACCACTTCCCCACCCTCCATGTCTATTCAGTTTGAGAAGCTGCACCAGTATGAACTCCGCCTCTCTAGTCCTTTTGATTCGAACATTCATCTCCCTCTGCTGAGGCCTCACTTTTCCATTGTCAGTGTGGGCACATCTCAATCCTTGTTTATCCCCAGATGGCTGAATTAATGGCTTCTCTAAGAAAGCCCTCCCCACCAACCCCTTTCTACCCGCTGACCAACTGGGAATAGCACTAAACATAGGTGCTCTGTCGTTTTTTTCCCCACAGAAGTCTTTCCATTCTTCTGGTCTGGTATTTATCTCCTCATGTTGTAAATGTTGGTTTATATGCCTTCTCCACTGGAACAGTGCTTTTTGAGAGAAGGTGTTTTATCTTGTTCATCATTGTTTGTTCCCTGCCTGGCATATGGTGAACACTTAATAAATATTGGGCAAATGAACGACTGAATAAATTACTGTATGAATTTTGAAGTAGGAGTAAAATGTTCAAATATCTATTTTAGGAAGGAAAATCTTTACAGCTATGCGGAACAAAGATTAGGAGGAGAGACTAGACTAGCAACTATAGTCCAAGTTAGGAGGGAGATGACAAACACATAAGCTAGGGAATGGATGCAGGAAGTGTTTTAGAGGAGGAATCCTTAGAGGAGGGAAGATGGAACAGAACACGTGGATTTCTGGGGGAACAAAATGAGTGGGGTTTTTGAGGTTTCCAGGGGACACCTGGACATTCAAGTAGACAGAAATTCTGGTTCAGAAATATCTGGGCTAGAGGTAAAGATTTTAAAGTCATTAGTGCATAGTTGTATACACATAAGCAAGATAACCCTGGGAGAACAAGGTCAAGGTAAGGGGGAGGCAAACAAAAGTTGGCTGAGTACCTATGTGTGCCAGACACTGGATTTGCACATTTCATACTTAAGGTGACATACCACAACTTCATTTTCTCTTCACTCCTCCTATTACTAAGCCCTCCAGCAACCACTCAACCTGGAACTGTGCTCAGACATCTTACTCATTTAGGCCCATCTGCCTAGAGAGCCATTATTTTGCCCACCTCCCTGGCATGCTCTTCTTTGTCCACACTTATTCCTATCATTTAGAGACTCACTATTGAGTTGCTACTCCCAGGACCCCATTTGTCACACTTGCCAGAGTGGTCTTTTAAGAATACATGAATATGATAGCAACCTAAAAAGAAGATCCTGTTTATGGCAGGTGTTCCCTTTCTCTCTGGTAGAACACCATTTGAGATATCATATACTTATATTTTGTCATTTGTTTGAAGACTGCAGGAGATACGCCTGGAAGTTCTAAAAGAGCTGCTGAAGAAACGTGATGAAAATCAAAATGAAGTGAACATGAAGCACTTGAATTCCCGATGGTCTGAACTGCAAGAAGCAAAGGAGGCAAAATTGGCACAAATTCGACGTGCGCATGTATCAGGTAATGGTGTAGAATGAACATTGAAGAGAATGGAAGAGTTGGCGTTGCTTTGGTTCTTTGCCCAAACTTGATTTAACTATGACATAATTCTATTTTGATCCTAGTGTTATTAAAAAGGCAAGGGATAGGAGATGAATTATTTCTTAAAAGTAGGACAGTGGAGGAAAATTCCTCACTAAGAAAAATCAAGCAATGATGTTCTAACAGGTAGTCAAGTTATTAACATTACGGTGTGTGTGTGTGTGTGTGTGTGTGTGTGTGTGTGTGTGTAGGTGTTTGGCTCCCCATTTTCATGGGCTGATGCCATGGATAGAGAGTCCTGTTTCTTAACCTTTTTTTCATTATTGCTTCCAGAAGAGACAGTCAGGCATTGTTTTTCCAACTTGTTCTTACCCATGAAGTTTTTGTTTTTGTTTTTGTTTTAGCTGAGCCATCCTGCCACCGGTTGGCAGCTCAGCGGCAGCTCAGCTCGGGCTGGCATCGAACTGCCATTGCTCAGAGCTCAGCTCGCACTCTTGAGCGAGCTCTTAACCAACTGAGCCACTCAGCTGGCCCCTACTCATGAAGTTTTTTTTTGTTGTTGTTGTTTTTGAGGGCAGTGTCACTGGCCCTCAGATGTGGGACCCGAACCGGGGCCGCTGGCTTCCCAGGCCAGCGCTTAACCACCGTGCCACTCGGCCAGCCCCCCATGAAGTTTTAATACCAAATATATTGTATATCTGTTTATGTACTACAAGTATATCTGTACTTTATTATTATTATTTTTTTTTAAAGATTTTATTGGGGAATTGGGGGAGGGGAACAGTGTTGGGGAACTGGGGAAGGGGAACAGACAAGTTGCTGTCCTTTTGTTCTTCAGTCTAGTTGCGGAGGACGTTGCTTCACCGGCCCATGTTGGTATTATCATTGCGCTCTTCCCGGATGAGGCAGATCGGTCACTGGCCTCTGGATGGTCACTCATCACGGCTATTGGGAGCTCACGCTGGCTGGGCCGCTCACACTGGTTGCCGGCCACTCACTGTAGCCTATGGCAGCCCACTGCAGCAGGGGCTGCAGCCTACACTGTCGCCGGGGCTCACACAGCACAGCTCCAGATGGAGTTGTTGTTAGCTGTAGAAGGCAGTGTCACTGGCCCTCATATTTGGGATCCGAACCTGGGCTGCTAGCATCACAAAACCAGCTCTTAACCAATGCGCCATTCGGCCGGCCCAGTATATCCGTACTTTAAACGTTAAAAGAGGAGTCAGAGGAAGATTAAAAATGGCTAAATAAAAATTTAAAATAAAAAGTTTTAACTTATTACCATGTCACTTAACTTTATAGCTATATTTGTTGAGTAACTTTTAGTGTAGTTTATTTACTTATAAAATTGAAATGTATCAATTATATATGTAAATTAGAAATCTATGTACATAATAATAGGAATATAATCATATTTAAAAATCATTCAAAATTGTCACTTTTCTAGCAAAAGTAAAACAATTACAAATAAAATCCTTAAAAATTATTTTTACTGAACTGAACTTTTAGCTTTTTTTTGTGTGTGTGAGAAAATAACTTTAACTTAATAGCTGCTAGGTATGCATTTAGATATTGTTAGCATTTTATTTTCAATACTTGACATATTTTAATTTATTCTGGTGTTAGCCAAGATGGACAGAGATTATTGAAGAACCTGTAGTCTTCCCTCTCTTTTAATTATTCTCCTAGGAAAGAATAATTCCCTTAGACTCCATTGGACATGTATTTCTTCAGTTACTTTGAGATTCTTTCATTCATTTAACAAACTTTTATTGAATATCTCTTCTTGGCCCAAGCTTGAAATGTTTTTATATAAGATTTTTGATGGGTACCAATTGAGTACACTAGCTGATTCAGCCTCTGTCACTCCCGTCTGTCTCATGGCCATCTCTGTTACACCAATGACAGACCTTTGATTTTAGTGTTACATTAGGGTGGTAGTGAGTGGTCATCAGGAAATTCATTCAGTTCAGTCGCTTCCCTGGGAATAAAATTAGGACTGGTCCGCTATTCTGCATTTGGGTCATTCAGAACAATATTTTGGAGATAGTCATGGAGGTATGTTTTATTTTAGCAATCAGAAAACTTGTGGGAAAGAGAAAGAATGTAGAAGGGAAGTTGGAGAGAAGAAATATCATCAAGGATTATTCTGATTATGCATCACAGGTCTATGGACCTCTATCTCGCCTTGGTCGTTTCCCAGATAACAACTCAGAGGACTTTGTAGTAAAAAACTACTATCTCAACACCTATGAAGGTAAGTAATTTACATAATTACAAGTCCAGTATAAGAGGGTTATCTTAGAAATACAAATTAAATGTATAATTATATATATCCTGGGGAGGGGAGTCTTCCTATATGAGCCTTAATATGAGCCGTACTTTATATCTTTTATACTAGTGATGTATTGAGAATTATCAATTGGCAACAAAATATACCTCAGTAAGATCAGATAAACAAATATAAGAATATATAATTCAACAGTGGTGAAAAAAAGAAATATAAATTAAATATATAAAATGCAGTAATTTAGATTAAAAGCTGAACAAGTAAAAATATTTGCAAGAAATAGCAATTAACACATTTAATTTTATTTATATGAGTTGATACAAACAGAAACTATTAAGACCCAAATAACTAAATGGGTCCAGTATACAACAATTTATCAAGGAGTAAAGTCAAATAGATACTACACATTTAAACATGTTTAAGGTCACTAATAATCAAAGTTATACAAAAGATAAAAGAAAAAGCTTCTATACCAGGTTTCTGCAGCACACGAGAAATCTGTAATGAATCAGTCCTTTAAGAAGAAATGGCAGAAAACTAGTGGGCAAGGGGATAATTCATGAAGAAGGCTATACCTGTTGTAAAGTTCAAGAGAGGCTTATTTAAATTTCAGTTGACAAGTTGAAGCATCACATGGCCTAGACCATGAGTTGATGGTCACACTGTTGAACATGTAGCCCTGGCTGACCATCTCCAGAGCAGAAAATGATGACTTGGTGTACATACACTTTATACCGGTGGTGCCAAGGATCATATGGTCATTAATTTTCTGTTGATTCTTATTGTGGAATTTATTTTGTGTAGGGCAGTGTTTTCATTTTAGAATTCATTTCTCATACAGTCTAAGTCACAAAGAACATGAGTTAACTGTGTAGAAATTTGCTGTACACTTTGGGGACAATGCAATTATATGAGATGCTCCTTATCGATAATTCTAAAGCAGACTTCTTGGCAAACAGCAACCAAAATTGACAATAGGCTTTCAAAATGCTAAATTTAATCACCAGATACTAAAATCATGTGCTTCCTTCCCACAGGGTTAGTGGAACTTGAGTCATGTCTCCCAGATTTTGTGACCCAACCCCGAATCCGACCTCCAAAACCTAAAATCATTACCACCAAAGCTGGTTTTCTAAAGAGGGCAGCAAGGATGGACCATGAGTTGGAGGAAATTCATAAGGTATAACTCTTATCTGAAGATGCGATGCTTCTGGTGGTACTTTGGCGGAGAAATACCACACCCCCAAAACTGCACTTTGTCTTGGGCAGCAAGGCCCAGTAGTTTTCAACACACAACCCTTCATTCTTTCTCCTCTCTAGCGTTTTCTCGGCTGAAGGTTGCCTGTGCTGTGCTGAACCCGTGTGTGCTTTTTCTCCCTCATTTGAAACTGTAGGAAAACATCCTGGCGGTTATTCGTCTGCTAATGGGAAGAACGCTACTTTCTAAAAGTAGTTCTGACTTTGGATCTATGTAATAAAATGTGACACTTCGTTGAAGTGTAGCAAGTTTCTAGTGTTAGGAATTACTGTTGATTTTAATAGTGTAATAGGCCTTGTTTTCTCCCTTGTAGATTTGTTGCCAGGACATCATGAAGAAAGGGAGTCATGTTCAACTCCTCTGTCATCTATTTTAAAACTCAACTAAATGAGAAAGTCTGATGGTCATGCCCGTGAACCACTTACACTGTGTCCACCAGCTGGACTTTCTCTTTTGGTCATTGGGCTATAGGTGTACAGACTTGGGTACCTTAGAATTTGTGGTTTGTGGTAGTGGTGCTGAATCTTTAGCATGCATCAGAATGACCTGGAGGGCTTTTTAAAACACATGTTGCTGGGTCCCACCCCCAGAGTTCCCGATTCAGTGGGTCTGGGCTGGGGCTGGAGTATTGGCATTTTTTACAGGTTTCCAGGTGATGCTGTAGGAACAGCATTTTGACACTGATTTGTGACATACTCTCATCACTGGCCCATGCATGTTTTTTTGTTCCATTGGTTTTAATAATAGAATAAGAGTCCATGAGAGCCCATACTCATGATAAAAATCAGGACCTTGACAATCATTTACATCTATCTGTGTGGTTCTATCCTACCTCATCCCCTCATCTCCGTTTACCCATTCTGAACTCTGTGTTTCTCATTCTCTCACTTTCTGTAAGAGTTTTTTGTAGATATTCTTCATTAGGGTGTGGAAGTTCCCTTCTATTCTTATTTTCCTGAGCTTTTACATGTATTTATGTTGAACTTTATCAAATGTTTTTGTCTCCATCTATTGAGGTAATTATATATTTTTCTTTTTAAATTATTGTATTAAGGAACATTTATAGCTTTTTGTCTTTTTAAAACTAATATTAATCTATCCTTACATACCTGGGATGAACTTAACTTGGTCAGGATGTATTATCTTATTTTTAATACATTGTTGGATTTGATTTACTAATATGTTGTTCAGAATTTTAAGTGAAATGGTCTTCTTATTTTTCTTTCTCATTTTGACTATTATAGCATTGGTGTCAAAGCTATGCAGGTCTTCTGAAATGAACTGGGAGTATTCCTTCTTTTCTACTTTTGAAAAGAGTGTAAATAAGTTTGAGATGATCTGTTTTTTCAGCTTGGTAGAATATTCACATAAAATTATCTGAGACTGATGTTTTCTTCATGGGAAAAATTTTAACCAACCGCTACTTCAATTTTCTTACAACCTTCAGAACTTTCTGCATTGTTTTGGTAAATTATATTTTCTTTGTAAATTCCACTTCAACTTAACTTTTCAAATGTTTTGGCATATGGCTGTTGACAGTATGTATTATTTTATGATCTTTTTAGTATTTGGTTTATCTATAATCATGTATGCTCATTTCATTCATAATATTATTTCTGGGTGCTTTAATTTTCTTTTCTTAATCAGTTTTACCAGAGGCTTGTTTATTTTCTTGGTATTGTTTTTCCAAACAATGAACTTTTGACTTTGTTGATTTTCACTATTATACATATAATTTTCAATTGCATTAATTCCCATTCTTATTTACTACATCTTTCTTTTTACTTTGTGGGCGGGGGAGGGAGGAGGTTGTTTTGTAGTTCTTTTCCTAACTTAAAGTAGACATGTAGCTCATTAACTTTCAGGCACTCATCAGTTTTTTTTTGTTGTTGTTGTTGTTTTTTAAAGATTTTATTGGGGAATTGGCGGAGGGGAACAGCGTTGGGGAATCGGGGAAGGGGAACAGACAAGTTGCTGTCTTTTTGTTCTTCAGTTTAGTTGCGGAGGATGTTGCTTCACTGTTGGTATCGTCATTGCGCTCTTCCCGGATGAGGCAGATCGGTCGCTGGCCTCTGGATGTCGCTCACCGCGGGTATTGGCAGCTCACTCTTGGCTGCCAGCCGCTCACGCTGGCTGCGGGCCACTCACTGTAGCCTATGGCAGCCCACTGCAGCAGGGGCTGCAGCCCACACCATCACTGGGGCTCGCACAGCCCAGCTCCAGGTGGAGCTGTTGTTAGCTGTAGAGGGCAGTGTCACTGGCCCTCTATGTGGGATCCAAACTGGGGCCCTGCTGCTCAGAGCTGGCGTCCCAAGCCAACTCGTAACCAACATGCCACTCAGACGGCCTGGCAATTTCTTCTTTGGTGGCAACTGATGCCTTTAGTTTCATATCTGTCCTTTCAGAGATATTTTATATAAGCAAATATATGCGTATGTGTAAATATATATGCATGTGTGTGTATTTCTAAATATATAAACAAATATATAAATACATATATATTTTATTTATTTATTTATTTATTTATTTATTTATTTATTTATTTTTTAGCTGAGCCATCCTGCCACCTGTTGGCAGCTCAACGGCAAGTCAGTTCAGGCTGGCATCAAACCGTTGTTGCTTAGAGCTCAGCTCGCACTCTTGAGTGAGCTCTTAACCAACTGAGCCACTCGGCCGGCCCACATATATGTATTTTTTTAAAATGTTTTTACATAAATATTAGTGTATAATACACACTGTTCTGCCTGCGCCCTTTTTACTTAATATATCTTGGAGATCATTCCATATCAGTGTTACCAGAAAAACTTTCTTATTATTTTTTGCATGATATATCATTGTATAAATGTATTATAATATAACTGGTCCCCTTTGATGGGTATATATAATGTTCTCAACTTTTTAGTATTAAAAACAATGCTGCAATGAATAAACTTGTTTGCATATAATTTGATACACGTGTGAACATATCTAGAATTAAATTTCTAGACATGGAATTGCTGGCTCACAATATACATGCTATTGTTATTTTGATAGATATTGCTAAATTTTCTTACAGAAATGATGTACTAATTTCTCTAATGTGTGAGAGTGCCTGTTTTCCAACACCCTTACCAAACATAATCTGAAAAAATAATTCAAACTTTGGAGAAAACCCATTAAATTTTCACAATTAAAAGAAAAATGGCAAATCAAGAAGTCCAATGAAAAGCATAGTAAAACCAACAAAAATATTTGAGAATGATTGTTTTTAAAATGGTTTCATGTGATATTGCTCAGGGCATTTCACTCAGGACATGTCAGAGTTTAGAATTATTAATTACTTTTAGATTGCTGCTGCTTTCTATTGATTCATTAGTTGTGGTTATCATAGAGCTGTTATATATTTGCTGTCAGTTTTATTTTGAAGAAATTCAGAGGCTCTATTACAAGCACAGTAATTTCATGTGATTCCAGATTTTACTCATAATTTCCATATTTTTTATTAATTCTAACTTTGGACTTAAAGCTTGTTATTTTATCACATATCTATTTTTTGTGGAAAAAATAATATAAAAATTATTATAGATGAAAAAGTAACTAAAGTATGATCTTAAAATCACAGATATCAGAACTTTAGATATTTTTAAGTTAAAGAATCCTCTATGACTGAAAATGGAGTCAAAGAATGAATAAAACCTTATGTTACATATAATTTTGGTAGGACTTTTGGTGATCAAAAGTAAAAAAATATAATGTATGTTATGTTGAAATAAACAGACATGTTCTTTTACAAGGAAACAAGATCATTTTCAAAAACCTTGGCATGCAGGCTTTTAAGGCTAAAGTAAAGCTCTCTCACTTTGAGACAATTGTCATATAATGCTCCTCAGCTCCCGCATAACAAACTATACCAAGCATTTCAGCCACTTACTGCATAGGAAAATTTCCTATTGTCCAGGCAGTGATTTGAAAGAGCAAATTAGCTCATGTGGAAGAATAGGAGCTCAGAGTTTTGCTTGCATACACACCTGACAGAACCTTTTAAAAACTCAAAAAAAAAAAGTAAATTTCCTGAAATCTTTGATTAAAATGGATACACCTAGAATATGTGCCATGTTTATCCAGTGGTTAATTTGTCCTTAGGAATATCATAGCATCCCTTGGGAGATACAGCACCTGGTTTGGACTTTCTCAAACTGTCTTAGCATAGCCATAGAAATGATTATTTCTGATTGATATTCATTCAGATCTTTGACCTAGATTTGTTAGTGGAAGAAAATGCAAAGTAAGAAATGACAGTAGTTGATGTTATTTCAGGCGCTATTGGATAAGAAGAATAAGGTACTTGAACCAAAGAAACCTCTCCTCTTTCTCCAAAGAAAGTTAGTACCTCCACCTCGGCTTCCAACTCCAACCTTGGAAATGACTTCCAGTGTAAGTGTGACACTTTTTTATTTGAAATGCTAAATTCAGCACTGCTGCCTATTTATTCTTAGAATAGTCTGGATTAAAAACAAATAATGTAACAGTATTAATTTCCCAAGATCTGACTGATGTTGCCTTTTTCTCTTATGTTTTTTTCAAAATCAAACACACATAAAAGCAAGCAATATAAAATGAAATGCAATCTCAACCCAGTCCTTTTCAAGAACGAAGACACAAAGAATAAAAAGATTTCCCAAGACAAATAGGCATCAAAAGGGTAATCCTCATGTATGTCAAATAAAAAAAGTTAAAGCGATGACCAGTTAGTATAACTATCTTCCCACGTGGGGAGATGGCCGATGACAGTTGGAAATGGGAGGAATGACATGCCAGGAAGTCGACCACACAGGCTGCCTTCTGAGGGAGGACTGACTCAGGGTTCACCCTGATCAGGGCGGTACCTCAGCTTGGTGGATTCCCACACTCAATTTGAGCCAGGTACTGGAGTTCATTAGGATTTGAAGGACTGACTCAGACTCCACAAACCCACAAGAAGCTGCTGGCGACACCACAATGTAAGTTTAGTATTTTACAGAGAGAAATATAACTGCCTGGTGACTCAGATGCTCCTCCTGGCAGGTCCACCCGTTATCTCCCAGCATAGGGCATTTCTCACAAGAAGCCTGGTTGTATTCAGGTTGCTGTGCATCATCAGAGGGAGGGGAGTTAACAGGAGAGCCACCAGCACCTCTGATGGGCTGGCTCTGTGGCGGGACTGGAGTGCTCCCACTGACTGGCCAGGATGCTTCTGGGCAGCACCCCATTTTCTCGACTCTGTGCCAGCCACTGCCTGTGTAATACATGATCTTTCACGTGTGTTAAATGCCATCGATTTTGCTGTTGCTTTCTTCTGCATTCAGAGGTGCCTTAATTAGATTTGCAGACCCTACTCTTCCTGTTTTTGATACATAGTCATTGAAGGTGATTTTTGTAGGCAGCTAACCTTGTACATGGTATTCTGATTTTACTTTCTAGCTAAATTTTTGTGAGAAGCACTCCAGACATAGACTAGCTGTATTCTTTGTCTATTTGTGATCATGAAAAAAACTATTGCAAAATAAATGTTATCAACAATACTTGTTACTTCAAGAAAGATTTTGCTGGGGCCGGCCGAGTGACATGGTGGTTAAGTGCTGGCTTGAGAGAAGCCAGGGCCCCTGGTTCAGGTCCTGCATATGAGAGCCAATGACATTGCCCTCAAAAAAAATAAAAAGAAAGATTTTGCTGGAAAGGAATATAGAAAAATCATAATGGCTTAATTTGTAGTGATAGCATGACAGTGGGTGAACTTTTTGCTTTTGATATGATTCATTAATGATATTTATAATGACAAATAATAATAGATTTTAACAATACAGTAAATAACATTTAAAATAACTATATGTTCAGTGAGGGTAGGGCCATGTTTTATTTCTCTTTAAATCCTTCTGGCATTTAGCACAGTCTCTTTTGTTTGTTGCAATTCTTCAAAAACTATTTGATGCTGATTGCTCTTCTCAAACTGCTTGGTTCTCCCTTTGTTCTTTTAGGAGGAAGAAGATAAAGAAATGGCTGTTATCTACCTTCAAAAGTTACTTCGGGGCAGAGTTGTTCAGAACATGGTGTGTAGGGTCCAACAGCTGGCCCTGTGCTTCTCCTTTGAAAATAGATTTATAGAATGTGTATGTGCTTGGTTTCTTGGGGTGAATTCTCGCTTGCACCCCGCTGTCTTGAGTTATTCTCTCCACTGCCATGGATTGTCCAGTGTCAAGGACAGCCAGGACCTGCCTGCTGTTTGCCACAGTTGTAGCCAAGGAGTGTGCAACTAAGGTCCTCCTTGGGACTGCTAAATCCAGCAATTTTCTTACCTGAATTTTGACAATTAAAGCATCACAAACCAAGTGGCTTTCCTAATTTTCGACAAAGTTATAATTATTTGAGTTTGCATATAACTAACAATAGCTGAATAATAAATGAAATAGCTACGTAATATACTACAGTTGTTTTGAACCCCTACTCTGTGCCCACATTATATATTCTTTGCTTTACATATATCATCTCTTTTTTTTCTATCCATTACTCCCTTTTACAGGCAAGTAATGTGAGTCTGAGAGAGATGATGTTAATTGCCAGCAAATTCACCTCTGGTCTTCCTGACTGTGAAGCCCTCGCCAGATTATTTGTGCTGCGAGAGCAGGCCCTCAATTTAAAAATGGACTGATATAAAGCCCCAGCCACAAACATTTTCTTGTCCCTAGACAGTTATAATTCTTAAGAGACTCAGTTATGAAGAATAAGTCCAGGGAAGCTGGGCGAGCATATTGAGCTCCGCATATCCTTGTTTCTCCCTTCAGTATTTCCTCAGGAGAAATGCCACAGTTCAGACAGCACATTGTGTTTTATAAACCAGGGACAGATCTGTTGGGGGAGAAAAAACAAACACAGCCATGAAATATACCATCCCTGGGTTCCTTAGGAAAGGAGCACAGGAAATGAGGGGAAGGTTCAAGTTTCTTAATTTGACCCTAAGTTGTCACCTTGTCGCTGCAAGGCATTTTGAGAAATTGAGTAAACAGCTCACTCTTAACTCAGCTCCTTCTTTGCCTGAGCAGCCGAAGGTGTGGAAAAGAGGGCTGAACTTGCTCAGTGGAACACACCTGCCCTGTCATCCCAAAAGGCAGGGCAGAACCCACTGTTCACAAGTCACTGAGTGTGAGTCCTTGTACCTGGCACAAGGGATGCTAAGCTGCAAATCTTTCTTGGTTTTGATTTGATGCAGATGTTTGAAGGGAAAGAAAAGCGACTGGAGCTGATCCAGGAGCTGCGCACTACCCACGCACTGCAAGAAGATGACAGGCTGGTGAAGAAAGCTGAGAAGCAACTGACCTTGGCCTTACAGCGGCAGAGGCATTTGCACGAACACAAGGTTCTTACCTTTTCTTTCTTGTTACATTTTCTCCCTTGATTTTTATTATTGCGTGGGCAACATTATAATAATGATAAATAAAATGTTGGAAAAGAAACATTTCCCCACAATCCCCGTCACTCTATCACAGTCAGCATTTTAAAACAGTGTGCTGTAGTCCATAATTTGAATTCCCATTCAAATTGCCCTCACTGAATCGAATATAGTATTATTTTCTTTATTTGCAAAACAACAACAACAACAAAAAAGACAGGAGAAAGAAAAAATAAACCTACATTTTAAAAGGTTTTTCCCAACTGATGATTGCTACATGGGATGGGGGTGGGCATGAGGAAGAAGGGGAAGGGACAAGACAACATAAATTGGTAACTACAATATTGCCGCAGGGATAGAAAAGACAGTTTGGGGAATATAATCAATAATGTTGTAATTATTTTTTAGGGGGCCAGATGGATTCATGTCTTATCAGGGAGACCACTTCATGGACGGTGTAGAGGCCTGACCTCTGCACTGTACATCTGAAGCTGCCATTGAATAATATTATTTGTCAACTATAATTTAATACATATATATAGTCATGGAATGTGGAGTACAGTGTGGAAATGGAGTCATTGGAATTGTAATAGATATGTATGATATCGGGGGTGGAGTGGCAGTGGATGGGAGGAGAGGGGTTGTCACTTTGTAAGGGGTGAAAAGGATAACTAGTGCATTGTTCCGTACACTTGAAACTAATAATAAAAATAAATAAAAATAAATAAAAAGGTTTTTCCCTTCCAATTTTTCTTAACTATTTGGCAACTCTACTACGCACATATTTCAGTTAGTGGGAGTTTAGCAAAATGAATAAGTAACAAAAGCAATAAGAAAAAGGTGAGAAATGAGATTTATTTTTAAATATCAGCACTTATTTATGAGGTTGGGAGCTGTACATAGCTCATGCTGGTTATATTGCTTATTAAATATGTTACTATCTCGTGATATTCTGTGACTTTCATCATGACCTCTGCACCTTGCTCACCTGACAACAGCTGGTGATAGCAGCTCTAACCCAACAACTGTAAATGTTTTCCTGTTCTCTTCTGGTGTTCGTCTCTATATACACAGTTTTGAATGTTGTTGACTGCAGTGTAGATGCACCTTTACTACCTCTTCCTCTTATCTGTACATCAATGTGAGAAAGAATCAATTTGCACAGAGTTTAGTGTTCTAAGAAAGTAAACTTACAATAAAGTTAATATGACCCATCTTTAGTAACACATATAACTCTTGTGCTGTGTGGAACTGGGCACAAATGATAAGCAGCTTAGAAAATAGCACAGCTCTCTTTCTTTTACATGACAGCAGGACTGGATGGTCACTGAGTTTGGGGGTGCTGGTGTGGGGAAGGCAGGAAGAAAGCCACAGGCTGTGAGATCCAACTGAGGCACCATGGAAAGAAGAAGAGAATGTGGACACTGGAGCATCTGAATCTAGAGTCTGAGAGTGCTGGAAAGGATGGAGGCAGGGCTGCACTTGTGTTCAGATGGGGAGCAGAATGCCCTGGAAGCACCGGGTCCCAGGACCTGGATAGGAAAATGCCCTCCTTGGCCCTGAGAGGTTTCTGATTATAGACCTTGGCAGGTACAGCTAAGCCAATTTAGGCTTTTCAACTTACCTAAGCCATTTAGTGGACAAATCCCTGACTGATTTCATGTCAGCTGAGAGCTAAGGGAGGAGTTCGTGGGAAGAGCTATAGTAGCCATGGACTCACCCTGCTGACCTTCGGCTGTACTTAGATACACCAGTGATATGCAGGGGCTGGAGGGAGCAGGCACCTCACGGATGCCTACAGCAATGCTGATCCTCTCCTTTTCTCCTCTTATATTTTCTGCGGAAAACAATCCAGAAAATGCACAGTTCCCAATTATATAATGCATTACACGATATGACTGCAGCCGAATCACCTTGCTGAATATTTTACTTAATTTTCAAATTAAATCGTACTACCTGAGTGTACCCCCAGTTCTTGCTGAAGGAGGAGGCTGAACATGAGCAGGAGGGCATCTCAGCATGTTAAAGGTTGTGTCTGCCCCCAAGTGAGGGAGCCGTGATCCCTGGGCATGAGAAAATCTGTTTATGATCTCTGGGCTGAATGACCACTGTTTATAAATGTACGGAGTGGTGAGATGCTCTTAAGATTCTCTCCCCTTCTTTCTACCTCTCCCTATTGTGTAAGTAAAGCCGGACTTTGTGGTGAAAAGGTATGTGTGGGCTGGGCAGGGGGTAAGGCAGAGGGTGAGTATGTTGGGGCTAACAACTACCCAGTAGCCATACCGCCTTTGAGACCTGTGTGGATTTCCTCCCTTCAGATACAAATGAGAGGGGAACTGAGCACAGAAGCAGAACTGTCAGTGTTAAAGTAGCATGTGACTGGGAGGCTGGGAGGAGAGCTCTTTGCCTTTAGAGTTGAGGATGGGAGAGGGAACAGGTTGAAGTTTCAAAGGACACAATCTCCTTAGACACATTTATTCTCCGTGTGTCAAAGCCGAGACAGAGGGATCCATAAATAGATATTGTGGCTTATTTCTGGTCAAGAACTCCAGACCTCCGTTTTACCTCAGTGATCACATAGTCATATATTTTTCCTGCTCTGTTTCAAAGATAGTTGTTAATGACTTTGAAGTTATTTAAAAGAATAACTTCAAGATTCAAGATCTTAAAATTCCCCAAACTTGTGTTAAAGGATCAAGCACTAAACAATTAAAAGGTACCATGAGTGAATTTCTACGAGATTCTATTTTATTAAACTCTAACATATTTTGATAAAACCCTTGACATATCCCTTCATATCTGTGAAGACATAGCACTTTACCTTCTGGATAAAACCGAAATTAAAAAAATACAGTCTGTGTGGACATTAACAGAAATGTTTTGCTAAATCGCCTTTGTAATTTGAGGACTACAATCCATCAGTGACTGAGCAATCTACTTTCTCATGTCTAAGTTTGTACCATAAATTTTCCTAGTAAGAACGCTTGGGATAGGGCCAGTCGAAAGAGAATATTCCTAATAAAAACTAAGTGCATTCTGAAAATGAAGTGACTGTCAAGAGTTCTGGGTAATCCAGCAGGCCTCCTTATAAATCACCATGCTTAGTGGAATTTGTATCCATAAAATTGTTATTTTTAAGGTGTCAGTAGTTGAAAACCATTTGGCTGGACTAGAAGGAAGGGCCCTGGCAGACATGTTTGACTTCCTGTCCAAAGAGCTGGTGAGACTACAGGAGGAGAGGAGAATCCACGCCTTTGCCATGCTGGCTGAACGACAGCGGAGGATGCGAGAAGCTGAAGAGAGTGGTCGGCGCCAGGTGGAGCAAAGGCGCCTGCGCGAGGAGGACCAGATATTTAAAGAGGCAAGTGGGGGCAGCGGGATGTCTGGAAACCGGCTGTAACAAGCGGAGTCAAGTCAAGGGAAACTCATGATAGGAAATGGCATTTGTTTTTCATTTTTCATTATATTCAACAAATATATATTGAGTTCCTATGTGCAAAGGCATTGTGGATACTTTGGAGCTTACTATATAACATGCATGTAAACGTAGAACTAGGAAATGTAGTAAGTTTCATGAAGGAAATGAATGGGGCCCAGTGACACATTTTAAACACATTATTATGCTTTCTCTATGGAGAACAGGTTGAAGGGAGGACAGAGTGGAAACAAGGAGACCAGAAAGGCAGCTGTTGAAGTAGTTTGGGCCAGAGAAACAGGAGAAGTCACATATGATGTCCAGTTTCCAGCTTAGCAATTGGGAAAATGATAGTGCTATTTTCTGAGGTGGGAAAGCTGACAGTGGAATAGGTTTAGGGGCATAGGTTTATCAGGAATTTGATTTATATGAATTTTAAGACATCTTATTGGAGGTGTCATTTCAGCAGATGGATATCCAAGATAGAATTCAGAAGACAGGTTTTGGCTAAAGATACAAACTTGAGAGTTAGGGTACCAGGTTGGTAAATTAGAATTCTGACCAAGACACAATGAATGTTAAGTTCCAAAGTGACCAAGATGCAAATTCAGAGGAAATTTGAGGAATCAGTAATATCTCAAAACATTCTTACCCTCATTGAGAATATGACAGGTCAAGAGTTGAAATTGGAGGGATTGGTGAGGAAGATGTCTTTGAAGGGGCGACTAATGCTGTGACTGATACTCCCCTCAAAACACACCCAGAGATTAGGGGTGGTACTTCCCTTTCCTGTAGTCATTGGAGAGCTTGATATGTATTCTTTCAGTTACGGTATCTGAGCCCCTAGGAATGGAGAGGAGGGGAGCTGGGCTAGCTGGCTGCTGTGGAGGTGGGCACAGAAGAGGCTGTATGGGTGGCCAGCTCACCCAGAATATGTCAAGGCAAAGACTTCTGTGAGACTGTGTGAGAGTTTCCTTTGGGCCAGATGTGGCCCACATGGGAAAGGAAGAGCCAACCTGGAATTTAAAAAAATTCTTGTCCAAGATGGATGTTGAATTGTATATGTGGATACTTTTGAGCTTCTCAGTTAAAGAAAAGAAAGAAAAAACTGCCACATCAATTTGGAGTCTTCATATTTGATTTGAGATTTTAAGAATTTACCCAATTCCCATGGAATTAAGATTGATCCATGAGTAGTATTTGGTGTGTATTTTTTTTTTTTGAGGGCCGTGTCACTGGCCCTCTTATGTGGGACCGAACCAGGGCCGCTGGGCTTCCCAAGCCAGCGCTTAACCACCGCGCCACTCAGCCGGCCCGGTGTGTATTTTTTTAAATTATAAAATTGACTGAAGCAAAACAGATTGTCCTCCCTCTATACTGCTTAAGAAGTTTGGGGTTCTATATTGTCAAATTCAGCTTTTTAACTGTATAATAATTCGTATTCTAGCTTCCTACCACCCTAACACATTTAGCTTCAAAAAGTGTTACTGAGATTTAGAAATGAACGAAGCAGAACTTTCTATCCCCTACCTTATGTCACTAAGAAAAAACCAGCTAGAATGGGAAGAACCAACTGGGATTGAGAATAAAAAGGAAAGGAACCACTATGCTCAAAAACACAGAAAAGAAAAAGCTGGTAAAGGCTTCTGAGAAGGTACTTCCTAAATAGGAATGACCCCAGGAAATGTCAGCCATGTTTAGGAAGGCAAGAAAGGGTTAAGATGACCCTCGCACCTGATTTAAGGATCAATTATGTAGAGAATGTATCCGTCTATTGACCCCAGATTCAAATACCATTTGTCATTTAAATTCCCAATTTCCCTTCATACAACCCTGTTAAAGATAAATATACTTGCACATACATATACCAAAACATAGAAAGTATGCATGCATTAATTAAATTTTCAGAAAAATAACATACAAATATTGAAGAATATAGACTCCTATTTAAACATACACAAATACATATTCATAAATATAATCCAGTGTGCTCATTATGGAGGAACACAGGTAGACATACATATAGCCATCTAGATGTTTCCTTAGTCACTCATGCACATACAAGCACAAATGTATCTGGAAACTCACACATGTATCAAGATATGCAGAAGTGCACACATACGTATGTTGCTACAGTGAACTGTATTAAACTTCCCACCTTTGACCTATTACGAGACTCAGCTGTCCGATTGTCCCATAAAGGTGGCCTTGCTTCCTGAGTAAGACTGTGGGCTCCTAGAGCAGGCATGTTGTGTGGCCCTTGGTGCCTTCTATAGCACCAGCAGAGATGCCTAGATATAACAGATATTGAGCAAATATATTTTGGTTGCTTGCTTGTTTGTTTGATACTATATTAAACCAGTCATTTGGTCTCTCTCATAGGGAAGGCATAGGAATTCAAGGTTATGGACTTGGTGTTTTCTAGGTAGATAGCTATCCAGTAAACATTATATACTTAGGGTGCTGCTGCAGTGCCAGTCAGGCAGCAGGTGCTGAGTTGCTACTGAGTCGCAGGCATTATCTCAGACACAAAGAAATATTCAGATATGAAATAGAAAAGTGCCTTCCCCCTGGAAGTTCAAAATAAGATGAGGGGACAGAATCCATACAACACTGAGTGTGCCATGCTTGATCCTTCCTGTGTGTCCACCTGTCAAACAGACAGAGCTTAACTGTATTATTATGGTTGTATACTTAGGGAGCAAAACTATAAAGAAAAGGAAGTGTTTACCATAAAATCATGAGATTGGAAAGGGGCTGTCATCAGGAAAAACCCAAAGTGGTCTTCGGGGTGACTAGCTGTGGCTGCGTGGGCACTGGCTCTACTCTCATTCATTACGCTCTGCATTTATGCACTCTGCACTTCTCTAAAGATGTGTCATATTTCACAGTTTCAAGAAAGCTTAAAAAAGAAGCAGTGCAGGGCTGAGCTGATGTGATAGTTCAAAAAAATTCATCAGAGATCCTGGGTCCCTCTAGCTTTCTGCCTTTCTGTCCCTGAGGCATGGACCTCATAGCAGTTTAAAATGACTTCTAGTGCTCCAGCATTATGTCCCTATGAAATGAGAAATGAAAAAGGGGGGAAAAAAAAGCTAGATCTTTCCCTTTAAGAGTCCTTTCTGGAAGGTGCCCAGATTACTTCTGTGTATATTCCCTTGTCCAGAACTATGGGTATTAAGAAATATAGTCTATTCTAGGGACCTGTTGGCTCAGCTAAAATCCAGGGGCTTTATTATTTAAGAGGAAGGAGAGAAAGGACACTGGGAAATACCTCTTAGTCGCTGCCATAGTTAGATGGTTTGACCAAGTCACATTGCTGGTAAGAAAAAAGCCGGGATGCAAAACAGTGTTATTGACTGTGAAACCCATGATCTTTATGAATTGCTATATTGCTTACCCTCAAGTAAGACCCATAATTCTAAAATGGGCTAGATGGGAGGGGGCTGCCCAGAATGGGTAAGCAGGTGGATTGGAAACAGACTGACTAGATAGTAAACAAAAGGAATGTTCAATGAAGTGACTATTGACTTAATGAAGGAAATTGATGTGCTTTAAAAAAAAAAAAGTCAACCAATATTTGTGCATTTTCCTTGTCTTGTTAATAGTAGGATTCCTGTTCTCAGTAACTGGGTTTTTGCAGGTGGTTAAAGTTCACCAAAGTACTGTATCTTCCTATTTGGAAGACATAATACTGAAAACTGAAGAGAATACTGCAGAAGAACAAGCCAGGGCCGAAATTGAGAAGATGGCTGAGGAAATCAACAACATTGCTTATGAAATGGAGAGCCGGTATGTACAAAGAAAGTGCATGGTAGGATGGACAGCCTATTTTCTGTTACTTATATGTAATTTTTTTTTTTAAGATTTAATTGGGGAATTGGGGGAGAGGAATAGCCTTGGGGAATTGGGGGAAGGGAAACAGACAGATTGCTGTCCTTGTGTTCTTCAGTCTAGTTGTGGAAGACGTTGCTTCACTGGCCCATGTTGGTATCATCATTGAGCTCTTGTTGGGTGAGGCAGATTGGTTGCCAGCCTCTGGACGGCCACTCACAGCAGCTCATGGCAGCTCACACTGGCTGCTGGCTGCTCACACTGGCTGCCAGCCACTCACTGTAGTTACGGTAGCCCACTATAGCAGAGGCTGCAGCCTACATCGCCGGCAACTCACGGCAGCCCAGCTCCAGGTCAAGCTGTTGTTCACCATCTTAGCTGTAGAGGGAGCAGCATCACTGGCCCATGTGGGATCCAAACCAGGGCCCTGTTGCTCAGAGCTGGCATCCCAAGCCAGCTCTTAACCAATACGCCACTCGGCCAGCCCTTGTGTGTATTTTTAAGAGCTTAAGATTCCACCACCAAGGACACCATGCTTCAGTGTCCATTGCTTTGTTTGCATGACTCTTTAGAAGCTAAAACGCCTATACCTTTGTATGGTAGGAGCATTGGGAATAGAATTTTCAGTTATCCTGCATGGTCTGGATCGCTTGCATATTATTTGCTTTTAGAATACCACAAGCATGAAAGCAATGTGAGTAAGTACTTGCAACATTACCTGGGCTTCACCCCAAGGTGTTTGGCTTCCAAGTATAAGTTGTATCTCTAATATTCCCTTCCTGGCAAGCAGGACAAATGAAGGACAAGGTCAAATCTGAATTTTTCATGGAGTTAACCAAGCTCAGCAGGAATACAGTATTTCAGATCACTTAATCCAGGAAAAGGCAATGGCTGGATTTGAGCAGTGGAGTTCCTTACATAATAAGTAAGGAGGATCTAAGTATAAACAGGCAACTCAAGTAAAATAGTTTAATTTTTTTTTTTAGCCGAACTCAGCTTCAGTCAGAGGAAATTGTTGCCGAGTTGGTTTATAGTTTCCTGATCCCAGAGGTGCAAAGGGACTTTGTCAAAGAAAAAGGTAAGCCAGTGTAAATGCTTCACTTTATGTTTTTTTTAAAGATATGAATGATTTTCACCATCCCAGAGATTTGGGGAAATTTCTGAAGAAGAACCACTGAGCTTTCTTATGTCAGAATATGTCAAATTCTCTTCACACCATCCGATTCCAGAGTGTAATCACTTCTAGTATAGATGGGGTACAGTTCTAATAAGTTTGACAGAGTATCAAAATCCAAACCTTCTTTAACAGGAAGTTCCCAAGTTCCCAGAAGAGGTGTATTTTGTGACTTAGTTTTTTTTTTCTTTTTAACATAAAGCAAATATTGAGAATGTGCAAGATATTCAAATTTCAGCATCCTTTTGTTAAGCAGGCGACATGCAAGGTGGGTGTTGAAAAGCTGGGATGCCTTCAAGGGCTTAAATCGACTCTGCTGCTCTGCCTGTGTCACAAATAGATTGTGTTTCTGTGAGGGGTGTATCTAAGTATAAATATCCTCATATGTCATTTGTCAGAAGTGGCATGTTTTTAAAGATTGATGCTTTCAGGGCCGGCCGAGTGGCTCAGTTGGTTAAGAGCTCTCTCAAGAGTGCGAGCTGAGCTCTGAGCAACAGCAGTTCGATGCCCAGCCCGAGCTGAGCTGCCTTAGCTAAGCTGCCAAGAGGTGGCAGGATGGCTCAGCTTAAAAATAAAAAAATAAAAAAAAAAGATTGATGCTTTCACTTAATAGAGAAGGAGGAAAAAAAAAAAAAAGAAACACATCTTTAAAAAAAAGAATATTCTCCTGGGGCTTTCAGACTGTTGGTAACAGACCTGATCCTAGAGGGAGGGTGCAACCAGAAGATCAAAGATCAATACTTAAATGATATTGCAGAAGGTTTCAGAGTTATGCAGGGGGGTGCTGGACAGGTTTAAGAGAAGTGTAAAAGTGATTTGATTTCCGATCACGTAACCAGGAGTAAAGGAATGATGGAGTTCACATGCGTTTCAAGAGAACAAAGAAATATCTTATTTTCCCATTGTATGATTGAACTGTAGTTTTTAAAACAGTACCCTCTAGCAATAAGCATTTAATTTGTTTCCAGTGTGTTTTCCTGCAACTATTGGTGCTGCAAGCAATATATTTTACACATATCTTGCTTTTGAGAGTAAATTCCTAGCAGCGCAATGCTAAAAATAGGGTATGTACATTTTACATTTTGGTAGATACTACCAAATTGCCACCACTAAAATGTTGTTCTAATTTATACTCCCATCAACAGTGTATGATAGTGTCTACAGCAACAAAATTTAATTTTCAAATCAAATAATAAATATTTCTGTGTCACCTTATACTATAAAAGGGATCTTGTGTTAGCTAGAGCCTTAAGAAAATATGCAACTCCTTTCTACTTCTCCTAGGTCCCAAGTGAGGTCAGCTTCAGGTCAATTCCACCGGAGGGAACTGAAGGAAAGGGGGAAATAGTGTGTTGAATAGTTACTAGTCTGTGACCTCCCTCCCCAGTTCTCTTGGCTCTGAGGGGAAGGAGCTGGAGGGAAGGCTTGAGCTGAAGGAACCCAGTGGGACTTGTCTGTGGGCAAGCTGGGCAGGTCCTTACCTCTCCCCTTTATATGCATACCGTGTGAATAGGGAGCACACACTAGGACCTTTTGTTTCTCTTTTCAAATAAGAAAAGCATAGTATTATATATACTCTTCACCCCAAATTAAGATAATATTATATGCGGACAGTTTTGAGATATCTTTTTTTGTCAAAAGGCTAATAGATCGGAAAGACCTTGAAAAGACCTGTACATACATATAAAATAACAGTAACTACCAAATTTTAAATGCATACTGAGTTCCAGGCCATGTACTAAGCATTTTTAAAAGTACTTTATCTCAATGTCTTACAGCAGTGATGGGTGTGTTCTCATTTTTCATTTAAGGAAATTAATGTTTAGAGGCATTATACAACTTGCATATTTGAAACATGGTCTGTGAGGCTCCAAAGTCCCTTACTTTCAACCATACTATTGTGAAGTGCTATAAGTTCCTGTGTGATTTACTCTATATAAACTAGCTGATACCTAAGTAGCATAGAGTCCAATCCACAGGACTTCTTACTGTCCTTTACTATCTGGATGACTTTGGTCAAATTACCTAATCTCTCTGTGTTTCAGTTTCCTCATCTGAAAATGGGAATATTAATAATACTCTCTTTTAGGGTTTTGGGGTGGTTTAAATGAATAATTATGTCCCATAAACAGTATCTGGCACAAAGTAAGGACAGATGCTGACTGCTAATATCATATCACCATCATCATCATCACGATCACTCCTTTCCAAGGGAAATGGGATGCTTAACATACTAAGCCTTGATAATAAACATTCTCAGAGTTTGGAGCTAGGACCATCTTCTAAAGCCATGAGCTCAGAAACTCATTGTCAATCAACAAGCACCCTTCATATTAGGAATTAAGGCTCAAAGAGAAATACGAGACCCCTTACCTTTAAGTCATATATGATCTTTGCATTATGAAATTTGCATTACAATGCAAAATTATCGTTTCTATCACGACTCTCTTGAAAACTTTTGGGAATGATTTCATTCAGATTTTCACAGTAAAATTTCTTCTGTCACTTTGGCACAGTGAGGAACGCACAGCGGAAGCATATTCTCGCAGCCCATCAGCTCATCCACAGGCACTCAGAATCTATGTTCCTAAGAAATTTTGCTGAGCAAGAGCAAGATGAGGTCTCAGACACTGATGAGTTACTAAAGGAAGAAATTCAACATGAGAAAGACAGCTAAGGTGAGTTTGATTTTTCATCTGTAAGGAAGTAGAGAGAGGAAAAGTAGCATCACTCAGCTTTGTGCTACACTCTGACAATCGTAATGTGAAAAGATTGTCCATTGTTTAAGAAAACAAAGCACTCCTATTTAATTGGCACATTTCATCTAGGTTATGGAATGTACAATTGAAATTAATAGAGAATAGAGTTGGTATTATAGCGATTGAACTCTTGTGACCAGAAAACAAAACTTCAGGTTATTTTTATGGTTTCTTTTAGCATGTGACTGTACTCCATTGCAAATAAAACTACAAAATGTGCCAGTGTTATTATAAAAACAAACAAACAAACTTGTTTTTATGGAGGTACACAAGGTACTCCTATCGCATTGTGCTAGTTTTACACATAGCATGAGGCACAGCCTGCCTGATTCTAGCCCAGATGTCTTCTGCAATGCCCACTAGGGGTTGGTCTTAGCCTCAACTCATGCTTACGAGACTAACATACCACATTTGATGTGATTTGAGCATCAGTCTACTCAGAAAGATATAATCAGACAGGAACCACAGTTTCCAGCTGGACAGAATCAGGCGTTTCTCCTCCCGTTGCAGCTCTTGCCACATCCATGCAAAGAACACATAGCTATTTTCTTTAGCCCGCAGGTGACAAAACTCAGGTGCAAGGCAACGAGATTCGCATTGGGTGGGTGCGGGAGCTGGCCTGGCTTACATGCCCCTGGGCCAGTGTCTCTTATAATAATTCCATAGGCAAAGTTTGTAGTGTCTCCCTAACTGATTTTCCCAGTGACCAAAGTCAGCACACTCAGGAAAGCTCAAAGCTACTGTTTCTTATTGGATATTAACAGTAATTTACAGCACCTCCCAATCACATGCTAGATCCTAATCAGGGATCATTTTTACCTTAAATGGTATTTCTTAGTAATGTAGTTGATATATACCACCTATCAGATTACTAGGAGAATAGAGTTAGAGAGTCAATTGAAAGTCAAATTCTCATGCAAAGGGGAAAGGAGTGAACCCTTTGCCTGTACCTTCTCCCTCAGCCCGCCCAGTAGAGGAACATCATCTGCCATTTTGGCCTGAGTGTGTGCTACCAGGTAAGGGAAGGTTTAGGGGGAAATTTGAGCCTGATATTTAGAAGGTCTGGGCATTGGCCAGCTCTGCCACTAACTGTATAATCTTATACAAATAATTTCACTTGAGGCTTGTCCATGCACATGTGACTAAGAGACCCTCTGCAGGGGAATCTATAGGGACTTTAATTCTCAATAAAGTCTCAATTAATTTTCATGGAAAGAAGGTTGAGAGGAGAGGGATTAAGAAAGATTGCAGAGAGAAAACTGATAAAGGACTCTTAAATATGAAGCTGTGGCTATAAATCACAGCAGAAAATCTTTTGTTTTTAATTAACAATGAAATAACCTCTGAATCATGGAAGATATAAACCATGTATTTATATATAATGTTATATACTATCTGTATAACAGAAATTCAAAGACCAAAGCATTTTGTCTATCTTGTTACTGTGATAAAAATCACTTTGATGTTGGGGTAGTCATTTTTCTTAGCAAATTTAATAATTTACATAGTTTGAGTTAAATACATCTGCATTTGCTTCTGAGTATAACACCTGTTGTATGACATCCATGGTGATCTGTGAGATCAAATCAGAAGAGTATTAAAACAATTTTCTCTTTTATACTTAGTGAAAGCAAAATACATTTCATTAAAATTGTAAAGCATATTGTAGTTCTAAAATATAGTTTAAAAAAATTCTAGTTGTCAGGCTAACTACAGACACTCAGCAAGGAAGAGCAACCAATAAATTAATAAAGTATCTTTCTAATACTTTATTAAATGGCTGGAATATGATGTTTAGTGGCCCCGACATATATGTTATTCCCTCTTCCTTCTCTCAGAAGGAAGGACAGATGTGAGATTATTTAATAATGCTTAGGGCAAGGAGCAGTAGACATGGGCCATTGATTTAAAAAAAAAATTAATCAGCTTGACGATAAGGAGCGCTAATAAAATAGTGAAGAATTTCTGGGCAAAAATCTAGGTAAAGACAAATTCAGAGCATTGGGTCTCTCATTTGGAGCCACTTTTTTTTTTTTCTTGAGGGAATATGCAAATTCTAGAAAATGTGGCTGAAAGGCTGAGCAGTGCTTTTATCAGCTTTATATAACCAGTGGAACAAAAACTGGAGTGAAGGCTGAGGCCCTGGCATATCTCCCGCATTTGGGTTGGGACTCCTAAAAGGCCATGCCCTAGCTGTAAGGGTTAATGGGAAGTAAACTGTCCCTCACATAGACTGCAGTTTAGTGTCTAATCATCTGAATGAAAAAAAAAAAATCTCAATCCCAGAAATTGAATTACAGAGATCCTTGATCCTTATTGCCTGAAGGAACTTGTCAGAAACAAAACTCAAATTCTCTTTGGAGAAAGTTGACATTATCTTAGACCTCAGTTTATTTTCATAAATAATTTTTTCAAGTTCAGTTTCCAGAATACAATCAGGATATCCAGGTTTATGAGGAGGCACAACAATTTAAAAAAGCAGCAGCAGAAATTACAGGTAATGAACACAGACCTAAAGGGATACAAAATATTAGAATTATTATACATAAATTTTAGAATAACTGTACTTACTACTTTGGACAGCTAGCCTCCAGAATTGTGAAAAAATAAATTTCTATGATTTAAACCACCCACTCTATGGTATTTGTTGATGGAAACCCAATCTGACTAAGACAGATTTTGGTACCAGGAGCGGAGTTGCTCTAACAAATACGTAAACATGTGGAAGCAGCTTTGGAACTAGATAGTAGGTATAGGTGGGAAGAATTTTGAGGTGCACGTCAGAAATACGTATGGATGTTAAGGACAATTCTAGTGAAGTCTCAGACAGAATGTGGAATGTGTTATTGGAAACCGGAACAAAGGCAATCCATGTTATAAAGCGGCAAAGAACTTGGCTATACTTTGTTCTAATGTAATAACTTGAAAGCAATGAAATTGGATATTTAGCTGAGAAGATTTCTAAGGTGTTGAAGGAGTAACCTGGTTCTTTCTGACTGCTTATAGTAAAATGTGAAAACAGAGAGAAGAAATAATTGTTCAGCAAAAAAGAACAAGAACTTGAAAATTCTTATCCTATCCATATTTCAAAAAATGAGAAAGTGTGTTCTAAACAGAACACTAAGGATATAGCTGAGCAGCTATTTGATTAAAAGTTTATGGGGATTATAAGAATAGGAGCACTGCAAGTTTGAACTGAAGTGGTTGGAGATGGGATGAAATGAAGGAAAGCTGCCAGACTTCTTGGGTTTGACAGGAGAGAAGATAGAGCTATTATGCTGCTAATGTGCACAATTCTTCAAGAAGAGGGAAAAATAACCCTGAAGGCGATTCAGATTATCAGGGCCATTGCCTCATTTTCAACAGGTCAGATGGCCTCTGCCCAGAACTTTAAGGGTGGGACCACACATAGGACCCTACCCTGGCAGAGCTGCAGTATTGGGAACCCCACCAAGAGCCATGGGGATGGGACAAAGCAGAGCTGACAGGCGGAGTAGTGCTACTATCCCAGTGACCTGGAAGGCAGGACATTGAGCCAAAGAGGATTAATCTCAGGCTTTAAGATCCAATAGAATTTGCCTGGCTAGGCTTTGGACTTGCTTTGGACCCATTACTCCTTTCTTCCTTCTGATTTCTCCCATTTGAAATAGAAATATCTATTCTGCACCCATCCCTCCATTGTATTTTGGAAGCACGTAACTTGTCTGATTCACAGCTGGAAAGGAACGTTGCCTCAGAATGAATCATACCTTGAGTCTCACCCGTATCTGATTTAGATGATATTTAGATCAGATTTTGGACTTTGGACTTTACAGTTGATGTTCAAATGAGTTTGGAGTTGTTGGGATGGAATGAATGTGTTCCATCTCGTATGAGAAGGACATGAATCTGGGAGTTGGTGGCGGGGAGGGATGGAATGCTCTGGACTGAATTGTGTCACCCCAAAATTCATATGTTGAAGCCCTAACCTCCAATATGTTGGCATTTGGAGATGAGGACTGTGGGTGATAATTAGAATTAGATGAGATCATGTGGGTGGGTCCCTCATGATGGGAATAGCATCCTTATAATCAGAGACACCAGAGAGTTTGCCATCTCTGTCTTTCCCTGACATGCAAGGACATAGTTAGAAGGCAGCCATCTACAAAATGTGTCATAAAGCAAGTGTCAGCCATTTCAGAGTTTAAATCATGTAGTGTGTTCCCTGATAAAAATGTAATGAAACTAGAAATCAGTGACAAGATAATTCTAGTATGTTTGGAAATTAAGAAATACAGTGGTAAATAAATGTTCATCAAAGTATTAAAATAGAAACTAGAAAATATTTTGAACTGAAAAATAACAAAAATGCTGTGTATTTATCAAACTTGGGGAATGCTTCTACTGTGGCACTTAGATGGAGAATTGTAGTCTTAAAAGCATTTATTAGAAGGTGAAAATAAGATTAAGCATTCTTTTCAAGAAATTAGAAAATAATGGCATATTAGATGCAAAAAAAGTAAAAGGAAGGAAATAATAAAATAAAAACAAAAGAAATTAATAAAAGGGAAAATAGATGCATCTCCTGAATTTAGGTAAGCTGTAGTAGGTAGGTGCAACAATTAGAGAAAATAAAGGATATGCTGTAAATGTCATATTTTTAAAGACATTGGAGAATTGTGGAAACAAAGGGGACAAAATGAACTACAATGGTAGAGGGGAAAGAGGACTTCCTAAGTGATCTGAGATCACTGGCCATTTTCTTCCCCTGGGACACTGGCCAAGTCTGGGCACAGGCTAAGATTCAGCCTTGCCCAAGGCAGAGGGACATTACTAAGGGAGTGTAAGCTGCTATATATACTTCCTGTGCTGTCGAAAGTTGAAACAAAAAGCAAGATTTCAGTTCCCACACATATTTGCGGTGAATATGTTTTCTGAGTTTAAACTACACTTCCAGGAGTGTTTTGTGGACCTTGAAAAAGTGCAAAAGAAATGTCCAGGGCCAGCCGAGTGGCGCGGTGGTTAAGAGCGGGCTTGGGGGCCGGCCGAGTGGCGCATTGGTTAAGCACTGGTTTTGGGATGCCAGCGGCCCCGGTTCGGATCCCACATGAGGGCCAGTGACACTGCCCTCTACAGCTAACAACAGCTCCACCTGGAGCTGGGCTGTGCGAGCCCCGGTGATGGTGTGGGCTGCAGCCCCTGCTGCAGTGGGCTGCCATAGGCTACAGTGAGTGGCCCGCAGCCAGCGTGATCGGCTGGCAGCCAAGCATGAGCTGCCAGTAGCCGCGATGAGCGACATCCAGAGGCCAGCGACTGATCTGCCTCATCCGGGAAGAGCGCAATGACGATACCAACAGTGAAGCAACATCCTCCGCAACTAGACTGAAGAACAAAAAGACAGCAACTTGTCTGTTCCCCTTCCCCGATTCCCCAACGCTGTACCCCTCTGCCAATTCCCCAATAAAAAATCTTTAAAAAAAATAAAATAAATAAAAAAAAAAAAGCGGGCTTGGGACGCCAGCGGCCCCAGTTCGGATCCCACATATGAGGGCCAGTGACATTGCCCTCTAAAAAAAAATTTAAAAAAATAAAATAAATGTCCATATTTCAGAATCTGTTTAACTGTGCAATGGGGCATGTCCACCTAACCTTCAATCAGAAGTGATTAATCTACATTGCAATGACATGCTAAAAGGCAAATATTGAGAAGAATCTACTCGAATTCTAGAAAAAGTTTCTAAGTAATAAATATGCACAACTAAAAGTGTAAGCTCATGGATTAATATTAGTATTGGCATCACATATCTGTGTGAAAGACATTTTCAAAGCTGAGATGGGGGAATGTCTCATTACACATCACCACTATTAACGGATGAACACCTGCAATCGATTTTGATGATATGAACCTCAATTAAGCAAAATGTTATCCCGTAAATAAGAGTTCCATTCTTCTCATTAGTAGACCTGTATTACAAAAAAACTGTAGTCAATCATTGTTATTATCTTTTGAATCTTATCAATAAAAAATTGTGACAATTTGTTTTCTTTCTTTTTATTTGAATACCTACATAATACCCTTGATTTTTGTCTTTTGGCCCACAATGTCTAAAATATTTACTATTGGGCCCTTTGCAGAAAAAGTTTGTCAGTCTCTGCTCTACAGCACTTAATATGAATGAAGTAGAAGTAAATACAGCAACATGGATGAGCCTCACAGATAAAATAAGGATCAAAAGAAGCCAAATACAAAAAAATTCTACAGCACGATCTATTTATATAAAATTCAAAATCAGCACTAAATTATGGTGTTTAGGAATGTAAATAAGTAGGAAGTAAAGATGTAAAGAAAAGTAAGGAAGTGATTACTGTCAAAATCAAATAAAAATAAGAATAGATTACTTTTAGAGGGTGGGGAGAGAGCTGTGATTGGGAAGGGGTAAGCTGGAGCTTCTAGGATTTCTTGATCTGAGTGGTGTTTACACAGATGAATACATGAATTCATTAAGCTGCACCTTGGTTTTCTGTATTTTCCTATATGTATCATATTCCATAATTAAAAGTTAGAAATATGTATGTATATTCACAAACATGTATGTACATGCATACAATATACACAGACATTCCTGGAAAGATGAACAAGAAATTGGTAAGTAGTTGCTAGGCACGGAAGCTGGAGGTCAGACTGACAGGAAAGAGACATTCCTCATGTTTATATTCTTTTGTAATTTGAATATTTTTACTGTGCACACATATTAAGTTTTCAATTATAACCTAGTTAATGTAATGGGTATTTTAAAGTGCTAGAATTTGTAAACTGAGACTCTGTGAGGTAAGAAACATTTGCCTCATGAGCTGGTCTATGTCCGGAGCTGTCTGACTTCAAAACCAGGGCTCTATGTAATTGAATCACAGTAATTTTTTGGATGTATTGATCTTATAATGATTGTTTCTAAAAAGATGACACAGTCCTAACCATTTGTGTTGTTTTTTACAGATCATGATCTTTTCTTAAAGAAGCTGTACAAATCATCATTAAGAATTCCAGTTGTCTTTGCCTCTCCCACGACGTGCACCTCTTATGGGCTTGTCAGTGTGTGATTCATGAGGAAAGAGATTCTGTTTCTTAGACTTCCGATAATTTAAAATGATTTTCAATAATAATAATAATCGAACGAAGGAGCTTTATTCTCTTTGATGTTTCATAGATGCTCTACCTCAAGACAAAGTTTTGTCATGTCTCATTTCAACATTTTGTTAACTAGGAGGATATGCTGGCTTGTGGAATCAAACAAAGGGCCATGTTACAGAATTTGTGTGGTTTTTTTTAAAGATTTTATTGGGGAATTGGGGGAGGGGAACAGCATTGGGGAACCCGGGAAAGGGGAACAGACAAGTTGCTGTCCTTTTGTTCTTCTGTCTAGTTGTGGAGGATGTTGCTTTACTGGTCCATGTTGGTATTATCATGGGCTCTTCCCTGGTGAGGCAGATCAGTCGCTGGCCTCTGGACGGCCGCTCACAGCGGCTCCTGGCAGCTCACACAGGTTGCCAGCCGCTCACACTGGCTGCCGGCTACTCACTGTAGCTTATGGCAGCCCACTGCAGCAAGGGCTGCAGCTACGCCGTCGCCGGCAACTCAACAGCAGCCCAGCTCCAGGTGGAGCTGTTGTTCACCATCTTAGCTGTAGAGGGCAGTGTCACTGGCCCTCATGTGGGATCCGAATCCCGGGCCCTGCTGCTCAGAGCTGGCTTCCCACACCAGCTCTTAACCAACACGCCACTCGGCCGGCCCTACAGAATATTTTTTGAGTAGCTTGCTTTGCTGTTCATAGTGCATTAGCATTATCTACTAAGGTTGAAAATATGCATATCCCATGACCCAGCATTTTATCTCCTAGATATATGCCCAATAGAAATGCACGAGTATTTGAACCAAAAGGCATGACAAAAATGTGCATAGCAATATTTTTCATGATAGCCCCTGAACTGGAAATCAAAATATCCATCTACATTGGAATAGAAAAATAAATGTTAGCATATCAATACAGTGGCACATCAACTCATCATCGAGCTTTACATTTAAGAAGAGGGTGATGCTGGAGAGCATCCTGCGCATCCTGTGTGTTGACAAGAATCAGTCCTGAATGGCTCCTTCCTCATTTAAAGATCAGTAATAGGAAAAAACAATAAATAAAAGCATGAACAACAAATGAACATGGGACCAATGTAAGGAATTTACAACAGAAAATATATGTTACTCTGAAAATATATTTTACTCTTAGAAAATATCTCATTATAGTAAACAAGAAAAGCTTCAGAAATGATCTGCTTGGTGTTTTTAATAGAAGGCAGAAAATAAATGGCCCCTAAGAAACTGAAGCAGGGAATAATAACAGAGGCCAAAAACCAGACAGATGCTGGCTGAAAAGTAAAGAAAGCTAAGCTGGCTAACATGAAAAATATATATACAAAAAGATTAAAAATACAGTGACATTCATTTGGGTGCAGTTAAAAGAACAGAAATCTCACAGCAGAGAATAAAATTGGTATGCTGCTGACAATGCGCTAAGTCACCTAGTATAGGATGGGGAGGAAAGGGCAAAGAGATAACAGTGACAAACAGGTTAGCTCTGGATGACCAATCCTACAAGTAATAGGAGTTCTTTTTTTTTTTTTTTTTTGTATTTTGTTTAAAAAAATATTTGTTAAAATGTAGCTAACATACAATATTATATTAGTTTCAGGTGTATACCATAGTTATTCAACATTTATAAACCTAAAGAAATGATCATGATAATAAGTCCAGCAACCATCTGACACCATAGTATGCTATCACAATGTTATTGACTATATTCCCTATGCTGTACATTACATCCCCAGGACTTACTTACTATTTTTTTATTTTTTTGAGGGCAGTGTCACTGGCCCTCATATGTGGGACCCGATCCGGGGCTGCTGGCTTCCCAAGCCAGTGCTTAACCACCGCGCCACTAGACCGGCCCTGGACTGACTTATTTTATATCTGAAAATTTTACCTCTTATTCCCCTTCACCTTCCCCTGCTTTTTAAATTTTTCCATTACAGTCAATATTCAATATTATTTTATATTAATTTCTGGCGTACAGCATAGTGGTTAGAGATTTATATAATTTAAGAAGTGATCCCCCTGACTAGTACCCACCTGGCACTATACATAATTATTACATTATTGAGTATATTCCCTATGCTTTGCTTTACATCCCCATAATTATTTTATAACTACCAATTTGTACTTCTTAATTCCTTCCCCTTTATCACCCCCCTCCAACCCCCTTTCCATCTGGCAACCATCAAAATGTTCTATATTTATGACTTTGTTTCTGTTTTATTTGTTTCTTTTGTTCTTTAGATTCCATATATAAGCAAAACCACATTGCATCGGTCTTCCTCTGTCTGACACTTCACTCAGCACAATACCATCCAGGTCCATCCATGCCACCGCAGATGGCTAGAGCCCATTCTCTTCTATGGCTTGCAATATTCCATTATATATGCACCACCTCCTCTTTATCCATTCATCCATGAACAGACACCCAGGCTGCTTCCATGTCTTGGCCCTTGTAAACAATATTTCAAATGAATATATGGATGCAGACATGCCCTTGAAGTAGTGTTTGGGGTTTCTTCAGATAAATACCCTGAAGTGGGTATTACTGTCCTTCTTTGTCTCTTTGTTTTAAAGTCTATTTTGACTGATATAAGTGTTGCTACTTCAGCTTTTTTGTTGTTTCCATTTTCATGAAATATCTTTTTCCATCCTTTTACTTTCAGTCTGTGTGTCTTTTAATCTGAAGTGAGTCATTGTAGGCAGTATATGTTTTTTGTTTTGTTTTGTTTTGTTTTGTTTTTGTTTTTTTTGAGGGCAGTGTCACTGGCCCTCACGTGTGGGACCGAACCGGGGCCGCTGGCTTCCGAGGCCAGCGCTTAACCACCGCGCCACTCGGCCGGCCCTGTAGGCAGTATATGTAAGGGTGTTGTTTTCTTATCCATTCAGCCACTCTATCTTTTGATTGAAACATTTAATCCATTTACATTTAAAGTAATTGTTGATAGGTATGTGGTTATTGCCATTTTATCATTCATATGTTTTACCCTTTTTTTTTTCATCTTAAAGAAGTCCCTCTATGATTCCTTGCAATACTGGTTTAGCGGTGATGAACTTCTTTAGCTTTTTCTTGTCTGGGAAACTCTTTATCTGTCTTTTGATTTTAAATGATAGCTTTGCTGGGTAAAGTAATCTTGGTGGTAGGTCCTTGCTTTTTTTTTTTTTTAATCACTTTGAATATTTCCTGCCAATCCCTTCTGGCCCTCAAAGTTTCTGTTGTGAAATCAGTGGACAGTCTTATGGAGCTCCTTTGTAAGTAATTAACTGCTTTTCTCTTGCTGCTTTTAAGATTCTTTGTCTTTAGCCTTTGGTATTTTAACTATGATGTGTCTTGGTGTGGGCCTCTTTGGGTTCATCTTGTTTGGGATTCTGTGCACCTTCTGGGCTTGTATGCCTATTTCCACTGGGTTAGAGAAGTTTTCTGTCATTATTTCTTCAAAGAAGTTTTCAATTCCTTGCTGTCTCTCTTCTCCTTCTGGTATCCCTATGATATGAATATTGGTACACTTGATGTTGTCCCAGTGGCCTCTCAAACTCAATTTTTTGTATTCTTTTTTCTTCTTGCTGTTCTGATTGGATGTTTCCTGCTACCTTATCTTCTAAATCTCTGATTTGATCCTCTGCTTCCTCTAATCTACTGTTGATTCCCTTTATTGTATTCTTCATTTCAGATATTATATTATTCATTTCTGACTGGTTCTTTTTTATGTTTTCTATTTCCATTTTTATGTTTCCTGTCTCTTTGTTGAAGTTCTTCCTGAGATCATTAAGCATCCTTATAACCAGTGTTTCGAACTCTGCATCTAGTAGATTGCTTGTCTCCATTTTGTTTAGTTCTCTTTCTGGAGTTTTGTTCTGTTCTTTTATTTGGGACACTTTTATCTCCTCATTTTGGCTGCCTCCCTGTGTTTATTTCTATGTATTAGGTAAGGCTGCTAGGTCACTCAGTCTTAGTAGAATGGCCTTATGTAGTAGATGTGCTGTGGGACCCTGTGGTGTAGTCTTCCTGGTCACCTGAGTCAGGTGCTCCAGGTGTATCCCTTGTGTGGGTTGTGTGTGCCCTCCTGTTGCAGTTGAGCCTTGGTTGCTTTCTGCACATCAATGGGAGTGATTGACCCTGGGATGATTGGTTGTGAGGACTGGCCATGACTACAGTGGAGGAGCTATTGTGTAGGGGTTGACCCTATGGAAAAGGATTCACTTTATAGAGCTCTGGCGCCTGCCTAGTATGCCCTTTGGTTGTGTCATTCCCCAGAAGTGGCCAGGAAATGCTCTGGCTTGTTCCAAAACTAGCCACTGGGCATGCCAGCCCCAGAGCCCACTGGGAGGGGCCCCACCACAGACCAAGTTCATTTGCAACCTGTGCCCTGCCTGGGGTCACCTGGATGAACCACAAAGCAATCCGCAGATGACCTCCACCGGAGCTGGGCTTGGAGATGCCTTGGGAAGCCAACCTGCGAACTGAGGCTGACTATCACTAATACCAAACTTAGGGCTTCTCATCAAGAGGTATGGGACATGCTGAAGTCAGATGTGGCTTGTTTTTGTGAACCTTTGAATCTTTGAGAGATGTTAGGAAAGTCCACAGCATGAACCAAGACAGGCTGTTTGTACAGTCAAACCGCTGGAATGGCTTGGGTGTGCCCAAAAGTTGTATTGGGCAGGATCTCACAGAATCACCAGGGCAGGGCAATTGATGGAGACTCAAATATGGCGGCCACCTGCATCTGCACACAGGGTAGTGGGAGGGCTCAACAAAGAAACAGTGGCTTCTTCCAGCTTTCCATCCAGGAGAAAGCTGCCCCTCATCTTGAGGCCAGACAACTCAGTTCCTCTGCGTAATTCCCTGGCATCTTTGGAGCTGCTGCCTCAGCACTGGAGCTCAGAGCAAGTGAGTCCTTTAGTGAGTAAGTTTGTGTGTGGGCCCTTTAAGAGGAGCACTTAGGAGTCCAGCCGCTCTCCATCTCACTCAGCCAAACTCTTTGTTAGCTCTCACAGCCAGAAGTTATGGGAACTTCTCTTCCTGGCACTGGAACCCTGGGCTGAGGAGTATGGTATAGGGTTGAGACCCCTCACTCCTCAAAGGGCACCTCCACAGTCGAGATATCCCTTCCAATTTTTTAATGGTTACAAGCAGGCGTGGGACCAATTCATTTTTCTTCTCTTCACCTCCTACCAGTCTTGAGGTGGCTTCCTCTGTATGTCCATAGTTGTAGGGCTTTGGTTCAACTCAACTTCAGGTGATCCTCAATGATGGTTGTTCTGTAGTTTAGTTGTAATTTTTGTGTGGCTGTGAGAGGAAGCAAGCATTCACCTGCTCTGCCATCTTGACTGGAAATTCAGCAATAGGAATTCTTAAAGAAGAAACCAAAACAAGTAAAATAGAAACAATAAAGCTATAATAAAAGATTTTCTGAGCTGAAAAAATACCTGATGATACAAAATTGAAAGGGTTTACCTTGTCCTAGGAAAGCTAAGGTTGAGCAACTTTTTTTTCCTTGATCACTGACTAACAGAAAAGTACTGCATATGTAAGGAGGCAATTGAATTTTGTTTTGTTCCTTTAAAGATGCTAACCTGAAGCAGGAAAAGGTTATAGTATTTACTTTTTTTTTTTTTTTTTTTTTGAGGGCAGTGTCACTGGCCCTCACATGTGGGACCCGAACCGGGGCCGCTGGCTTCTGAGGCCAGCGCTTAACCACCGCGCCACTCGGCGGGCCCTATTATTTACTTTTGAAGTAGAAAATCAGGACAACAAAATGAGAAGAAGTGAGTTAGGGATGATGGAATGGAAGGTAGGAGGTGTCATGCTGTATAGCAAGGAACAGCAGACTTTTTCTGTAAAGAGCCAGATAGCAACTATTTTAGCCTTTGCAGGCCAGATGGTCTCTGTTGCAGCCACTCAGCTCTGCTGTTGTAGGGTGAAAACAGCCATGAATAACAAGTAAATGAATGAATGTGGCTGTATTCCCATAAAACTTTATTTACAAAAACTGGCAACAGCAGGAGTTAGGCCATGGGCCGTTGTTTGCCCATTCCTGCTATATAGTTATGAACTAAAGTTAAAATACATACCTATTTTGAAAAAGGATTTTAAATGGCTTCTAATAAAGAACATATAATGAAACTTAGAGTATTTTAAAAAATTTTTATCCTTACGTAGTCTTTCATATTTAGACAAAAAGGAAAATATAAAGCTTTACAGAATTTCGATTAGCTAGTTGAAATTTACCAGGAGAGTAAAAAATTTTTCTGATACTGGCAACCTTCTAATTATAATGGCTTGAATTTAAACACCTCGACTTTAATAACTCTTGCCATTGAAAATAAAACACCTTGAGTGATGAGCAAAACTTACGTTTAAAGCCATGTTATCATGGCAACTAGAATCACATAGTGGATTGAAACTAGACTAATACAGTCAATAGTAATACACAATCACAATAAACTGATTTCTGAGGCAGAATACTTTTTGCACGGATGCATAATCAGATATAGTGAATCCTTGAGCCAGTTAAACTTCAAAATGCTTAAGGCAAGGTAAAATCCAAGGGAGAAGTGTGTAGTATAAGTAAAGCTGTTAGCACAAAATTATTGGCGATTCCAAATTCCTGAAGTGCAGATGTCCCAGACAAATTATATTAAAGCCTGAGTATATTTTAGTTCAGGGGAAGCCCCCACTACGAACTCTCATCCCCATCCTCAATTCTAGATTATGGTACCCATTTGGGAGTAGAGCTGCATCTACTAAGACTTGACGTATTTTTATGCAGCAAGCTGCCTGGAAGCCCATAGATGATGCAGTTACTAGTAGGATGGAGAATGCCAGTGAGCAGATGAGTGACAGTGAATGGCCTCCAACTGAGCTCACTACTCATGGAACAAAAGCCAAGCTAGCAGCCTAGCAGTGCAGTACCATGGAGGTTAAGAGAGTAGGCTCTGGAGCCAGATGGTCTGGATTGAAATCCCAATCCAACAACTTTGTGTCCTCTGACGAGTTACTTAACCTCACTAATTTTATTATCTATAGATCTATATATCACCATAATAAAAAGTGTTTGAAGACTGATAAATTATACTTCATGAAATGGTAAAAAAATAAAATTAATAAATTAAAAATAAAATAAAAGTACCCGTCAATTTTAAGACACTTAAATACTTGAATGAATTTCTTTAATTCCTACTTTAGGATATAATGTTACAGCTCATTTAACAGAGACAAAACAGGTCTAAGCAACTGATTGGCAGAGGTTGACTGGCTAAGCAACCTCAATTGTAAATATGATCAGTATTTGGTTATCAATCCATGGAATAGGCACAACTTTTCTAGGAAGTGATCCATCTCATGGGTCAGAGGTGTTCTCCATCTGATCCCTAAATTTACATTTCATTCAAGAGTCTCATACAATATTGTGGAGCAAAGGAATTTAACAGCTACAGCTGTTGAGAGAAGATAATTATATTATTATTGCTAGAAAGAGGCATTGTTGTATTATCAGGTTCCATATTCCCGCTTTTATTTTTCAGTCCCTTATTCCTCTGTACATTATAGTGTTTTATTAAAAAAGAAATATAGCATTGCCCAAGTGATTCAATTGGTTAAGAGTGGGATTAGAGCACGAGCTCTGAGCAACAGGGCCGCCAGTTCAATTCCCACATGGGCCAGTGAACGCTGCGCCCGAACTGAGCTGTCTCTGAGCTGCCAACAGGTGGCAGGATGGCTCAGCTGGTGTAACAACAAGATTGCCTGTTCGATGGTGGGCTATGCCTACCTGCAACTAAGACTGAACTCGGCACCTTGAGCTGAGCTGCCGCCCAGATGGCTCAGTGGATAGAGCATGCACTCTTAACAACAAGGCTGCCGGATTTGACTCCCGCATGGAATGGTGGCTATGCCCACCTGCAACTAAGACTGAACTAAGCACCTTGAGCTTAGAGGCCACGAGCTGCCGACGGGAGGAGGATGGCGACTGGCACCCTCCACAACGAAAATTGAAGAACAGCTTGGCTGGTCCCCTTCCCCAATTCCCCAACACTGTTCCCCTCCTGCAATTCCCCAATAAAATCTTTAAAAAATAAGTAAATAAATAATTCCAAATCATTTCTTAGTTTTTAGGTAACTCCATATTTATTAAATACTCCATTATCTCTTTGCTATCAAAATATAATTTATCTGCATCATGACATATGCCATCCTCATGTGTTTAAATTTTACAAATTAAAATTTAAGAGGTTTTACTCATTTAAGAGTTAATTCATTTACAATAAATTAATAGTAAGCATGCATTTCATTTAATGGTAGCATAAGCAGCAGGGAAGTTTCTCTCAAGGAGGTAGTGAGCTGATTTTTTTTTTTCTCCTTTTCAATAAAAGGAGGACACTAATTAAAGCAGTGTTATGAAAGACCATCTTTAAAAGAATTATCGAGGGGCCGGCCAAGTGGCGCATTGGTTAAGCGCTGGTTTTGGGATGCCAGCGGCCCCGGTTCGGATCCCACATGAGGGCCAGTGACACTGCCCTCTACCTCTACAGCTAACAACAGCTCCACCTGGAGCTGGGCTGTGTGAGCCCCGGTGATGGTGTGGGCTGCAGCCCCTGCTGCAGTGGGCTGCCATAGGCTACAGTGAGTGGCCGGCAGCCAGCGTGAGCGGCTGGCAGCCAGCGTTAGCTGCCAATAGCCGCAGTGAGCGACATCCAGAGGCCAGCGACCGATCTGCCTCATCCGGGAAGAGCGCAATGACAATACCAACAGTGAAGCAACATCTTCCGCAACTAAACTGAAGAACAAAAAGACAGCAACTTGTCTGTTCCCCTTCCCCGATTCCCCAACGCTGTTCCCCTCTGCCAATTCCCCAATAAAATCTTTAAAAAAAAAAAAAAAAGAATTATCAAACTAATCTCAGCACCCACCAAATGAATTTGGTATAAGGTGACATATAAAAGACAGGTAAGGACCTCTGCCCTAAGGGAGATACAACCTACTGGGGAATAAAACACAGGTATTATATTCTACAGTATAATTCATAAATGAGATGATAAGAAAGTGCTCTGAGAGTCTGAGATGTGAGAGATTGGGGCTCCAGCCACCTCAAGTATGATTGATGGGGCCCTGGAGCAATTATAAGGCCTGGGACAGCTGAAGTTCAATTTTAGTGGCTCCCCCAATTGTTGGAACCCGCCTTTTCTAGGAAGGGAAAATTCATGTCACTGTTTCCACTTGTGATAAAATGGGACCACTTTCAAAGACAAGGTTTCTATTCTAGTCTTCTTGGACAGCTTTCTACTGAGTCCATCCAAGGACAAAAGGGAAAGGCTTTTTTCAAGTTTGCCTCACCGGACCAGGGTCTCACCTTCATGTGCTACCCTGGCTGACCCCCTTTCATGTGCTACCTGAGCCTAGAGGAATTCTAAGAGATTTTGAGAAGGACCACCTGACTGGTTGAGAAACATCTGTTTTCCTCAGGGTCTATCTGAATTTATAACGAGTGCATCACTCCTTGTGTTGACTTGGTTCTTTTTAAATGTAACTATTCCTTGGAGGGAGGTAAAACATGAAATAAATCCCCATTAAGGAAACTCTCTATGCTTATTAGACCTGCTTTTCTCCTGATTGGCTTAAGAGCTCCACGTTCCTGGTTGCTGCAATAGACAAAGTGTGGAATGGAGGTCAAAGACTCAAGTTTCTCCCATTTCCCAGCTGTGCTCTAGACTGACCCAGACCCTTGTCTGGGGGCATCAGTATGCTGTCCGCAATAACTACAGTGTATTTTCTGGGTGTTTTCTTAGCTCAGAGCCATGCCTAATGTTAAAATTGCCCTAACAGAATCCTGGCAGTACTAAAGGCTTCTGGTCCATGACACCACACAGCAGAGGAAAGGGAATTCAGAAGATTCCTGCAAAAACCTTAGAATATTTTCTTTGTGATTAGTGATTTTATAACCTGCTCTCAGTTCCATGTATCTGCTGTAAATAATTCACCATTTTCATAAGAGAAAGAAAGCCAGGTCTGTGTGAGTCAGGAGAGATTTGAGAGATGACGAAAGCTATGTATTTTACCCATGACCCAAGGACTTCTGGTAAGCTGCCGTTTTTTCCTGGTCATAGAAATGCCTGTCTTTACAAAAAAGCCTACCTTTTTCTTTGTTAAGACTTTTTTTTTTTAGAACAGTTTTAGGCTCACAGCAAAACTGAGAGGAAGGTATGGAGATTCCATCTGTTCCCTGCCTCCCCGCCCCCTGCAGGCATAGCTCCCTCATTATCAGCATCTCCCTCCAAAGTGGTACTGTTGTTTGAATTGATGAACCCACATAGACACATTATAATCACCCAAAGTCTGTAGGTTACATTACAGTTCACTCTTGGTGTTATATAGTCTATGGGCTTGGAAAAATGTATTATGACATGTATCTACCATTATAGTATCATGCAAGAATATTTTCACTGCCCTAAAAATCTTTTATGCTCCCAGAAAGGTCTACTTTTAATCTTAGAAATAAAAGTTTCCTGGGGTGAGTTCCTAACTCTTTTCAGCCTTCCCACCCCGTGTGGCTGTCTGTGGTCACGGCCTTCTGGTCATAGCTTTCAGGGTCCAACAGGTGCCACCAGGCCCCTCATACGGCCCCCAGGGCACACTGGACAGGTGGCTTCCGCTGGGACCCGAATCCAGTATTTCTCTTATTTTGGGTCTTCCCTGCCCAAGGCCCAAGCTAACTTCCCAACCAGTCTGGTTTATAATCCAGTGCCTCCCAGCCCTTGCAGAAGCCCCTGTGGACAGTCAAAAACTTGACTGAAAGAAAGGAGCCCCTTGACCGTGGGTCTCTCTTACCACTGCTGGTGGTGAGCTGTCTTATTTTCTGCATGTGGTTGGGAAGAGCAACAAGCGACCACTTGAGAAATGTTGATCCCCTAGGAAATCCCAGACTGAATTGCTCCTCGCCCCCTGGGAGAGGCAAATTGAGGGGAAGAGAAGAAGCCAATTTAATTAAAAAACAAAAAATTGTACTTAGACTTACTTTTTTCATCAGGAGGGCTGGATTCAAATATGTGATTCAAAATAAAAACAGTTTAAATCAGGAAATAAGTATAAGGAAGTCCCAATTTCCACATGAAGATTGCTGTGGTTTTGAGGAACCCCTAGTTTTCTTGCCTCTCTGTCTAATTGATCAGTTTCCCTTTCCTTCTGATGTGGCCGATGCTTTACTGTTGTCTGAAGTATGGCTAGTCCATTCCCCACATTGGTCATAAGGCATCCTTTGAAACAAAGCAAGTAGAAGAAATACATCCTGTGAAACCTACTGCTTTTGTCTATTCTTTTCCCTTCGGATCTAGTTAAAACAGCCATCAGCAGCTACTGCCACGGAACATAAAGGATTAGGCTGAGGAATGAGGGGCTGCTGGCTCCTGGCAGGACCTGGAGGAGGAAAGAACTCTTAGAACCTTTCCCTGAGGTCCACTCTCCTTGCTCCTAGACAGCCAGCTGTCCTGAGGTGGAGCCACAGGTCACACTCTTGTGACCTGTGCTCAGTCCCCTCATTTCACACTCTCCCAACTCCTCTGTGCCTGTCTTTCTGTTACGTAAACATGTGGGACCTCACAGGCATATCAAAATCCAATACTTGGCTGGCTTTCACATCGAGTAACACTATCCAGCCAGGTGGCCTAGACAAAGGAAAAAATGCTGGAAGATCTAAATTTAAATTAAATTTGCCCGAGTGGCTAAAGTGCAGAGACCCTCAGATGAAATTTTCTCAGAACTAATTAGGATAAAGCTGATACTAGCAACAATTCCTCCCCTTCTGTGTTTGTCAGTGAAGATGTCTGAGAGAAAAAAGTGGGGGCATGTAATGAGAGTAAATACGGTAATCTGCTCATTTGCTAGTTGGAGTGCTGGACTTGGGACTTAGGAGTGCCGGACAGGGGCCACTTAGAGAAGACACCTGACCTACATTTCAGTAGGTGAGAGACAAGATTGGCTCCTATCCTGGGGGATAATAACCTATGACTAGGACGAGGAAGAGGAAGCACTGCCTTGATTTCAGCAGGAGCCTCAGACTCTGCCTGCAAGGGAAGTATTCTCCTTCAAAAGGCCAGAGACTAAGCTAATGGGGGGCTTGATGTTCTGATCAATCCTTTGTTCCTGTTGTTCAGAGTGGACCCCAAAGGAGAAGGCACAGCAAAGAAGTTATCACCAAGCAGGTATGGATTTTCTTTCTTTCTCTTCTGCTGGGGGCAGACTTCCCCCAGCTCCATACAAAAGAAGTATGGGAACACAGTATCTTATGTTTGAGGTCAGCATCACAGGGGCATGTGTATCGTGTTGGCCTTGTTACTCGCCACACTTTCAGGATGGAAGAAACCATGAAGACAGTCGCTTAATACTGAGTCCCAGGAATGATGCTTTCTGATCCTGCGCCCGCCTCCTAGAGAAACAGTCACAGTGGAAAGCTGAGTCTTGTAGGAGCCACCATGAGTTGTGCACACAGTCAGCCCCTCTCTGTTGCAGAGTTTGAGTCTCCTGACTGGGAGAGCTGGGAACCGCTCAGCCCTGGCTCCTCTCAGCCTGCTTGGTTTGTGTTGGCAGCCCCTGGAACCAAGGCTGAGATATGAGCAGCCTGACAGTCACAGGGTCTCGCCACTTCAGTGAGGGGACCCTCGGAGGCCCTGCCACACCTCTGGGGCTGAGCTGGCTTTGGAAGAGTGAGTTTTCTACCTCTGGTTGTGAAGGGAGACACTTTATCCCCTCGAACTGAGCCTCTCCTACTTGTGCTCAGTCAGCAAGTCCTCCCTCTCCTCACATTAGAGTTGAGCTTGGCTGCAGCTATGGCCAGAGGTTTGCCTTAAGGCAGCTGTGCACAAGATGGTCAGAAGTCACCTCTGAGGTCACCAAACCTTGACTCTGTGAATCAGCTGTGACAGATGCAGCCCTCCCACATGCGTGGTTGTGCAACCCTACTGCTGAGAAAGTCAGTGGTCACCAATGAGATAGCCAAAGTGACTGGATTATCTCCACTGGGATGAGTGTTTGGTCTCTAATGATATAACCAGAATCTAAAATATTCTAAGCAAGGCCCCAGAGGCTTCTACTTATTTAATTATTTGGTTAATAGGAAAGATAATTTTTCCATTTACCAAAAATACTTAGCATAAAGTAAACACAAAATAAGTAAAATAATATTAAAAATATAATAAATAAATAACTTTTAAAAACTTGAGTTATGGGCCGGCTGAGTGGCATGGTGGTTAAGTGCTGGCTTGGAAAGCCAGCGGCCCCGGTTCGGGTTCCACATATGAGGGCCAGTGACACTGCCCTCAAAAAAAAAAAAAAATACATAATAAAACTTGAGTTATATATAAACAGTCTAAACCAGGGGTTACAAACTATGGCTAACAGGCCAGTTCTGGCCCACCAGATACTTTTATAAATAAAGTTTTATTGGAACACAGTTTTATTTAAAGTTTTACTGGAATCCATAATGCTCATTCGTCACATATTATCTATAGTTGCTTTTGCTCTATAACAGCGGAACTGAGTAGTTGCAACAGAGACAGAGCAGCCCCCAAAGCCTAAAATATTAACTACCTGACTTTACAGAAAAAGCTTGCCACCGCCTAGTCTCAAGCTATCAACTTGTTCCTCAATTATTATGAAATAAACATAATGCACAACCACAAAACATAACTAAACTATTGTTAGAAAGGTAATAGCTTTTTAAAATTATAAATGATTACATGTTCCTTATAAAATGAAAAAGGAGTATAGATAAAGCTAAATTCTCCTTTCACCATCCTACCAATGCTAATACTCTCTTCCCCCAAAAGTAGCTATTATAACCAGCTTGGTGTGTTTATTGCCAGACAGTCTCCTTGGCATTTATACAAACATATATGTATGCATAAACTATTTGTTGTCATATTATTCTCATTCTGTTTTTCCATTCAACAACCTTTCCATATCTATATTCCATATGGAGACTTTTCAGATTTATGTATAAGTCCACTTCATTAATTTTAGCTGCTACGTAATATTCCACAGAGTACGATTCTTTTATTTATAGCCATTTCCTTTTTGATAGATATGTAAGCTGCTTCTGATTTTCCATTCTTACCAAAATTCTACAATGACCCTCACTGCACGTGTCTTCTTGTGCCATTGTGCAAGTGTTTTACCAGAGGATATACTGAGAGGTTGAATTGTTACATCATAGAATATGTGCATTTTAATTTTTAATGCTGTCACATCGCCCTGCACAATGTCAGGACCAATTTATACTCCCACTAGCAGAGAACTATAGTCAGTGCTCCTTCACACCCTGATGCTTGCTATTTATTAAACATTTTATTACTTTTCCAATTGGATAAGTGAATATAGTAACCCATTTTTTAAAATATTTAAATTTCCCCGATTACTAATGTATTTGTTTTCCATGGCTGTCATAACAAAATATCACCAACTGGATGGCTTAAACAATGGAAAATTATTTTCTTACAGTTCTGGAGGCTAAAAGTCCAACGTCAAGGTGTCAGCAGGTTTAGTTTCTTCTGAGGCCTCTCTCCTTGGCTTACAAATGGCTGTCTTCTTCCTGCGTCCTACAAGGCCTTTCTTCTGTATAGTTCATTCTTGGTATCTCTCCTTGTGTTCCAGTTTCTTCATCTTAGAAGGACACCAGTCATATTGGATTAAGGTCCACCTGAACGACACCATTTGATGTTAATTACCTCTTTAAAGGCCCTATCTCCAAATATAGTCACATTCTGAGGTACTAGGGGACACAAGTCAACCCATAACAACTAGTGAGGTTGGGCATCTTTTTATTCGATTCTTGGCCATCTTTTTTTTTTTTAATATTTTTTGGGGAATTGGGGGAGGGGAACAGCGTTGGGGAATCAGGGAAGGGGAACAGACAAGTTGCTGTCCTTTTGTTCTTCAGTCTAGTTGTGGAGGACATTGCTTCACTGGCCCACGTTGGTTCATTGCACTCTTCTCGGGTGAGGCAGATCGGTCGCCAGCCTCTGGACGGCCACTCACAGTGGCTCTTGGCAGTTTACACAGGGGCTGCAGCTATGCCATCCCGGGGACTCACAGCAGCCCAGCTCCAGGTGGAGCTGTTGTTCACCATCTTAGCTGTAGAGGACAGTGATACTGGCCCTCATGTGGGATCCGAACTGGAGCCGCTGGAGTCCCAAGCCAGCTCTTAACCAATGCGCCACTCGGCTGGTCCTTGGCCATCTTTTTATGTAATTCTTCTTAATTGTTTATTTATATCCTTAGCTCATTTTGTATTGTTTTTTTTTTTCCTACTAACTTGTAGGAGTCTAATATTTATTCTTGATGCTAATTCTTTGATATATGTATAATAAATATTCTCTCTAAATCTGTAATATGTTTTTTTTAACTTTGTTTACATCATGTTTTTAGTCAACAAAAGTATTTACTATTATTGTTATGCTATCAGGATTTTGATGTAGTTGAAGTTATCAATTTTCTCCTTTATGGATTTTGCTGTTTGGGTCTTATTTTAAAAAGTCTTCTCAGCCTCCAGGTTTATGATGATATTTTGGCATACATTCTTCTAATACTTTTATTATTTTAAAAAAATAGGTATTTACTCCACCTGGAACTTATTTCTATGAATTATTACAATAGTATTTACTGAAATGTCTGTCCTTTTCCTTTTCATTTGAAATGTCACCTCTATCATGTACTAAATTCTCACTTTTACATGTCTGTTGCTGGATACTCTGTTCTTTTGAATTTATTTTCTATTCCTGAGCCAATTTCCATTATAACTTTATGTTTCTAATTAATTTTTACTGATATATAGAAAATCTACTTTATGTTTTGATATTTTGTCTGGTCACCTTACTGAATTCTCTTAATAGTTGTAAAAGTTTATCAGTTGATTACTTTGGAATTTTTTGGTAGGCAATGATGTTATATTAGTATAACAAGAGTTTTGCTCCTCTTTTCTAATCTTTACACTGCCTAATATATATATATATATATATATATATATATATATATATATATATATAGTCTTATTTCCTTTTCTTGGCCTTCCAATACCATGCTGAATAATAACCATGAGAAAGGAAAAGTCTCAGGGCTGATGTATAGTTGTATGTGTTGTACACTGCACAATTCTAAGGAGTATCATTCACACTTAGATGTCTTAGGTATTCTTGTCATGTTCCTGATTTTAATTTATTTTTATTACATATTTCTTGGAGACTTCTCTGCAGGATTCTTTGAGGCTGGGATTGTTGGTTACAACCTGAAAGGACAGAGAAATGTGTGTGGGACTGTTCTTGCATACAGGGGTGTTCCAGGTGGTGTAATTTGAAGGTGACTGTGGAGTGTTCCCTGCTACCCAATACCTGCTCATCCATCTGCCATGCCTCTTGAACTTCTGTGAAACCATAAACTGAATATCCAACTGACAATTAAAGAGACATATGAAACAATTCTCCTGGGTTTCTGTGAATTCCAAACAAAGACTCAGACTATAAAACCATAGGCAATAAGAGCACTACACATGCATATAAGAGACAAGCAGTTAAATCAGAGGTCTTTGCACCCTGTTAAATATTGGAAGAAGGAACGGAGTGTACTTTTGACTTGAGCTGACACCAGCTCTCACATGAGTCATGTCTAGGAATGAACTTTCTGACCTCTTGGATCTAATGACTGCATCCTGGGAAACACAAAGGCCAACTTTCATTTATGGCCACCTGAAGAGAGCAGCTGACCTCTCATATTTGAATTCATACAACGTGATTTTTGCTACCTGAGTTCCCTCTGGGTGCCCCTCCCATGCCAGGGCCAAAGAGGGAGGGGTAGGTAGATTTTTGTTCACAATATTAGATCCATTAAAAAAATTTTAAATATATGATCTCATTTTATTCCCGTGAGTTTTGTGACAAAAATTAATTTACATAGTGTATCTACTTGCACTATAGGAAGAATCAGAGTAAAGGGAAGAGAAGTTCTATCACTTATTGCCCTACTGACCTTGGACACACCTCAAAGCCCTGGTTTCCTTACTGGTGAGAGAAAATAAGACCTGCCCTGCCCTGCTCAGCTGGGGATAGACCTGCTCTGTTCACTTCACAGGCACCTTGACAGGAGATGATGGTTTTGAAATCGTTTTGTAAATATCAAACCTGTGTAATATGAGTTAATAAATTAACCAAATTTCTCCCTTCATTGAACAAAACCAACAGTTTGATGAGCTTCACTGTTGACTTTTTAGAATTTCAATTCTTATGTAATTTCCTTTTAGCTGCATTTTCCCCCCTTTATCTTCTGCCCAGTTCTGCTGCGCGCGCGCGCGCGTACACACGTATAGGTATATACACATATTATGTATATATATAGGAGTATATATACTCATAATATATATATATTCCTGCTGTTTCCAATAGTTTCTATCTCTAAGATCATGATTTTTTTTTTTATCATTTTCCCCCTTTCATTTAGACTCTGCCCGCTCTTTCCTTATTGCCCACTCTCATCTTCTCATAACCTCTGTGACCTGGTTCCAAAGCCTTTTGATTTGACTCATTTACAGATGAAATGTTATTGCATCTCCTCCACACACCCTTTTCTTGGGAAAGGGCTGTCTCTCTCACCCCTAAATGTATATTGAATAAACAACAATTTCTGACGCCAGTCATTTCACATGCCTGTTTGATCACTTTCTCTGTTTTTTTAGAACTTCAAGATGTTTTTATTGCCATATCCTCTGCCCGCCATTTGGTCATCTTCTCCCTCATGTCTTTTTTATATATGGCTGGTTTTCTGTCCGGGTTAGTTGGATTTCTAGATCCTTGCTACTCCAAGTGTGCCCTAAAATTACAGTATTAGCATCTGCTAGAAAGGCAGGAGGGCTCAGGCCCACCCCCAGACCTCGGACTGGAATGTGCATTTTCACTAGCTCCCAGGTGCTTTGTATGCACAGCAAAGTTGGAGACTCCCTATCTTAGTTTGTAAGTGTGAGCGATAGGTGACCTTAATCAGTGGGGATTCTAAAGCAGACATGGGAGAGAAGGGAGGCAACAGTCATAACTACCACAGATCCAGGCCTCACAGAGATTCAGATGTGACTCAAAAACTGAGGTCATTAAGGATCAAATGCGGCTTAACTGACCTGGTCATCTTTTTCACTCCTCACTGCAGTGCTTTTAACCACTGTTGCTCCTTCTCTGCCTCATAGCTTCTGCTTCCTCACAGCTCTCCAGGCTCCATGTCCTGCCTTCTGTCTGTGCGTATAATAAGGGTCCACCTGTACAAGGTCGGACCGAGTCACGTGGATGCTCACGTCACTCTAATATTAATATGCTGGTCCTTTTAACATCCTTTAAATATTAGATCAACATTTATTTAGTGAAAAGAGATGTTATATTTTTAAAATTGTGGTAATATACACAGAACATAAAATTTACCATCTTAACCATTTTTAAGTGTACAATTCAGTAATGTTGCATATATTTATATTGTTGTGCAACTGATCTCCAGACCTTTTACACCTTGTAAAACGGAAACTCGATATCCATTAACTCCTTATTCCTCCCTCCCGCAGACCCTGGCAAAGCTCCTTTTACTTTTTTTTTTTTTTTTTTACTTTATTGAGGTATAATTGCAAATATAATTGTATGTATTTAAAAGGTACATGTCGGGCCGGCCGAGTGGCGCGTTGGTTAAGAGCTGGCTTGGGATGCCAGTGGTCCCGGTTCAGATCCCACATACAAGGGCCAGTGACACTGCCCTCTACAGCTAAGATGGTGAACAACAGCTCCACCTGGAGCTGGGCTGCACGAACCCCGGCGACGGTGTAGCCTGCAGCCCCTGCTGCAGTGGGCTGCCAAAGGCTACAGTGAGTGGCCGGCAGCCAGCGTGAGCTGCCAATAGCCATCGTGAGCCGCCGTCCAGAGGCCGGCGACCAATCTGCCTCACCCGAGAAGAGCGCAACGACGATACCAACATGGGCCAGTGAAGCAACATCCTCCACAACTAGACTGAAGAACAAGGGGACAGCAACTTTTCTGTTCCCCTTCCCCGGTTCCCCAATGCTGTTCCCCTCCCCCAACTCCCCAATAAAATCTTTAAAAATAAATAAATAAATAAATAAAATAAAAGGTACATGTCATGACTTGATATACATATACACTGTAGAATGGTTACCAAGGTCAAGATAATTAACACATCTGTCACCTCCCATAGTGAACATAGTTAAATAACTCTCTCCCTCTCTCTCTGAATGTATGCGTGTGTGTTGAGAATGCTTAAGATTTACGTTTAGCAACTTTCAACTTTCTAGTACTGTTTTATTAACTATAGGCACTTTGCTGTATATTGCCCGCAGTCTGCATTCTGTTTGAGTTTGGCTATTCTAGATATCTCATGTAAGTGAAATCATATAGTCTTTGTCTTTTTGTGACTGGCTTATTTCACTTAGCATAATGTCCTGGAGGTTCATTCATGGTGTAGCAGGTATCACAATTATCCTTCTTTGCAAAGCGGAAAATATTTCATTATATGTATACATCCCATTTTGTTTATCTGTTGGTGGGCATTTGGTTGCTTCCATATTTTGGCTATTGTGAATAATATTGCTGTGACCATGGGTGCACAAATATCTCTCTGAGACCTTGCTATCAGTTCTTTTGGATGCATACCCAGAAGTGGAATTGCTGAATCATATGGTAATTATAGTTTTAATTTTTTGAGTAACCTCCATACTGTTTTCCATAGTGACTGCACCATTTTACATTCCCACCAACAGTGCACAAAGGTTATAATTTCCCCACATCTTTGCCAACACTTGTTATTTTTTATTTTTATAAGTTAGTGGCTATCCTAATGGGTGTGAGGTAATGTCTTATTGTGATTTTGATTTGCATTTCCTTGATCCTTGTGCTAATAATACAAGTTTATTTCATGGAGCTCTTTACAAAACTCCAGATCTGACTTTAACTCCTACCTTGCTGCCAACCCATTCTCTTCTAGCTGAAATCCTTCCCCCTTCAGAGTTGTGAGAGTAAGCTCAATCCTTGCCACTCAAGCAGGACTACAGTGCAGCAGAGAGGCAGGACACCGTCAATGACAGGCCAAGCAATCCTGCTCTGCCCCTCAATGGAAGGGGCCTCTCTGAAGGCTTCTTGTTTTACCACCTTGGTCTAGGCATTTGGGTCTGGCATCACCATCAAAACATAACATAGAGGAGACTGAGCAGTAAAGGTTCTGTCCGCTGGTCTGAGATGTACTCTCCCCTGGAGACTCTGGCAGTTTATGTGGCTGAGTTTAGCAGGTACAACAGAACCGGAGCAGAGATGGATTTAAGCATATGAAGCTTAGGCTTCTGCACCCCTCACTTACCACGGGGTCTTTCCCATGGTCATATGCTTTTGTAAAACTTTCTAAAGTAAGATATTTAACCACAGTTGTCTTTAGATGATATTTACTTCCACAGTCCTATTTTCCCTGAAGTCAAGTGGTGGTGGCATGGCCACAGGCACGTGGGGATCAGGCTAAGGGCAGCTGAGTTGGACATGAATTTAGCTTGGGCGTTTTCATATGGTTGCACTTACTTGGGTGTAGAGTTGAGTTACTGCTAGCCACCCAGTGTAGACATGGGTTCCAGGAATGCCCCACAGTAGCTTCTCATCAACCGTCATGACCGGAAGGCACAGGGCCTGAGGTGTGTCACAGCATCTCTGCGCCCTGTGGTGTCCAGCACAGGCTAATGGAGGGGAATGAGGTTTGAAATGTGTGAAGCCGGAACTTAGTCTATGGAGAATTCTTCCAGATATGAAGACTTATGTGAAAGGATCTTGATAGAGGTTTTCTTAAGTTTGACGACAATCCTCAACAATTGTGAAGATGAAATTTTTCTCCACTATCATAATGAAAAGTAAATTTGGATCAATGATGCCAGAGGAAAGATTTTACTATCTTTCTGTCCCTTATATTAAAAATGACATTACAAAAATTATTGTTACATAAGGAGTATAATCTGTTTTCCATTGCTACTGCAATACTACATGCTTGGTGGCTTAAACAATACAAAATTTAGTATCTTACAGTTCTGGGTGTCCAAAGCCCAAAATCAGTGTCACTGGACTAAAATCAAGGTGTCACCAAGCTGACTCCTTCTGGAAGCTCTAAGGAAGAATCTGCTTCTTCACCTTCTCCAGCTTCTAGAGGCCACCTGCACTCTTTGGCTCGAGGTCCCTTCCTCCATCTTCAAAGCCAGCAACGTTATATCTGACCCCTTTTCCATCATCACATCTCTTTCTCTGACTAAATCCAGGAAAGTTTGATTTTAAGGAGTCATGTGATTAGATGAGCCCACCTGAGTAATTCTGGATAATTACCCTTCTCAAGGTACGTTTCCTTAATCACATCTGCAAAGACCCTTTTGCCACAGAAGGAAACGTATTCACATACTCTGGGAATTAGGTTGTAAATATCTTTGAGGGCCATTATTCTGTCTCCCACAAAGAGAGAGAGAGAGAGAGATTATAGAGGTGTGCCAGGTAATTAATTAAAATATTAGGTTGTTTTTCTGGATTTTGTGATGTTTGTTTGTAACTTGTCCTTTTTAATATTTGTAACTTATTGTGATTTTTAAAATTCTGTCTCACAAATACCTCTTCTCTTTGATACGTGATTATGTACTTGTAATTTTGTGTTTTAAAGAAGAATCCCCCACTTGCATAAGCTTCCCCCATGTAAGCTGACTAACAGCAGTGTCACTGCTGGCTACTGTCCTGTTGACTAAACTGAGAGCTTGCAATTTCTTCCACCCTAGCAGGGGAGAGTCTGCTGTTCGCTGGGGTGGGTCGGCTCATGCGTCAGCAAGGGAGCCAAACTAGTGTGAAAGCAGAGACTACCTGTGTCTCACCAGGGACCCTCCTTCTGTCTGTGACCTTAGAGAGTCACTTAGCTGGGCAAAGGGCAGCATGAAGCCCTGAATAACAGATGGGATTTGTGTGCTCACATGCGTGAGAGGATGGTGGGGAAGAGACGTGACCTAGGAACCCCTGAACTATTACACTGGGAACTTAACAAATCTCCTGCCTTGACAAGTGCCATGATTCTCTTCTGCTCACGCAGTCAGCTCTTTCGCCCTTGTTTATGGACAGCTTGACTGCCTTGCTCTCCAGCGTTCTGTCCTGGCCTCAGCATTAACCAGCAGCCCTTCTGCGTTTCTCCATAAGGAAAACACGCATCTCCTGTGGTTTCTCTTTGTCCTCATTTAATCTTTATCATTTAATGCTGCCTCCCCTCTCATCTCCTGTGGCTGCTGGCCAAGGCCTGTCCCTCACTTTTGCTTGAGCTTCTTCCACTCTGCTCTCGACGATTTCTAAGCGATGATCCCCATTCTCCCTTCCTTAGCTCTCTCTCACTGTGCCTCCTCTGTATCCCAACAACTTGACTAGGGCTTCTCTTCGGCTCATCATTCTCTTTCTAGTATTTGGCTTTTCCTGCTCTAGTGAGTATTTTCCCCTTCACTGTACTTCTTTGCTAAACTTTGCAACCTAACAGGCAACATTTTGAACTGCTTCCTGGGCATTTTCTCCTTTCTTGCCCATGAAGACGATCACATCCCACATCTAGGCCAGATTTCTGACCTGTTACCCTGGTTGTACCCACAGCACTCCTCACCCGTGTTCTCACACACGCTTCCTAAATGTTTGACTCCAAAGGTTACCAGTTGATTGCTTCCCACCCTCCCACTTTCACCAACGCCCAAAGTCTCTTCCCAGACCTTCCTTTTAGTCCTTCCCTTTCACATGGTCCTTCGGCAGGGGGAGGAGTGTGCATATTCCCTCATGCTTCTGATGTTTTTTCTAGTGTGTAGTCATGCTCAGACATCTACCCTGTGCCATCGGGTCATCTCAGATCATTCAAACATTCACGCTGACTGTGCTGCATCTCACAGCTTGATCCCCACTGATCAGGAAATCTCAGGTCTGTGGACCTGAGGCAGGATCTCATTCATCCTTATTTCAGAACCTGAAATTGCTTCAAGTCCTCTCCCAGCACCATGGCAGCAGCACTTTGCAAGTGTCTCCGTGTGAGCCATCGTCCTCTGCTGGTCCCAGGCCGCCATGGGGTTCCATCTAGTTCTTATCTGTCAGGGCTGTCTCTGCAGTCATTTCCTCACGCCCTTTCCAGCCCTGTGTCCTCTTTCGAAGCCTGTGCTACTCTCCTGTCTCCCATTCCGCTCCCACCCCCGTTCCTCTCCTCTCCTCTCCTCGTCTTCTTCCCTGGAATCATTGCTCCTTCTAGAGCAGGAACATAATTTATGTTTTCTTTAGCATTTCCCTCCGCACCACTCTCCTTCCTCCCTTTCTCCCCAAGTTCAAATGTGTCTCCCCTGAAGTTCATGCTCTCCACCACTGGGTGGTCCCCCGGGCTGGCTTCTGAGTGGCACCAGCCTCCACATTTCCTCCGTAGCCTCCTCTCCTTTAACTTCTTGTCCTGTCAGATCTGCCCCTGTGGCAACATTCCCCGACAGGGCACTCTCCTCTTCCTCTTCATGCCCAAGGCCATGTTGGCCTCTAAAGCAGCTTCCATTGTATTTATGAGAATCCTGGGCACCAGAGAAATTGGTGAGTAGAGTGAGTTAGTCCAAGGTCAGTGGCAGGGGCTAGGCCCTCTTGACTGTAAGAATAGGACAAAGCTCACTACATCACCAGCTTCAGGGAGCAAAAAACAAAGTCCTCTGACCTCCAGGGACAGCTGAGTCCTGTTTGGTTACGATGATCAGTCATTTACATGGGAATGGGTATGTCATTTATGGAGGACATCCCTAGTCCCTAATTTAATAGGGGATTTGGGGTTCTTAGCAGAGGAAATCACTGCATACCTGGCAAGGCCACTGCTGCCTGCACAGGTGACTGAGCCTTCAGCAATTTCACCGATTTCTTAGGCAGCACACTGTGACACCACCTGAATGTGTGGCCCATTCCAAAGACAGAGGTCTCTTGTGAGTAAGCCAAGCTGGTATTTTTAAGAGCATAGTAAAAGGGTTGGCTGGGGGTAAACAAAAGGAATAGCCTCCAACGTAAATGATGACTAAAATACAAAGACTGAGAACCACTGAATCTGCAGAAAACAGGCAACCCTCAGCCCCAGAAAAACTGCAGGTCCTTTTAACACATGGTTATTCATTTACATGAGCCTCAAGGATGTGAAATACAGATGCAGCCTCTCTGCAACTGGTCAAGATCCAGGGATGGGCATCACGACCTTGAATATTTCGCTGATGTGAAAGGTAGGACCTGCAGCCCTTCAGAGGGCATGGGACAAGATGCCTCTGGGTGTGGCAGGAGTGGCAGCAAGGTTCCTTGGTCCCTTCTGCTATCACCAGCATTGAGATGGCAAGAACTGAGGATCTTAGGGAATCACTTTCTGCATCAGGAACAGAGAGCTACATCAAAGGAATCACAGAACATAGGGGACTCTGAAATGCATTGCCTAGGAAAAAGTCACAGAGAAATGAAGGAAATTTAAATGTCTCACCCATTCAGAAACAAATCCTGTGAAGGTTAGGCATAATGTTGAATTAAGCACACAGGTTTAGGAGTTAGACTGCATGGATTCAAATTCTGGCTCCATCTCCTACTAGCTAAGCAATGTCAACTAATCACATCCCCAGAGAGGGGGTGGGGATGTGTGTGCTCGGCACAGCAAGCCTCAGTCCTGTAAAAACACTACATTCGTTAATTTATAATTCTTTTATTGGTGGCTCCTTCTTGCTGAGAATGTATCCTATCTTTGGTATTCAGCCTATGTACTGGATTTTACAATGAATTATTTTTGCAAAGGCCTCACTTTAGGATTTTACTTTCATGGAATACAGGAGTGATCACGTCAGTCCTCTGTTGGCTGGCTTTCTCATATATCACCAAGCACAGAAAGGAGCTAGGGCAGGCCTCAGATAAACTCAGCTGGATTCCACAGAATCTGCACATCTAATCGGTCTTATGAAATTCACATGAAAGAGAGATATGGCTGGCACATACCAGTCACCTGTCCCTGTCATTTCTCTGCCCATAGGGCACCATTCTGCAAGGAGGACTGATGTGAGAGCAGACTAGAATCAGGACACCAGGTGTTGGCTGGCACTCCCAACCCATCCCAGTTCAGATCTATTTCTAACAAAGCTCCAGGGGTTCCATTTCCATTACCTCTTGCCATGTATCAACGCTCTCTCAAACTTACTGGCTTCAACCAACCACCATTTTGTTTTCTGTGCATAAACAGGGTTCAGCTAGGAGTTCTGCCCCACATGGTATCAGTTGGATGTTTGCCTGGGCTGGGATGTGCAAGAGGGCTCGCTCACAGGTCCGGAGCTTGGTGGGGATGGCTGGAAGCCTATGTCATCTCAGGGTTCTCCCTCTTCACATGACCTCACTGCATGGTCACTCCAGCAGGGTAGCCAGAGTTTCTCACATGCTGTAGGGCTCCCCAAAGGGCAACAGCAGAAGCTACCAGGCCTTCATACAGTTCAGGCACAGAACAGGCACAGTGTCACTTCCCCACAGTCTACTGCTTAACACGTCACGGACCATCCCAGATTCATCATGGGAGAGGACTCCATGAGGGTGGCAATCCTGGGAGGTGAGGTTTATTGGAGACCATCTTTGGAAAATGGCTGTCAGGGTTCTCTACCTGGGGCTTCATAAGAATATGAGAGAATGGACAATAGATTGTACCAGCATCTGCTTATTTAACAGAAAACTTAGGCAAAACAAATTAAGTGATACCAATGTTAAGGAGTGGGATCCTAGCATTAATTCTAACACCTCCTCTTTACGGAATTGGGGAACATATTAATCAGACAGTTTAAGTAAAGATCTCTTCTCTGTCCCTTTGGAGACATTTTTCATCTTCTTGGCGTGTGTCATCGAGCTTCTCCTGTGATTCGTGCATTATGTTGTAATTACACTGCGCTTCCCTTCCGGGGAACGGCGTTTATACTGATGGCTGACGGAGTGCCATCTCACTGCCTTCCTTTGACAAAAGTTGACAATTTATGTGCCGAATTTCTGCCAGCTGTCTCTATAACCCCATATCCTGCTATTCCCAATGGCTCCGGCATGAAGCTGTGAACTGAAGGAAGGCTGCTGTCCTCCGATATGCACTCTGAGACTAATGTTATATATCAATTAATGCCTGAATAAAAAAATAAATAATTTTTTAAAGAATGGGGTAGATATTAAAATTGTAATTAACAATTATTGAAATTCACAGTGTTCTAGGTCCTTTGCAAAAGGTAATTCACTTATTCACCATCACAATGATTATTTTATATATATATATATATATATATATATATATATATATATATATGTTGCAAAACAATCACCACAGTAAGTCTGGTTACACATCCATTACCATCGCTTATTTTTTGACGCAAAATCTGCCCCAAAAATTCTAATCCCAAACTTTAGATTGCCCCAGCCACCATGGGGCACTTAATATATTTACATTTAATTATCAATATATTTGCTGTTTCCTAGTTGTCTCACTCTTTCAGTTTCTTTTTATCTCTCTGGTTGGATATTTCTTCTTGTTCCATTTCTTTCCTTTCTATTAGCTTCCAAGTTATACATTCTATTTCTAGACTTTTTTTTTATTTTTTAGATCTTTTTTTTTAAAATTGGGGAATTGGGGGAGGGGAACAGACAAGTTGCCGTCTTCTTGTTCTTCAGTCTAGTTGCAGAGGACGTTGCTTCACTGGCCCATGTTGGTATCGTCACTGTGCTCTTCCCAGATGAGGCAGATCAGTCGCCGGCCTCTGGATGGTCGCTCACCGCGGCTCTTGGCAGCTCACACTGGCTGCCAGCCACTCACTGTAGCCTATGGCAGCCCACTGCAGCAGGGGCTGCAGCCTATACCATCGACAGGGCTTGCACAGCCCAGCTCCAGGTGGAGCTGTTGTTAGCTGTAGAGGGCAGTGTCACTGGCCCTCATAGACTTTTTAACAAGCATATTTTATTAATCAAACTTTGAGTTATTTATTGTGTGTTTTTTTTCTCCTTCAACCCTAGAAAACTTTGACTGTGTTCACCTATCTTTTGACTTACATGTTGTTGCAATTTTAGTTGTGTTTTGGTTTTTCTAACTCCCAAGACATTAATGGTTTGTTTAGATTTTATGGTCAATTTCCATTAATTTTTCAAATCTGCTTGGTCAGTTTTATAGCCTGGCTCTTATATCTTCAACCTCTTCTACCATTTATTTAAACAGATTCTGTGTTGAATAATTCAGGAGGCTTTGTATGTCTAATTCTTCTGTAAGTTGCACTTGCTGGCTCTTGCTCCTGGGACTGTGTTAGTCTTTGATTCATGGTTTATGAGTTTTTGCTCATGTATCTTGAAAATTACTTGGGCGATTCTTTGTGCCTAGGTGGAAAGTGAGTTTACCCAGAGAGGAGGAATATGTCTGCTTCTGTGGGTGTCTCGGAGCACTACAACCCAAGAACATTTTAAATCAAATTCTTGGCTTAAGTTTTTTGTGAACACTTGAAGTATACATTTGGTCTGCAAGCCTATATAAGGTCAGGGTTATGATTTGAAAAATCAGAGGAGATGTACTCCTGCCCCTTCAGTTCAAGTGTCCAGTCAACCTATTTTATTTCCAGTTTTCTAGAGGGTCAGGCTGAGGGGACAGATTAATTTCTCATTCATCCTTACAGGTGAAACTGTCACCTTTCATCTGTCATGCTATTGGACACAGAAATTTGTGTGCTGAAATTTCACTAAAAGTTTTATTTTAGTAAAGTCTACATCATCTGTGGTGTGGTGGCCTTTGGCAATCAGTGCCCAGAGAGATTTTTGGGAAGAATAATAAATTAAGACAGTACCAAATTTCTAGTCACAATTCTAAGTGTCCATCTCAAGTAGAATTTAAGTCACTCTCTCAAGGTGAAATTCACCTGGCGAACACCTTAAGCACAGCTCTATCAACGAGTACAAATTCTTTGATTATTCACTCATACCCCAGCTGGCTTGGGACCTGGACTATTCTCTTCCTGTATCGTGAACCTGGCTGCTTTCTGTCTTTCTCCCTATCTGGTTAGTTACTCAACTGAAAATCATCTTTCTGCCCAGCCTTTCCAGCTCTCTCTAGGAGCCTGGGCCAAAACACACCTGAGGGGCCACCCCTCCTGGTACTCCCCAGTCACAGAAACCATCTTGAACAAGAAGCTTATCTCATGGGCTGCTCCCTGATCAGGACTTTGACCAGCTCATGGCCTCCTAATCTCAGTTCATTCAAGAATTACTTCTACAATCCAACTCAGACGTCCTTTTCTTTTTCCTTCTCATTTTTCTTCTCCCATGTTTTACACTTCCCTCTCCCATATATTTTTAAATGGTTTTACTCCAGGGCCCTATTATTGTATATACAATGACATGGTTTCATCTTTCTTTATAACGGCTCCAACCCCACCCCCACTTCTTCTGTGGTAGCTCAGCTCTTGTGTCTACAGAACCAAATATGAGTGACATACAGTGAAGACTGCCTTGGCACATCCCTGTCCACCCCTTTAATTCCCTGTGGTTATTTTACTTCTAGTCCCAGAAGCCCTGAAGCAAACCTGGAGGTGAGACATGAAGAAAGCTGGAACCATGCTGACCTCGTGCCCTACAGAGATGCACACTGTGCTCCTGGAAAGCCCACAGTCAACAGTGCAAAGGAGGGAGATGGGTGTCCCCAAATCTGCCGTGTATGTGGGGATAAGGCCACTGGTTATCACTTCAATGTCATGACATGTGAAGGATGCAAGGGCTTTTTCAGGTAGAGTAACCTGTCAACCTTCACTTGTTAGCCACCCCTGACACACTGGGTCACATCTAACTAGGGCTCTGCCATTAGTCCACTGGGCACCGTCTCAGAGACTCAGCTTGACCTATCTCCTAGGTTCAGAGTGTGGCCAGTGGCCCGTTCAAAGGCCTCCTCATTAGTCTTAGGAGACTCATTTATATCTCAGAGGACCCCTTCATCTTCTGTCTTCCTACCCAAGAAAGCTCTCCTTCCATTAAGACACCCTTTGTTTCTCTACATGTTCTTTAATAAAAAAGAAAAATCAGTTCATAAAAAAGGAAAGAATTTGAAAGTCCAAAATGCAGGTGTTCACATCAGTCTTAGGGAGTGGTTGTTAAATAAAGAATTGCATAAAAATAAACAAAGACGATGACAAAACAAGCTCACCTAGAAACAGGCAGACAGAGAGGTCCAAAAAAAAAAAAAAAAAAAGAAAGACTACAAAGTTACAGCTCATAGCAAGAAAGGCCCAGACAGAAAAGCTCATGTTTTCCACCTGAAGAAAGAGAAGACCAAAGCTCAATGCAGGGCTCAGATCAAAAGAAAGAAGCCCACCAGAGAAGAAGGGGAGTAGAGGAAGGAGTGTGTGAGGAAGAGCTAGCTCCCTGGCAGCCCTACGGGTCGGAGGACCCGGTGTGAGTGCAACAGAGCAGTTCCCACCTCTGAGGCACACTTGGGACTCACAGGCATTCTCAGGACAGCCAGCCTGACTCAGTCATCTGTAGAGTTCCTCCTGGTGGCTGGACAAGCCAATGGAAATGAACCCTAGAGCCAGAACCAATCCTACAGTCCTGGGCTGCCAGTCAGCATGCTGTGGGGGGTGTGGGAGAAGGCGGGCAGGGGCCTGAACACACAGGAGGACTTCCAGGCCTGGCTCAACCCAGGGAAGCACTGCAGCAGCTGAGTCCCGCAGCCCAACCCCCTCCAGCCCAGGGAAGAAACCCTAGCTTCATTCAGTCTGCTATGGTTCAGCTTGAGCTGTTCTCAGGTCCCACGAGGTCAGGTGGGCTTAGCACAGGTCCAAAGACACCCGTGTTCCAGCAGGAAACGAATATCCGCGTTTGTGGATTATAACAGAGGCCAGACACAACGATAGTGTCAGGCTGCATTTAGTTACAAGTGACAGAACACTCCACTCAAAAGGGTTTACCAATAAGGAAAACGTTACCTCTCATGACTAGCAGCCTGAAGGCTTCGGGGTTGGTGAGTTCAGCAGCTCAGTACTTCCCGTTTTTCTCTCCTGCCAGCCTACATGCTTTCCGACTTCAGCCTGCTTTCCTTGGAGGCAGCATAGTGCTGGGGCCACAGGCAGTAAGCACAGTCTTCAGCCTGGAGGCAGAAAGTTCCCTCCCTTCCCCAGCACCACTCTAGACAGGGGGACCTGGGGCAGCTGGAAGAACCGGTAATGATGGGGAGGCTTTCTACCTCACTGGACAATGGCTGCCCTCCCCATTGGAAAAGTGGCTTCTCCTGCTTGACCTACTGGAGCAAAGCGGTTCAGTGCCCTGTAATAGTGGAGCATGTGGGCACTGCAGTCCTGTGCCCTTGCACGGCTGTGTGCAGTAGGGCGACAGTGGGGTCAATGCCTTTTAGCCATCTCGGCACAATCCAGGAAGAGGCCACCTACGCGGAAACGTCCCGCAGGTCCTTGGTAACAAGCAGGAGGGGTAGGTGCGTGGTGAAGGAACTGGGCCTGGGACCTGGAGCTGAAGCCTCCCAGAAAGTAGCTCTGGCTGCAGGGGTGGGGGCTACTGAAAGCACAGCAGAGTGAATGTTGCAGGAAAGCTTTCCTCCCGAAGCCCCACCCCAACCTCCTCCTGGGCCCAACCCAGACCACAAGTTGGAAGCTTGAAGAGCTCCTGCCAGGACCTTTCCTGTGAACCTCGCTCAACTCAGAGGCAAAGGCAGGGCCCACAGAGGGCGTGGCTAGTGTCCCCTCACCCTGAATTGGGCGGGGACAGGCAGACAGAGAGGTGTGGCCTGGAGCCCCCGGGGCCTGTTCCCCGTGGCCTACCATTTGCTCTTTGTTCTCTCACAGGAGGGCCATGAAGCGCAATGCCCGGCTGAGGTGCCCCTTCCGGAAGGGCACCTGTGAGATCACCCGGAAAACCCGAAGGCAATGCCAGGCCTGCCGCTTGCGCAAGTGCCTGGAGAGCGGCATGAAGAAGGAGAGTGAGCAGCAGGATGTGCCCTGGGTGGGCATGGGGCTGGGGTGCACGGGCACTGTGAGCCTGATCTAGGTGTGCCGGGGGCCAAGTAACAATGGGCCGTGATCATGTGTATTCGCATGTGTGCAGTGTGTGTGCGCATGTGCACAGATGCCTGTGGCAGCTTGTGGCCTGTGTGCAACCGGCAGGTACATGGAGCAGAACTTGCAGCCCTGCACCTTGCATCTGACTGCACCATCATGGCCTGTCCTGGGGGACCCGACAGATGGAGGTCATCTTATCTTCTGCTCTGGATGTAGTGGGCGTCTCCCTTCACTCCCCTTATTTGCCCTTCTGTGATTCTTTTTGTCTTCTTCAATTTTGTTCTTATGGTGTTTTAGCCATATTGGGGGAGATGAATTTGGGAGAGGGAAGCCAGAGATGCATGGTGTGATATGACCCCCAATCTTCCAGTGGCTAACGCCGGTCGGCTGCCCCGGACTGGGCATCTTACAGAGGACCTGTTGACAGACAGGTGACATAGGATGTTCTCATTCTACCTGTCGAGCTTTGGTATAATGGTGCTCCCAGGTCACGCTGAGATTAAAGCTCACTGGGAAAAGGCTGGAAGCTTTCAGTGCATATTTGTGTCCATCAATCATAGAGTGGGCAGCCTTTTTCAGGGGACAAGTTCCCTTGGCATGTGGGCAGAGAGCCTTTCCTGCAGACCAGCGGAGGGCCAGGCCCTCACTTGCTATTCCTGCTTTTCCCCTCCAAGGATCAGCCAAGTACACAGCTTCACTCTGCACTTACAAGTAGGCTTCAGAAATGCATGGGAAGCTCTACCTTGCACAGGAAGTGGCTGGATTGATGTTTTTTTGCTAAGCAGTAGCCCCAGCTTTCCAGGGGCTCAGAGACCAAGAGAACTTGGGGGACTCTGAGGAGTCTTGCTGTTACGATATAGCCAGGAGCTATATTACGCATTTCCATGCAATGTCTCATTGTAACAGCAATAGGAGGTGAGCACTGTCACTCCATATAAACTGAAGGCAGGGAAAGTTAGGGAGTTTGTTCAAGGTCTCTGCTAGGTGGCAGCAAGGCTGTCACTCAGACCCAGCACCTTTTGATTTTTTTTTTTTTTTAAGATTTTATTGGGGAATTGGAGGCGGGGAACAGTGTTGGGGAATTGGGGAAGGGGACCAGCCAAGTTGTTTCTCTTCAATCTTCGTTGTGGAGGGCGCCAGTCACTATCTGGCTTCCTGTCAGCAGCTCGTGGCCTCTAAGCTCAAGGTGCTGAATTCAATCTTAGTTGCGGGTGGGCATAGCCACCATCCCATGCGGGAGTCAAACCAGCAGCCTTGTTGTTAAGAGCGCACGCCCTATCCACTGAGCCATCCGGGTGGCAGCTCAGCTCAAGGTGCCGAGTTCAGTCTTAGTTGCGGGTGGGCATAGCCCACCATCAAACAGACAATCTTGTGGTGACACCAGCTGAGCCATCCTGCCACCTGTTGGAAGCTCAGCAACAGCTCAGCTTAGGCACAGCGTTCACTGGCCCATGTGGGAATCGAACCAGCGGCCCTGTTGCTCAGAGCATGCGCTGTAAGCCAGCTCTTAACCAACGGAGCCACTCAGCGGCCCACTTTTTTATTCTGAAGCCTGAACTCTTTCCACTGTAACACAAAATTATCACAAACACTCCAGCTGGGGGCAGCACACCAGCAGCATCTCATCTCTCTGTCCTTACCCAAGTGTTTCTTCAGAGGAGTCTGGAGAAGTGCAGGTTTCTTGTCTCCAGTACTTCCCCTTACTGCGCAGGGGTTAGAGGCAGGTGGCCTGGCTCCTGAGCCTGCGCCTGGCTGTCTCTGCAGTGATCATGTCTGACGCAGCTGTGGAGCAGAGGCGGGCCTTGATCAAGAGGAAGAAGCGAGAGCGGATTGGGACACATCCCCCAGGAGCCAAGGGTCTAACTGAAGAGCAGCAGATGATGATCAGGGAGCTGATGGATGCTCAGATGAAAACCTTTGACACTACTTTCTCCCATTTCAAGAATTTCCGGGTATGAGGCTTTAGAGTTGGCTCAGCAACCATGCCAGCTCCTCAAGACCCCGATCTCACTTCCAGGGTCTTCAAAGAGTGGTCCCTGGACCTCCAGCAGCAGTAGCACCTGGGAACTTGTCAGAACTTGTTAGAAATGCAAATTCTCAGGTTACTGCAGACCTCCAAAATTAGAAACTCTGAGGGTGGGCCCAGTAGCCTTGTGTTTTGACAAGACCCCCCCAGGGAATTCTGACACATGTTCCGGTTTGATAATCTCTGCTCTCTCCTTCCACAACAGGTAGGAATTGGGTCTGAGCCATAAGTGGCGTTTCAGAAGCTGAGTTGCCTAAGGCTTTATGAGGACACACGGGGTCAGGGCCTGTTAGGGGTATGATGTTTGCGATCTGGTGTTACTGACCCAAAGAAATGTTAGTGATCTCAGTACCGCCAGCCATGTTTGATTCCTGAGCCCTCCTACCACCCTGTGCTCACAGTACCTCCGGTGAACTGCCCTGCTCGTAGAACTGGCAGCCAATGGCCCCAGAAGTCTTTTTTTTCCATCGGCTGCTCCCAGCCCCTTCTCTCTGAGTGTCCTGAGTGCAAAATTGGGATGCTTGGAATACACCCATGGGTGGAGGCCCGTCACCTTCCCCTGGGGCAGGGAGCAAGCCCAGACAAGGATGTGAAGGACCATTACTTCACAGATCTAGAAAGTGCACCACCTGATAGGAGAGCAGAGAACAAACACAAGTGTGTAGGCGTGTGCATGTGTGTATGTGTGTCTACAATTGTGTGTCCTCCCAGGCTGCAGCTGTGGCTGTGTGCGCCCATCTGGGACCTGTTTGGGAGAATACTTACTGTCTCTACCTTCCGTTCTTCCCTAGCTGCCAGAGGTGCTCAGCAGTGGCCGTGAGATTCCAGAGTCTCTGCAGACTCCATCAGGGGAAGAAGCTGTCAAGTGGAGCAAGATTAGGGAAGATCTGTGCTCACTGAAAGTCTCTCTGCAGCTGCGCGGGGAAGATGGCAGCGTCTGGAACTACAAACCCCCAGCCGACAGCAGTGGGAAAGAGATCTTTTCCCTGCTGCCCCACATGGCTGACATGTCAACCTACATGTTCAAAGGCATCATCAAGTTTGCCAAAGTCATCTCCCACTTCAGGTAGGACATTGGGCTGGGTAGATGGGTGTGGAAAGGAGCAGAATGTGTCCAGCAGGTTCATGGAGTCTGGGGTAGATCCCTCTGAAATTGGGGGAAGTTGGTACTCAAAGACCCTCCTTTATCTCTGCCTCCCAGGACACCTGACACTATTGGGGATTGGGGTCCTAGTGGCATATAGCTCCTTAGCTTTTGAACTGTGGGCCTGCCAATGAGCCTCAGTGTGTCTCAGCCTCCTCATCTGCTAAAAGGGAGCTAATAACTCCTATCTTTCAGGACTGTCCTATGAAATAAGAAAATATCTGAAGACCATCTAGTTCATACATGGCAGACATTCAGATAGTACTTCCCTTCCCCATTTTCCCCCAAAAGGGCAAGAATCACAAAGTAACAGGTCCAGTGCAAAGGAGTTGGAAGAAAAGGGAAGAAAGTCCAGAGGGAGAAGGAGGAGAGAGACAGGAACAGACGCTGGGTCTCCAGCAGTCTGCCACCAAGAGAAAGCTGAGAAGGCCATGAGGAGGATGTCTGATCCTGAGAATTAAAGGGTCAGGACTCCCCAGAGCTAGGCATGCAAGCAACAACCATGGGGCAACAGTTCGTGAAAAAACCGGAACCTCCTGGTGTGATAGCAACCACAACCCCATAATGCGTAGTGTGTCAGGGCTGGAGATGGCACTGGGCATATCTGTCCTGGGGTTGACCCCCTGGCCTTGCCAGGCCTGGTCAGGAGGCGCTGAGTCACATACACAAGGAGATTCTGATTTCATCAGCAGGCAGAGGGCAGTTTATATTCCAGGAGCCCACACATAGGACTTCTTTAATAGGAGAGGGTGGCCACAGGCTGGAGTGGGGTTCAGATTGCGGCACAGTAATTCAAGGGAGCAGGGAGAGAGGCCTCCTGATACATGGGGACCTTGGCCATCCCCATTGACATCTGATGACCCACAATTTAACCTCTCAGAGTGGGAGGGAGGTCACTCGCTGCTTCTTGAGGCCACAGTTTTGAGCATGACCACCCAGGAGGCAGGCATGCCTATCACCTTCAATCTATAGATAGAAAACAAGGCTAAGGAACTTCCACAGGGTAGCAGTTAATTAGAGAGGCCAGATTGGAAGAACAGAGCCACTACCTGCTAGGTCCTGGGCCGGGCACTAGGGAGACAAGAAGAATAAGATCAATTTCATGGCATTTGTAGCTCAGGATTATGGATCTAAAAGAAGGAAGGTGTGAGGAAAACAAGGGACTGAATTTCTGAGGGGAGCAAAGAGGAGGGCCTCTCAGGTTCGGAGGGGTGTCAATCTAACCATGAATATCAGAGGCAGCCACTGTGGCTAGGCCTGTGCTCAGTGCTGGGAGTGGGGCTCAAGGCATTCAGACAGAAATCCAAAATAGACCTCAGGAAACAAATTCCCCCCAATGCATGGAACTCACACTATAGGAGTGGCAGCAGGAGAAAGACTCAGTAGCCTGGAAAGGCTTCTAGGAAGCGCAAAAACAACTTAGTCTGAGGACTAGCAGGATTTACCTAAGTGAAGCTAACAGGGCAATCATTCTAAGTGGGGAAACTGAGGCAGAAAGTCTGAGGCCAGGGACCAGGAGCCAAGGCATTGGCTGTGGGTCAGTGGGTGTGCAGGGAGTTGGAGGAGTTGGAGCCATTGGCAGGCACGTCCCTGAAGGCAGCAGGAGGCTAGAGGAAGATGGCAGGGAACAATGTGCTAGGCTGGATTGTGAGGGGGAGAGATTGGAGGCAATCAAAAACAACTGCGATAATCCTCGTGAGAAGGAGCACATCCAGCCTCTCCCCTCTGCCTCCCCTGATCTCTGGGTTATGGGAGTGGGTGCTGGCCTGTGAGGGCTTCCCAGGAAGCTGGCATCCCCTCCTGTCCTTGCTGCCAGGGACTTGCCCATCGAGGACCAGATCTCCCTGCTGAAGGGGGCCACCTTTGAGCTGTGCCAATTAAGGTTCAACACGGTGTTCAACGCAGAGACTGGGACCTGGGAGTGTGGCCGGCTGTCCTACTGCTTGGAAGACCCTGCAGGTGCCCGAGAACTGCCCTCCTGCCCTGGCAGTGGGAGGAAAAAAGACAACCGGGGAGGGAGGAGAGGAGCCATGCAGGTCCCAGGACGTGTCTGTCCTGGGATTGCAGGGCAGAAGCCTGGGTGACGGGAAGAAAGAACTTGATGAGGGAAGTCTGGGTCTTAGGCCTACTGCCTGACAAGTCTGCCCCTCATCCTGCACCCGCGACCCCGCAGTTGGCTTCCAGCAGCTTCTCCTGGAGCCCGTGCTGAAATTCCACTACATGCTGAAGAAGCTGAAGCTGCACAAGGAGGAGTATGTGCTGATGCAGGCCATCTCCCTTTTCTCCCCAGGTGAGGACCCAGCTGGCCTGCCTGGCCTCCCCCCTCACCAGTCCTGCTCACATCCCCTCAGCGTTAGCTGTAGGATGCATCGGCCCCTCTTCTGCCTGCCCCAGGGAAGGTCCCAACCAATGGCCTTGACTCCCAGTCACTGCAGAGCCGGGATGGGGACTCCCATTGGGTTCTCCTCTGGTCGGTGGGGTGATGCACAGCTCTCCCAGTGCCCCCCTCCCTTCCTTGTCTGGGTGTCTCTGGCTCTGGGAGGTGGTTGCCTGGCAATGCGTCCTCTCTGGGCTGGACTGAGTGAGCGGTCTTTGCCCCCATGGCCTCACTGGCACCACCCTCCTCCCTCTCCCCATCAGACCGGCCAGGTGTGGTGCAGCGTGGCATGGTGGACCAGCTGCAGGAGCAATTCGCCATCGCCCTGAAGGCCTACATCGAGTGTAATCGGCCCCAGCCCGCCCACCGGTGAGCAGCAGCAGGGGGCGCGTGAGGGGAGCCCTGGCAGCCCTGCCCTCCCGGCTCCCGCCTGCTCCGGGCCTCTGGGAGAGCCAAATGGAGCCACTCCTGGGGCAGCGTCTGATTACCAGGGCTTTGATGCCCTGTTCTGTGACCTCCACTGAGGCCGCCTGCCCAGTCAGCCTGAGCTCCAGCCCAATAATGGAGTAACCTGCCAGGGGCCTGACGCCATGCCCAGCTGATGGGCCATTGCTCCCTGATGCCCAGCTCTCATCTGCCCAGGGCTTTCAGTGCTCCTATCATCAAGGGGTGAGAACAGCCAGGTATTCTCCTGAGGCCCCTACAGGGTCTTCTAGCAATAGCCAGCAATAATCATAATCCTAAAAAAAATAACAATAATGATGGTGATAATAAGTCTGTAATAGCTCCATGTATCGAGAAGTGGCAGCCCTGATGCCCAGTACTTTACATGCATTATCACCACTAGTCTTGAAAACAGCCTTGCCAAGTGGGTACCACCACCATCCTGAAGGGGACTGGAGGCTCAGGGCGACTGCCCCAGGTCCCACAGCCAGACAGGTGGGATCTGGAGGTGAACCCAGGCTGACCAAGTCCACAGTGCACACGCTCGATCACTGCCTAACCGCCTCCCAGAGTAAAGACAAGCAAACGGCGCAGGAAGCAGTTTCTTCATTCATATGTTCTGGGCACCACCCAAAGGAGGAAGGCTGCTCAGGGCTGGGTTAGACAGGGGCTCTCCCCTTTACTGGGCCTCAGCAGCCCACAGGCCTGGGCCACAAGGGGGGAAGCCAGCACTGGGTACGTAGTGTGAGCTTAAAGCCTTGAGTCCCTACTTGCCCTGCTACAGCTTGCGTTAGAGCTCAGCATCTTGGGATGCTGCAGTAGCTGTGTCTTCCTTTGCTCAGTCCTCCCCTGTATGGAGCCAGGAGGCACCATGGGGAAACTGAGGCACGAGGTGTGTCTCAGCCACTCAGCCCGGGATAGACCCAAGAAGGGATTGCAGCTTGCAGCCCCTGCCTCCACAACCACTCCACTCAGTCCTGCCCCCGAACCATTAGCCAAGGCAGTGGCCCCCACCCCCAAATTGCCTGTTACGCGTGGTGTCTGCAGTGCTTAGGTGTTCCCATGGAAGTCTCTGTGTATAAGGGATGAGGTGTGAGTGGGGGGTGCCAGTCCATACCCGGGAGTCCCTGGGCTGTGCTGCCCTTCTTGTCGCAGGCTGAACGAGAAGCTTAGGGAATTCAACCCAGCCTTGTCCCTCGGCTGACCCCCAATGTCCTGAGATTAACGCCCCTACCTTCCTAAAGTCATGCAGCTTCAGAGAAGTCCCAGGGTTGGTGGATGGGGACAAGAGCGGGCCTCCGACCTTTCCTGTGGCTGGCCTGCAGGTTCCTGTTCCTGAAGATCATGGCTGTGCTCACGGAGCTCCGCAGCATCAACGCCCAGCACACCAGGCGGCTGCTGAGCATCCAGGACACCCACCCCTTTGCCACCCCGCTCATGCGGGAGCTACTTGGCATCTTGGATGGCTGAGTGCCTGCCCCGTGGCTAGCCTCCCTGGGGCAACCACAGCCAGAGCCCTCGGGGCCACCGCTCCTGCCAGGACAGATGGACATCGCTGGGAGCCGACCATGACCTACCTTCTCAGGGAACTCATGACAGCTCTGACGACACTGGCTAGCGGGCCTCAGGAAGGGGACATGGACCCCCCAAATCCCCAGCTCAGGCTGTGGAGAGCAAAGCCATAGACCCTTATATGGAGAGTGCACTGGCCTATGGGTCAGGCCCATGAAGAGGCAAGGCCACTGTCCCCTTAGAAAAGGCTCTGTGGTCTGGGGATTTAGTGTCATGGTGGGAGAGGGGAAAGGGTGACGGGGCCTGGGCCATCGGACAGTCTGTACCCACACCCAAGTTCATTAGCTTCTTGAATCTTTTTGCTGTTACTTCTGGTTCTCCCACCCCCTACTTTGCACTCACTCTTACCTCGCAGCCTGGTCCTGAGCTGCTTGGTGAGTCCCAGGACTGTGTCAATCAGCAGCGGCATCTGTGTCTCTGGGAGTTTTCTAGGAAGAAGCCAGAAAGCCTGCACCAATGTCAGAAGCTTGTCATGGCCACTCCATGTGCCCATTCTTCCCCTTTCCGGCCACCTCATTCCGTGTGTCTGCATCCATTCAAACACATTATTAAGTACCAGCAATATGCAACCTGCTGTGTGGTATATACACTAACTCAGACATGGATCCTGACCTTGGAAAATTTATAGTTCAGGAAAGAAAGCAAAGCAGAAACACAAACAACTTTGATCAAATGGAGAAGCGACAGGTGAAGACATCTTACGAAGAAATTTCTTTGTGTGGATCTAAGCTACATGGAGGTTCTGCATGCAACCGGGGACCCAAGTAAGGGGTCCTTGGAAATGTGTCCGCGGGAAGAAGGCACCGACTGGCTGTGTGCACACATGTGTGACTTGGTGTAGGTCTGCTCCACATCTGCACTGGGGCTTGGGTTTGCTCCTGAGGCTGGAACACAGGCGTGTTGTGACAAGGCTACATTGACAGGCAGTTAATAAACCTGCTAGATACACATGTGCTGTATGTTCCCGTTTACACATCTATTTTCAAAGCTAAAGAGTATGGAAATGTCTGCTCTGTTTATACCATTTTGAGAAAAAAGGTTTAGGCTTTTTCTGCCAATTACATTGAAACTAATTTTACACATCTAAGAACGAAGCTTAGCAAATGTTCCTGCGTTTAATGTCAGATCAAGGCAAGAGGACTTAAGGAACTTTCCGTTAGATATTTAAACCTCTTTTTTTTTTTTTTGAGGGCAGTGGCCCTCATATGTGGGACCCGAACCGGGGCCGCTGGCTTCCCAAGCCAACGCTTAACCACCACGCCACTCGGCCGGCCCGTAGATATTTAAACCTTTTTTTGCCTTCTTTTCAGGGGAAAAAAGACGGGGAAAATAGAAATGTCATACATATATATAATATATATAAATTTATTTTTTAAAAAACTACTTTTCTATTGCCCTTTATATACATCTGAAAACTGTTGGTGCAAGAGCATAAAAATGTATTCATTTGGTTTTCTCATAAAATGATTGTTCCATATAAAAATTTAATACATTCATACCATAATTAAAAATGTAGTAATTGAATTATTTTTAAAAGTGTAATATTTTGATGCAAATGAAGCTACAAGTTAACTGACTTTTAAGGAATAGATACTTGCTTAGGTTTTACCATTTTACAGGAAGCAGGCAAAACTTTAAGAACATAAGAAATCATCAATACCATACAGCGAAACAAGCAAACCTATTTTCCAGTTTCCCTCCAGATTTCCCAGCCTCTTCTGTATCAAGGAGATATAGAACACACTCATTTTTAGAAAAGAAACTGAGGGGGAATAAATGTCCCTCTCTGCAAATATAATGAATACAGATTTTGCCCTGAGGAATTTGTCTCATTTGGAAATATAAATTGCATTCAACTGCATTCATAAATCATATGCACCTCTTTCTTCCCCATTGGAATAATTTTGAGTGTGCTAGTCATTTAAGAGCCTGAAATGGTTAAGTGTAGGCTAGAGTAAGGTGAGGACAAGATGAGATTTAGATGGGATGTAAACTCATCTCCCAGTGTTGATTTTAAAAAATACCTAGCAGTTGCCCAAACATTGAATTAATATGTACATATGAGGTCTGACAATTAAGTTTTCGAACTTGTTGCAACCATGTTGCTAACTTTTTTTGAGACCAGAAACATTATTCATTATGAATTTATGCCAATTGCACAAACAGTTAACCAAGTTTACTATTTGGAAGGGCTGAAAAGACTGTGTGAAAAAGTTAGATGGCCTTGGGCCGGCCCAGTGGCGCATTGGTTAAGAGTTGGCTTGGGGGCCGGCCGAGTGGCGTGGTGATTGAGTGCTGGCTTGGGAGGCCAGTGGCCCTGGTTCAGGGCCCACATGTGAGGGCCAGTGACACTGCCCTCAAAAAAAAAAAAAAAAAAAAAAAAAAGAGTTGGCTGTTGGCTTGGGACTCCAGCTCTGAGCAGCAGGGCCCCGGTTTGGATCCCACATGAGGGCCAGTGACACTGCCCTCTACAGCTAAGATAGTGAACAACAGTTCGACCTGGAGCTGGGCTGCCGTCAGTCGCCAGCCACAGTGTAGGCTGCAGTGGGGCAGGCCAGCAGCTGGTGTGTGCTTTCGTGAGCTGCCATGAGTGGCTGTCCAATGGCCTGCAAGTGGCTGCCTCACCCGGGAAGAGTGCAATGATAATACCAACATGGGCCAGTGAAGAGACATCCTCCACAACTAGACTGAAGAACAAAAGGACAGTCACTTGTCTGTTTCCCTCCCCCAACTCCCCAATAAAATCTTAAAAAAAAAAAAAAAAAAAGTTAGATGACCTAAACTTTTTGCCAACAATTCATAGCTGTTGCATCACGACAGTGCACCAGCTTACACAGTGCTGTATGTGAGGGAGGTTTAGCCAGTAAACAAATAACTGTATTGGAACACCCTCCCTACTCACCTGATCTGGCCCCCAATGACTTCTTTTTTTACCTGACGATAAAGGAAATATTGAAAGGAAGACATTTTGATGACATTCAGGACATCAAGGGTTAAGTCGACAGCTCTGATGATCATTCCAGAAAAAGTTCGAAAATTGCTTTGAAGCATGGACTAGGCACTGGCATCGGTGCTTAACTTCCCAAGGGGTGTACTTTGAAGGTGAACGTAGTGATGAGGTATGTAGCACTTTTTCTAGGATGAGTTTGTGAACTTGTCTGCCTCGTATGACTTATGTATTAAAAACTAAGTGTAGTCCAAGCGTAGTTACGATTCAAGGTCAGATATATCAAAGTGCTCAAACAGGATACTACTTCCTTTCAGCAGCTTTGTGGACCTTCAGTTTATAGGACTATGAGCTAGATTCAACTCTTCTATTTGCAAATGTTTGGGTTTCCCTATTGCCCCCTTCCCAGAGCTTTGGAGGATGTAGAACTAAGCATGAATTTCTAGGCATCCCTGTGGCCACCACTCTTTTTTCTAGGTCTTGCCTCTGTCAGTTGAGGATGGAATCAGTCTCTATGCTCTTCTAAGTAAGTTAATGTATGCCTTCTGGCTCCCCCATTAGTCGGAGCCACTCAGCAGCCAGTCCCAAAGGATCCAACCAATTAAAGCCTTGACATCGAGTCTTGTGGGAAGGCCCAGGGTGGCTTCTCCTTTCTGGAGAAAACAGGATGTAAAGAGAAACATACATTTGACTGACCATCCCTCCCCAGCTTTGGACAACTTGTAGGCCTCATCATGCCATCTTCCCCAACAGCTTGTTTTGCCCTGGACACGTTCCCTTAACATACCCACAGCTCTCCTAAATCTGAAGGTGGTAGTGGGCAAGTGAATTATTACTACACCTGAGAAAGGGGTGACCACCCCATCACTTTTGTTCTCTTCCTCTCAAACTTCTCTATGAAGGGGACCTGCAACCTGATCTCTCCCTTTCCTCACTATCCTTTTAGAACACCTAAAAGGCACCCACTGTCACTCTTGAAATTTATTCAAGAGCCTGAAATGTAGGCTAGAGTAAGGTGAGGGCAAGTTGAGATTAAGATAGGATGTAAACTCCCATCTCCCAGTGTTGATTTAAAAACACCTTGGCGTTTCCCCAAACATTGAGTGGATATGTACATATGACTTATGTTATTATAAAAACTAAGTGTATGTAGTCCAAATTAATATTCAAGGTGAGATGCATCAAAGTGCTCATACAGATGCAAATCCCAAAGCACTGGCTGGTCAGTACTTTTTGGAAGAGCTTAGAAATTTAAAATGCTGCCTTCCAGGATTTTAAATGGACATTTTGCTCAAACCCTTCGAACAGTGCAGGAAATAAGATATTAGTAAATCCCAAACAAATGCACTTCAGGAGACCCATCCCACAAGTGACATCTTGTGTTTACGCTTATTCCCCCCTACAATTGGCAAATGTCTCTATTTTACAAATATTAGCCAACACCCCCACCACAAAGAAATAAAAAGAGGACCAGGTGTTATCCAATATAAATTTGTTTTTTATTGAAGCAGCAGTCACATGACTTTATATCTAGCCTTTAGATTAGGTCTGACAGTGAGCCAGCCCTAAAAAATGTTTCTCTTTGCACTAAGAGACATTACATGTTTACATACATCATCCAGTATTGGAAATGAGCAGACTCAAACACAACATGTGTCGGTTACCTGGGAGGTACAGCCCCACTGTTTGTGGTGTTCATGTATTTTACAGATACTCCCAAAGACCATTACTAATGGGTTGAAAGTTAAAAGAAAATACAGCTACACCAAATGAACACAGTAATCAAAGACAGCAGCTTATACACTTTTAAAAAAACTTGTCCCTTCCAGGGATGCTTTCTTTCTTTTCAAAGCAGTGTCTGCAAAGCTTCCTCTACATCAAATCCAAAGGTTTCCAAGACGGAAGCTGCACCTCTTGGGGCTACACAGTGGGAAAAGATCATTTGAAAGAATGAGAACTAATGTTCATATCTTGATTTTTATAACAAAGATCCATGTTTCTCTAATTGGAGGAACGGTGATGGTGATGTGGCCACATATTGCAGTGACAAAGTAGTTAGGGTGAAGAAAAAAAGAGGGTTGGGTACTGAAATAAAGACCACACACTTGTGAATTTTTATTTCATTTCCAGGCTAACCTACTTTTTATTTAATGCAAATTACAGTACCAGTTAACTATTTCCAAACCAAGTCACATAGAACGAAATGTATTTACAAGGGAAAGGAGAAAGGGAAAAAAAACATAGAGCATATTTTTCACAAAAAAGTTTATATTTAAAATGAAAAAAAAATCAGTCACAGAGGCATTCAAGTAGTAATAATGTTATACAGATTTTGCTTTTCCTTTATATCGAGACAGATTTGCACAAGTGTTTGCAATAGTTTGTTTACAACCCACAGTCCTTTATATATATATATATATATATATATAATAAATTTTTAGATTTGTTTTTAAGATGGAAGTGGTCACGCTAATTGGTATGTGTACAGGCCCAAGTGATCCATCGGTAACACATTTATAAATGCAAATTTTACAGGCAAGCACATTTTCATACATCTATCTGTATCTGCCTGTAGACAGATATAGTAAGAAAAAAACAAAACTTAAAAAATGAACACAAGGAAGTCTACTTTGTCAAGCTAACCCCTTATGTACTGGTTGTCATTTTGCTTTTATTGCAGAGGTGCAAAACGGAGCAACAACCTTGAAAATGTCATCACCCTTGTGAAAATAACCCAAACCCCAGGGATTACTTTCAAAGCCTCTCAAAACGTAGACCTGTTTAGGACTCTACTCTGCTTCTAGTTGTATCTCTTTATTTTCAGTGGCTCAGGTTTCTACTAGAAAAGACGGATTTTGTTGTAAAGCATGCTTAGTTTATTTTTCTATATAGGGGAGAAAGTGTTCAGCTCTGTGATTAGATGATCTCTAACATGAACAACAGGAATCAGATACAATTTTGGTTTAAAACAAAGAAAAACCCCCCAGACTCCTGGGGATCTGGCATTGGCCAAACTTCCTCTGGAAGACTCCAAAGTTAAATCCCTTAAAAAGGAAGGGAAAAAGAAATGAAATGCCAGTGTCTTTATATCCACAGGGATAGAGAATACAATAGTCCTCTCAGAAACCTTTGCATTGGTGCAGACAAGATGACTGGTTAGGCAGGCTTTGTTAAAACACAAACCAAATATATGTATCTAAAAATTAAGAGGACTTAAAAAAAAATGACACATCACTGGAAAGAAGGTGCAGTCTTCCGCCTTGCTGGAATGAACACATGATGTTTCAAAAATAGCAACCTTTGGTTTGGTAAAGTTTGTTTTCTTCTACTCAAAGACATCTTCTATGGAGTACTTGGAGGCAAAACAAATGATTTTGATTTTTTTTTTTTCTTTCAAAAAAGGCCTTCATGATGGGGACATGGTGAGAATTAAACTGATTTTTGGAAAAGAAATGAAAAAGCTATTTCCTTGAGCATGGGTAGAAGTGGCAGGAGGGTGGGAATGGGCTGGGAGCTCCCTTGGTGGAACAGCAGCTGTTAGCCGGGCAGCACTACACGCCGGCGCTGCCAGGGATCGCACGACAGCATTTCCGGTCCCTGGTGATCACAACCTGGTACTAGTAAGAAACTCGGATGTATCAAAACCAATTCTCTCTCATTTGTGAGGGAAGGCGATGAGGAGAGAAAGCACGCCTGGGATCTGCTGTTGGTAAGACCCACGGTTAGGGTTTGGGGAAGAGACGAGCAAAAGCTAACCTGTTGGTCCCCTCCAGCTCTTGGGCTCCCTGGCACTACGCTAAGTGGCCTCCGGATGAAATGAAACCGGTCACTGCTACTGAGGCGGAGACAGGCGTTCAGAACCCAAGCAAAGGCAGGGCTTGAATGAAATGAGACTGGGAACATCGTTTCCTCTTTCCACTCCTGAGCATGGTATTACTGAAATTCACTATGGAGGGCAGACACTGCGTTATGAGTGAGCTATTCTTTCCAAGGGAAAAGGGTGGGACAGGGAGACGTGGATAGAGAAACCAATTAAAATTTTAAAAATGAAAAACAACAACAAAAAAACGAACACATGGAAGCGAAGGCACTCCAAACTATATAGATACACTATACATTGCTAGAGTTATTGTTACAATAATACAGGCCGGTACCTACTGTACAGAGTTAAAACTATATGGCTTTAAAAAGCTCGTCTACATTTTGTCTGATTATTAAACAGAATCACTGCCCTGAACAGTAACTTTTTGCTCATTAATAACAGTTCCTGGGTCCACATATTTACATACAAAACAATAAAACTTAAATTTAAAAACATTGAAAGAAAATATAATGTACAAGCTTGAATTTGGTGAGGAGCTTTTTATTATTATTATTTATTATTATTTACAAAAAAGATATTCAGAGACCTGGATCTCACTTGTATAAAAGTTCTGTGATCCTGCCATGATCCTTGAGAAAGAAAAATCACGCACCTCAGCCCTCACACACACACAATATAATGAGAAAAGCAGCTGACCTCTCTTCGTCTTGTACCCCATTGATTAGGGAGGAAAGTGTTTTGTAAAATATGCAGATTCTTATGGACTCCAGCAAGGATACCAAGTCCGGAGTAGTTTCTGTGTCCAGATGTTTGGCCGGGCAGTTGGTTGGGTCTGAAAGCAGGCCCATTTCTGTCACAGACTTGCTGTTCAGCTTCGTTATAAATCCTTTCTGAAAATGGTCTATCAAAGCTATTCCCTGTAGCAATTATGCTGCCAAATACTTTGATTCAGACTTCTTTAAAATCTTAATTAGCTCTCAGAAGCTCATTATGAAAAGTAAAATTTGATCAGTTTGACTTGGCTTGACTGAGTGTGTTTCCTTTCTCATGAACTCTGATATAACCAGAGGTTTGAGAAGCCCCCTTTTGTGGCCTAAGAGCTTAGCTAAACAGTGAGTGAAAACTAAGATGGCTACCAGTCGTATTCCTAGGCATTGGTTCACTTCAGCAGGCAGCAGGGCTCTCTTGGAGAGTCCCACACACACACTTGGTTAAGCAGCAGCACAGGGTGCTGGGACCTGCATGAGGGCTGCCAAGTGACTCCACTTCCAAATCACCTGGAGGGTGAGACCCCTAACATGACCTAAGATGGCAACGAGGAGGGTAGAGGGAGGTTACACACACTCCAGGGCTCAGCTCTGCAGCCCCAGTTTTCAGCTAATCTTGGAGGGTGTGGGGAAGGAGCGGGTAGGAGGAAAAGGGGGCCATCACTCAAGTGATCTTTAAATGTAAAGTACAACTGATTGTGCCTTAAAGATTCATAGGTCAAGTAATGGCCCATAAGCACCAAGGTGACTAAGGTTCATTTTAGAGTATATAAGGCCCACAAAGATGTCAACCTTAAAAGTATAAAACAAACTAGTTGTGAAAATCTATTTCCTCACTGCAAACATAATCCTTCAGTCCTCCTTGCTTTCCAAGGAATATTGCTTTTTCTTCAAAAACAGAGACTGATTCTTACACTGTTCACTGATACACAAAACAGAGACAAAAGCTCTTCATTGGGGTGAGGGGCACAGCATCCTTCTTCTCACGCTCCAACCAATTTTGATACTGGACAAAAAAACACACAAAAAAAACCAGAAACAAAAAGCAGTGCTGAATCTATGTATATATAACATATATACACACATTTATATAATCAACTTTCCTATAAAGTCAGCAGGTACAAGTGACTGTTTATATCATTTTGATGTGTAGTTTTAATATTCCTACTACCATCTAAAATCATAATGGCCTATCTGACATGCATCAATAAATAAAATTTAAAAAGCATGAGGTTAGAAAAAGCTGAAATTAAATACAGATTCTAGATTTGGATTTAAAATTAGAACTATGTGCAGAATGTGGCAACTTCTGCAAGCTCGATCTGCAATTAAAAAAATATGAAAAATAAACCAGTAGACTGTTACAGTTCACATTATTTAACTATAATGTCCTCTCAAGTGTATCTTTCCGAGGGAAGCAACTTTAGGAAAAAATCTGGACTAATTCATTCACAGTGGTGAGATCTGCAGGCTCATCAGCTTTTGACCTCTGCAGCCAGAATGGCCCTTTTCAGTCTTCTCCTAGGCCACTAATTTCAGACTGTACTGAGATCTGCAGAGAACCTTTGGTCAAACAAAGACACCCCCCCCCGCCCCCCGTGGAGCACACATGCTCCTCCTCTGACAGCCTCCTACGGGAGTTTCTCCACCACTAGCACTGATGAAGAGCAAAGCAAAACCTTAACCAATTAAAAATCTTCCCCTTAGAGTTTCAAACTCTATTGACATCCCTGGGTTACAGCAAGATACACATTTCCTTTTTTGTCTGCCACACCTGCCACCAACATGCCAGAGGCAAGTCTTCCAACACCCGAGGCTACGGATTAATTTTACAAGTGACACTGAAGTCCCACGGAGTTACACCTGCTAAGCTCCCAGCCAATTTCAAGCTGTGCACTATACCAAGGTCTTACACTTGACTTCAAAAGAAAACAAAGTTCACAGAAACTTCAGCACAGAACAAAGTTTTCTTCTTTTGTGGAAGGGGCATGAGGCAGGAGTCCTGTTTATTAAGAATACAACAGCAGACTTTTGATAAAAAGATTGTCGTGGGAGAGAGATTGTGTGTTCCGGTGCTCCGCTTCCCCTACCCACAACCCCTCCCACCCCGGGGACCCCTCAAAGTGAGAATACAATGAAATTGGTTTGTATTTATAGATATTTTACAAGGTTAAATAAGAACAACAACAATAATAAAAAAATTGAACACTAAAATGAACAGGTTTTTTTTCTCTTTTTAATTTTCTTTCCAAACATGACCAGTGTTGCTGAGTGACACTCAAGTAACTGGTGGATGCTCCTATGTCGCTGGCTGCCCGGGCTGTTCAGGTGGAGTTGGAAGCTGATGCGGAAGCGGCGTTGTTGGTCTGCCCGCGGTCTCCAGCATTAGCATCTGCAAATCAAAGTTCCAAGAGGGCATGAGCAATTCCAGAACCCCCCAGAGAGAAAAGCACACTGCCTCCACTGCAGACCGGGAGCTGTATCGGGAATGCTGTTTTAAGTGTGGACAAGGCTCTGAAATCTGATTTCTTTCTGCTTAGAGCTATGTCCATGCCTTGGCCTGGTGCTTGTGCAGGCCGACACTGTCTCTGAGAAAGTTGCAGACTCAGGTAGCCAGAGGCCATTTCTGCCACAGCTCTTGCTACAGTTGGGATTAGCAGTGTACCAATAACTCAGAGTCTAGCTCACTTGAAAATGCACAGCTGGAAAAACCTGCTAAAAATTTGGAACCAGGTTACAATATGCCATTTGCCTACGTGGGTAAAATGGGCGGAGGCAATGAAAGTAATATGGATCAGTGTTGACAGGCACTATCCGTAATACGTCAATCAAACTCAGATGCTTGCTTTCTACAATAAGAACAGCCCCTCTTCGTTATTCATAGAAATGGAAGACAATCGGCAAAAAAGAAATAGCCTCAGTATTACCAATTCACTTATTCAATAAAGCGTCTTGTACTCAAATATCTTGGCTCTGAGCTTAATTTGCCTAATCCTTTGGAAATACATGTAACTTTAACTTTCACTCTCTTCCCCCTTTAAAGGTGCAATATTATTTCACAGTATCCATTAACATTTCAGTGTGTATTTAATTGTGCCCAGATTGGCTCTCCATCTTGGGCATGCAATGGACTGCTATTTCAGTGGTTGGTCTATTGCATCCCTGTCATCTCACGCTGACTGGGAATATACTGCTGGGCCATGGCTTGATGGGAGTGGGCAACTTCCAAGAGTCACCTCCCTAGAAATCATACCACCTGAGGCCATCAAGGCTGGTGACACCAAAAAACAGACCCAGAATTTTTGTCTCTAGAGCCGATAGCTCTCCTCTATCCTGTGACGTGTAAACAGTCCCACGGCTGAACACAACATTCAGATTTTAGGTTTTTTACTTTTTAAATTAGAGTGAGAAATTTTTTAAATTAGAGCGAGAAACAAAAGACCCCGAGGACACACAGGGACTTAAAGATTAGCTGGTCATTTATAATTTCAGTGGCCACTCTATAAAAACTATACCTCTTTTCTAAATTCCTGATCTCAAAACAATCTGCCCTTATAAACATTTAACTCAGCCTTTGGGGAAGAAATGTTTACCTCTCTGAATTTGAATGGTTATGTTTCATTTAGTTAATTTGCTTCAAAATAGCTATAGCTGCTTCCAATCCTGTTTTCATGCAAGGAAGTGCAGACATTATGGCACCAGGGTCCAGGCACCAGCTTCTTACTGCCCATGGCATGGAGTCCTATTAACTGGCTGGGGTGACATGTGAACAGGTGGCAGGAGAGGGTATATGACATAGAACTTATTCTCCAAAGGCAGGTAAAGAGCCTTTTCGAATAATCAGTAAATAATCTTGGTCTTTCTTGGATATGCCTTGCTTAGCAGAAGTTTCTCTCAATGATCACCCAAATCTGGGCATCAACAATAACCTAACATCGATTCCTGTCCAGACCACATGTTCCTGCAAGTCTTCTCAGGAAAAACATTCATTTTCATAATTTAGGCACAGGCTGCATTAAAAACAACAGTGCAGAGAAAGCCTGAAAGGCCACAGAGCTACGTCACACTGCTAATGTTCCTCAGAAACCCCGGCTTACTGCAGCATGTCCCGTGCTTCGGATGGTACTCAGAACCTGCATGATCATCATCAAACAGCACTTCTTGCTCATTTTCAGTATGTGAAGATGACAGGTCAAACTATCACATTCTGATTTTCCCCAGGACTTCTGAGGTTCCCTCATCATCAGGAGTTCATCTGCGTGGCCATATACCAGCGCTGCTAGCAGGTCTGGCCATGGCAGCCATCAGCTACGTCGGCCACCACCCAGCAAGGCCCACCTCATGGTCACCCAGCCCATTACTCTTATCAGCTCTTTGACAAAATCCTATTTAGCTACTAATCCGCAGATGTCCTTTCACTGGCGACTACTACTACTACCTGTGAGCTTATGACAGTCCCCAAGCTAGCCTCCCCTTTCTTGGATAAATTCAAGGCTGCTTGTATGATCGTAATAAAAAGCATAAGCCTTTTAAGTGGGCACATAACCAAAACTAAATTCACTTTCTGAACAATAAAATTTGAAAAGACACTCAGGCTCCTCAGGTTTGTAATTTAATGATTCCCTGTATTTTTCTCTGAATTATTTCCAAATCACATGATGAGTAAAATTTTAACAGCTAATTATACTGATTATAAATGTTGTTGATACCTAAGTCAAAGCACTGTATTCATGCATCAAAAAACAACAGAAAAACAAAGCAAAACATAAAAAACCCCAAAAAACCCTTTGCCTAATGCAATGAACTTTACTTAAAATCAAATTATACAGGTACTTGCTGAAAAAAAGAAGAGACTTCTTTGTTTTTCAGAGGGAGACAAAGTACAGGTAGGAGAAAAACAAAACAAAACAAAATGTGAAGCTCTACAAACGCAACAGTTGCTCTACAGACCCCTTGGCTTAGTCACTGAACAAAGCTGCCTCTTATGTTATTCTTGGTACATGCTTCTTTTGCTTCCATGGTCAATTCTATAAACTTATTACCATAATTGAGTGAATATGGGCCTTCTGTAATAAAAATGTTCATTAATTTAAAATTCTGATGAACTGTCACTTGATTTGGATGTTTATTGTAACTTCTGTAACTTTTCTTTTCAGTCATTTAAACAGTAATTCTTTAGCAGCAACAAAGCTCATTTTGTTTCTCCTGCATTCCCTTCTTTACATTCATACTGGTAAAAGTAGTGCTACCTGGCATTACAGTTTTCAGGATAGGTTAGGATTTTTTGATTACAAAGCATCCAATGAAACTATGAATTACCAAGACTGACTATATAGTCTCTTGTTTTCAGTCTTGAGATGCTCTTCTGATATTAACACCAACAATCTTTCTTTAATTCAATTCCACGAACGTTTATCAAGTATGAGACAGTTGTACAACTTAATAGCTGTGTGATTTTAGAACAAATTACTTAACCTCTTTATCCCTCAATTTCCTCATTTGTAAAATGGTGGTAATAGGACCTATTTTTATGAAGGCACATGAAGTGCTTAGCATAGTACCTGGTTTATTGAACACAGTAGTTGTTCAACAAATGGAGAAGTAAAAGAGACATCTAAATATACATAAATTTATAGTTTCATGTGACTTCAGCTACCACCCTCACCACCAGAGTATCAGTGGCGGCAGTTGTTAATATCTGAGTACTCACCAATGTGCCAGGCATCATACTAAGTACACACTGCAGGCATGTCATTTAGCCTACACAGCAACCCCAAGAAAGAGGTACAATTTTACCTCCACTTTGCAAATGGCACAATGGAGGCCCACAGAGATTAAGCAATGTATGTAAGGTTGCAGGGCTAACAAGTGGGGCTGCTGAGCACCAGAGGAAGCAAAGGGAGAGAATGGTGACCTTATGGGCAATAGGAAACAGCAGAAAAGATTTCCTAGCAAAGGGAGAAAAGGGCTTACGGGGACTTTCATTCAGACCTAACCACTACAAATCCACTGTGATTTCTAGAAGCCTATTTCTATTATCCAAAAGGGTTACAACATTAGAACACATCAGTGAATTTATGATAAGAAGAATTAAAGGTATAGTTATTGTATTTTTCTAATTTTCAAATAGTCTGTATGGGATATATAGTTACTAGTGGTTTGGAAAGAACTACAGAGCTGATAGTTTACTGACTTCCTCGCTTCCTAGAGACCAATGCCCATTACCACCCTTCTGATGCTCCTACAGTACAAGCAAACTAACGACAGACTTGGGGGGGAATGGAGAGAATAATCAGCTTTGGGAGAGGAAGGTGTAAAATCATTCTTATACACTGTGGTAGCCACCTTTCAAAATGGCCCCAATGAGTCATGACTCTTGGAGTCTATGCCCTAATGGAGTCCCCACCGAATAGGCTGGCCTGTGTAACCAACAGGATACTGCAGAAATAATGATGTGTGGCTTCCAAGGCTGGGACATAAAGGACACCATGGCTTCCACCTTGTCTTCCTTCTTGGACCACTTTGTTTAGGGGAAGCCAGCTGCCACAATGTGAGACACTCAAATAGCACTATGGGGAGACACATATGGTGAGACACATATGGTGAGGGAACCAAATCTCCCGCATCCAGCCAACAGGGATTCACCAACCGTGTGAATGAGCCATCCTGCAAGTTTATCTTCCAGCCCCAGGCTGCCTTCAATGTCTGTGGCCCTGGCTGCCATTCTGACTACAGCCTCATGAGAGATCCTGACCTAGAATCGCCAGCTAGGATTCCTGACCCCACAAACTGCGAGATAATCAATGTTCATTTTGTTAAAGCTGCTAAGTTTTAGCACGTCTTGACAGGCAGCAGTAGGTAACCAATACATACATATATACATGTAAAAGAACTTAAATACCAGTTATGGTTTATGCCCACAAACCCATGACAGCACCACTGACCAAATTCCTTCACAAAATTAGGTATGCTCCTAACAAATGATTCAACACAAGGAAGACTGCATCATATGATCCATTGTTTTTTCCCTAATCCTAAGATGAGTCTATGGATCTATGGCTTTTGTACTAGACATGGCAAAAGGAATTTGTGCATGCATTCACTGAAACCAATTGTACTCTGTGTGACTTTAGAGGTAAAAATGACAAGTTGGGCAGTCCCACAGTGAAGCTGAGGGTGAAGCCCTAAGGTATCAGGTCACCACAGAGTCCACAAGCTGTGATTTTGTTCTAGAGTAAATTTTTACATGCAAAATTCCATATATGATACATATCCATTTTTCTAGAAGGATTCCTCCCCCCCCCCCCCCCCGGATTCTCGGAGATCTGTAAGAGTCGCTAGATAACCGAGTCCTGGATTTGATGGGCAGCTGTCTCAATACTGAGGAAACTATTCCACCTAGCTACCCAGGTCAGAAACCCAAAGTGTCCGACCAAATGTGCACATGGGGAGGGAAGGGGAGTAAATGGAAGGGCCCACATTTGTAAACTGTAGCTGAAGGGTTTAAACAAAAAGAGGAGAAAACAAGGAGACAGGTTGGAAGGAAAGGACAGAGAGTAAACATAGGAGCTGGGTTCCTAGGGCTCTGCCACCATGACCAGCATTCCAGAACTATGGGTTCTAACTGACCCAGTGCTCACTGTCTGGCCCAGCAGCAGTGACCGGAACGTTCTATCTGCACTCTCTAAGAGGGTGGCCGCGTGCTACATATGATTAAGTTTGAGATTAAATAGAAATTTAGTTCCTTATTTATCCTAAGCATGTTTCAAATTCTCAAAAGCTACAAAATCGTTCCATTTTTAATGTTTTTATTTATTGGTGTATTAATCAGAGTATATCTCAGATATATCAGATCCTTTTGGTGTTTTATGTAGGCTTTATGAGGATATTTGGGAATTTACAAAGTACACTTTTAATTCCTTATTTCCTTTATTATGCTCTCCCAGGCTCATTTTATGTGTTTCTATTCACCAGCTATCCTCTTTCTATAATAGTTAGAAATGTCTCATGAGAGGTCAACTCCTCTAAAAGATAAGATTTTGGCAGCTTGGAATGTTATTTATGCTGGGTAGCTAATTCAGGATGTCCCTATTCAAGCTATTCTAAGTGGCAATGTTACTTCTGTAAAACTGTGTCTCGGATATTAGTGTTTTCACCGAGGCGTAGAACAAACAAGATCATTACAGAGAATCAAAGGTATACCCTTAGCTTATATTTATATTGAAATCACAATCTACACTAATGAAATCGAAGTATCACCTGCAAAGGGAAGAACTCGATTTTCATTTTTCTGTTTACAATGCCTACTATGGTTCTGACAATTTTGCATGTATAATACTGAGGGAGAGGGAGGGGAATCCCCCTCAGCAAAACCTCATCACCTCTCTTTTCCTATTATTCTGAGGAAAAAGGTGTGGCGCAAGGCACCAAGGTGGCTTCAGTCATTTCAAAAACAGAACTGAAATTCAGATGCCAGTGAGCCAACCACTCCAGCAGCAGACTGAGTGGAGGGCTTGTCAACAAGCCTGTCTGTACCTGGTGGGCCAGCAGCAGAAGTCCCAGCTCTGAGCAAGGGGCAGGCACATTGTAGTTAAGGGCCTGGCTGTTCAGTGCAGGGAACTGAAGGCCACTGGGGACACAGAGGTCAGTTTCATCTTTTATGTTAAAAAATGTAATAACTGGGCTGGCCGAGTGGCTCAGTTGGTTAAGAGCTCGCTCTAGAGTGCGAGCTGAGCTCTGAGCAACAGCAGTTTGATGCCCAGCCCGAGCTAAGCTGCTGTTAAGCTGCCAACAAATGGCAGGATGGCTCAGCTAAAAAAAAACAAAAAAACAACAAAACAAAACAACAAAAAAATGTAATAATTTAGGAACAAAGAGTTAGAAAAGGCAAATAAATGTAAGCTGGTGACTTCAGGTGAGGAGCTGAGGAACACTGGAACACTTGGAAGAAGGTCTGATAGGATACTCACCGATTTAGGATTTTACATTGTTCTTGCAGGTAAGGGAAAACACCCTGGTAAAATTGTAACTTAACAGGTGAGAACATGGCTTGCAAAAAAAGAAACAATTTCCTAGAAGTGAAACTTTGCACTTGCTGGTAAAATAATGCCTAAGCTAATGACTTCAGGTATCTATATATTAACTTGCCAAGTGAACCTAAAACCCTGACACAGGGTAGATACCACCTCATTGGTGTCAGTGAATTTGTCACATTGGCATATGTGGATGGAAGTCTGTATTTCAAACACAGAGCCAACAGGAGGAAATGGGTATAGCACTGTACCTAAAAAAGACCCATGTTCTTTGGCTATCATGCTGGTAAGGCCTAAAAATAAGCATGAGCACCCCCACTCTGGGCTAGTGTGAAGGGAATGGAGAAATGGAAAAAATGTGCACCGCCAGTGGGCAGTGTAAACTGGGACAAGCTTTCTGCAAGGCAGTCTGACAACATTAAAAATTCTTCATACCTTTTGACTGGGCAGTTCTACTTCTAAAAATTGGGACACAGCCCAAATATCTAAAAATAAGGAATTAGTTAATAAATTATGGTACAGGCTGAGAACACCAGCTGAATACTATATAGTCATTTACTCCCACCCCGCAAAAAGCATAAGCCCATTTAAAAAAGCATGTCTCTCTGTCCATTCATATAGAGACTAAAATACAAAATAATGTTACCTTTGATTATCTATGGAAGTGAGACTATGGGAGATGTTTTTTCTAAAATAACTATATATACTATGTTTTTAGTAAAGAATTATCTTTTTTTTTTAAGCTGTATACTTTTAGGAAATTCCACATACATATGGATTAAGATAGAACAAACAGAAAGGCCGGGGTTAGGAAAAGGAACACCTGAGGGCACACCCTGCAGATGCTACAGCTATAGGGCATGGCCGCAGCTTTCCCAGTACGCACTGTGAAAGTGGCACAGAGGCAAAGCGAGAGAGCGCTTGGGGAGGAGGAGAGGGATGGGCACTGCTGTTTTAGAAAAGTGGAAATTTGATACACTGACTTAATTTAACATTTCATCTCTTAAAATTAGTGGAAACAAACAATGAGAGAAATTATTCTGGACTTAATTCTGTCCAAGTAGAAAGAACTGGCTGGTGATATAGGTGACAGGAAATCTGGGGTAAAAATAACTATAATAATTAAGGAAAGAAGATCACTGGCTCTGGCTAAATCTGAACCATGACTTTAAGCAAAATGGATTTCAAAAAGTTCAGAGAACAAATAGGTATGCTTTTGTGGCTAGAGGCTTCAAAAGGGGCCAACAACTAACAAAAAACAGAAAATATTAAAAAACAAAATTCTGACCAAGCAGTTGCAAATAATCTCAATACAAAGTAGAGGGGGAAGAACCAAAGAAGCAACTAAAAGGGTTTTCTCTGATGAGCTCATATTAAAAATATATAACTTTAAGAAAGGCACATATCCAAGGAATAGAAAATAACAATGTGAACCTGTAAGAACAGGATAGGTTTCATTTAAACAAAGTAACAGCAAAAGGTTTTCAAAGCAAGATCAAGAAAAAGTAAAGCCCCCTGACCAGGTAAAAAGACAGAGAAGACAGACCTTGTCCAACTCCTATCATGATTCCCTTTTCTGTTAGAAGGGTTTTCAACCTGGAAAGGATATAACAAAAATCCTAATAAACAAAATGCAGCCCAAGGAAGGTAAGGGCAATCTACATATTTAAATGTCTTTAAACCCAAAATCTATATATACTCCAAGAAACAAATTCTAACATGGATTACAGAAATTCACAGTTTAGAAACATTTAAGCACTAGAAATTTTCCTAAGTCTTCAAAAATATTTTATTTTCATCTTTGATAGTTAACACCTTTTTGATAGAAAAGAATCTGAAAGTTTTCTTGACAACAAAGCATTTTACAAAGTTTTTCATAACATTATTATATGTATTGCAAGGTTGGTCTGTAGCTAAGCAAACAAAACGAGGAGTAACCAATCACTCAGAGGCCACTAGAAGGATTATCTCCAGTAAACCTTACCTGGTCCCACTTAACTTTATCAGTAATTTCAAAAAAGGCAAAAAAAAAATCTGTAGTAGGCCCTGCCTTGTTCTGTTTGATAGATTTTATTAGTTGCTTGGATAGAGGCAAAAATTGATGTTTAGGAAATGTGCAGATGATATACAATTGTACAGAAAACTTAACACCCTGACACTTTAGAACCTTTCAGGGTTAGGATTTAAATTTTCATGAGTAAGGAAGGCATGTTAGCCAGTATTAAAATTTGGAAGGGTTTGTGTGTGCACGAATTTGGGTTGGTTTCACACAACCCCAGAGTAGAATCACAGTGGAAGAAGGTATACGGGGTGCAAATCTGAGGGTGAATAAAGGATAAACTTTCTAACAGAGTGATACAAAGATGGAAATGTGCTCAATCTTGTGGTTATGAGCTTCCAGTTAGTGAATCTATATAAACATGGAATAGATGACTAGTTCTCAGTAGATAATAAGAGAGGTGAACTCAGATCAGTGGTTTTCAAATCCGCTTTAATAAAAGAACCATTGCACTGAAAGAAACCTTACCCAGAAGACTAATATACAAAACAAATAAAGAGAGAAAACTGCTCTAGTTGAAATTCCCCACCACACCTCACACCTAACTCATCTGGCATCATCAGATCAGATAATCTCCAAGTGTTTCATTTTTGATTAGTACAACTACAACTTCTCAAGATTTATTACTCTAGATGGTCTAGATCAATGGTCTCCCAAATGGAGTGAAGGAGCGGATCTGTTGGGAGTGTGGAGAAAATCAAAATAAGAAATTATACTTTATGGATAGTAGTATGTATAATTTTCAAGAGTTTCTCATGTCAATCAGAGCCATGATCAACTATTATGCTCCCCAATACTGAGGTATTTTAACAACGACTTTAAAAGATGTGAAAGTTTTTGAGAGAAAAAAGAAGTCAACATCTACACCCACTAATTTAACACAACCGTTTTAGTTTTTGTATGTAAACATACATTTTGGCAGTTACCAACACGGTACATAGGATTTTTAGATTTTCTCCACATAAATTGAGATGAATATTTCCACAGATATCTATAGGCTTCATAATAATTTTTTATGGTTACATAAAAATGGAGATTGAAACAATTACCTACTGTTGACCATTCAGATCAGATTGGCTCTTTTTGTTATTATAAAATTATTTTTATTTATATCTTTGTACATGATAGCTTTTGTCCTTCTGTTAGATTTATCCTGAAGTTAAGATTCCTAAATGGGGATTAGTGAACTAAAAAGTATGAACTCTGATGGTTCTTGTTATACACAGTAATGCTTTCCAATGAGTCTTAATTAGTTCACCTGCAGTCACCACCTGAACCTTGAACACAACACTAGCTAAGCACTCTGTATACTTTATAGCTTACTTCTCACAGCTCTATGCAGTATTTACTGTTCCTGTTTTATGGATAAGGAAACTGAAGCCGAGAACATGTATACTATGTGTGATCAAACAATAAGGTGAATGTTTAAATAAATAAAAAAATTATTACAATAAGTGACAAATTGCCAATAATCCCCCACAAAATACTCCCCCTCGCTTTGAACACACATACCCCATTGTTCTTGCCACTTTCTGGGAGTCCTCTTTCGTGCCTTTAGTTGCACTGCCATGGCTGCCTCGATGTCCTGAATCATTTTGACTTTGGGGAAGAGTCAGAAGTTGCATGATGCCAGATCCGGTGAATAAGGTGGATGAGGACACACCGTAATGTTTTTATTTGACAGAAATTGCCATACACCAGAAATGATGTGTGACACGGAGTATTGTCATGATGGAGGATGATTTACAGCACACTTTAAAACACACCTTCTCTCAAGGTGTAGCTCACATCCAACTGACTGCACTGAGCAAACTGAAACTTGTCACACACTGCTACTAAGGTTCGACATGCCGCTTCCCATATTGAAGCTCCCTGCCTTTCCATTCGATGGCACTCGGCAGCAGCATCCACTGTATTTTGTGATCACAGTGGAAAGGCTCCATGTTACACAACACTTCTGGTATGGCTGTTTCTGTCAAATAAAAACATTATGGTGTGTCCTCACCCACCTTATTCAACAGATCCGGCACCGTGTGACTTCTGGCTCTTCCCCAAAGTCAAAGTGACCATGAAAGGAAATGTTTTGAATCGATTCAGGACATTGATGCAGCCACAACAGTGCAACTAAAGACACTCATGAAAGAGGACTTCCAGAACTGCTTCAGAAAGTGGCAAGGATGATGGGATAAGTGTGTTCGAAGAGAGGGGGCGGTTTTTGAGGGAGATTAATGGCAATCTGTCTTTTACTGTAATAATTTTTTATTTCAACATTCACTGTATTTGTTAATCACACTTCGTATTTTAGGGTATTATTAAATATAATCCACATTGCCAAATTCTTATTTAAAAAACATGTATGTATATAACTACATATACTTGTATTTAAATACAGGCAGCCCCTAATATCATACAATCAATCCATTCATTTAGATCAGCAGTTTTTGAGGGAGGTTTGGTGACATACTGGGATCTTACTACTCTGGCTGACACTGAGGGGCACCTAAAAAGTATCCATATGAAACTATTATGTTTATTGTTGGAATGGTGATGAGAACTTCATTTGCTGTATCTCCTATAGTACCAAATCTAAGGCTCTAAGGGAGAAATTCTTCTCAAAGAGCAGGGCCAGAAATACTGCTTTTCATAATCTACCAGTGTGCTCTTCATCTAATGAACAATGGGAAATTTTAACAGATAACATTTCTTTATTTACTTTAGCCACTAGGAAGCTCAGAGCAATATCTGAAATCCTCTTTGGTCACTACTAAGCTAGTCGAGGCAAGCATTTCTCTAAAGCAATTTTAGATCTGCTCTCAGCCTACCAGTCTATTAAATTCCTCACATCCTGATTTACTTCAACTTGGAGGTAAACTCTCTGGATCACAGTCTAATGCCAGTTTCCATATTTATGTTGAAATCTGATTTCAATATATATATAGCAATAAAATATATTTTTGGTAACTACTATAACCTGAATCAAAGCAACATAAAAATAAAGTTACAGTAGGCTCCTACTAGGCAAATTGCCTCAAAACCTTGGTTTACTTTAACTAGTTTAGTATCTCACATTAAGAAAATTTACTCAAGGGACGGCCGAGCAAGAGCTCGCTCAAGAGTGCAGATTCTGAGCAACAGGTTGCCGGCTGGATTCCTGGCCCGAGCTGAGCAGCCGCTGAGCTGCCAACAGGTGGCAGGATGGCTCAGCTTAAAAAAAACAAAAAAAAAAAAACGGAAAATTTACTCAAAACTTACAATCATAATTCTCATTTTTATCCACAGTCTAAAGCAATTCTAATAAAACTCCTGGAAACTAGCTCAACAAGTAAATGCATTTAGTTCAGGGTTAGGGCCTATTTCAAGTTTTGAAAATCAATGTAATCTAACCTGGACCAGTAATTTATTAATAGCTCATCTGAGTAATTCTGTCTTCCTTCTAAATAAACAGGTCAGTTTTTTTTTTTAACCGTGTATTTTACATTTAAAAATTTAAAGCACATTTCATTACATATTTGGTTTTTACAAAATTACTCTAGGAGAGCATTATCAGTCATTTTACATAAATGAGAAAACTAGTAAGACAATAGTAAAACTAATAAAGTTCAAATGACTTTCTTAGGGTAGCATGCATTGATAGAAGTAGAACTAGAAAAGAGGCCTTTCTTTCTGGAACAAAGGTAGAAAAAGGACTAGAAGCAAATGGTTTAAGTCTTTATTAGCAACGTTCTAAAATATTAAGATTGGACAGGAACAAACAACTCTGGTCAGACAACAGATGGATTTTGACCTTACTGTTGAATGCTAGGAACTAATAATGACAGATTTTATCTCCTGCAGCATAAATGCTCTTAGGCAAAAATGGGTCTGATCCAACTTAGTTCAATGTAACAGATCATTTAATGAAAATAAAGTCAGCTCCCGATGGTTTTTACATCACGATTTTTGTAAAAAAACAAAAAACAAACAAACAAAAAGGTAGCTTGATTGTGCTACCTATTATATTTCCAATTTCATTTTAAACAGCATCCAAGGGCCGGCCGAGTGGTGTGGTGGTTAAGAGCTGGCTTGGGACGCCAGTGGCCCCAGTTCAGATCCCATATATGAGGGCCTGTGACACTGCCCTCAAAAAAATAAAAAATAGGGCCGGCCGAGTGGCACAGTGGTTAAGAGCTGGCTTGGGATGCTGGCAGCCCCAGTTCGGGTCCCACATATGAGGGTCAGTGACACTGCCCTCGAAAAAAATAAAAAAATAAAAAAATAAAAAAAATAAAATAAATAAACAGCATCCAGTCATTCTTTGGAGGACCTTCAATTCACTCAAATGTTGGGTATTTTCAGAATATCTGTAACGACAGTGATTCTCACTAAATCAGGCCCCATCATTCACAGGCTAGGGACCAGCACTTACAGAGCTCTACCCTGGGAGATCATGTGGGCTTTTTGTTTTTGAAAGACAAGATCTAGTCACATTCTGATCCAAATCTTAGTATTTGCAATGTATTTACATTGCAGTTTTAGCCCTGTCAAATGATTAAATTCTCCAATCTATATCTTATACTTCATCTTACTTGATATATATAATCAAGAAATTATATGGAAAGGATGACTTAAAATAACAAGGTCGCAGGATTTAACATTATAATAAGATATTTACGCCATATATAAAAAGTATTTACAGGGTCCTTTTATGCTTTTTGAAAATACAAAAATATTTTAATCACATTTATTCATCTGGCTGTTCTGTTTTTGATATTTGGGAGGTATTAAATGTTCACATGTATCAAATGAAATATAATGGAGATAACCATGGCTATTTTTTAAAAAAACAATGTATTTTTATAGAAGAGACTTAAGTGTTCTCACCTGAGGCTGCTGTGGCATTTGTAGGGGTTGAAGCAGCTGCTTGAATCCGCGCATGAGGAGGAATAAGTATGGTAGCTAGAGGTGGATTACTTGACAGTTCTAGAGAAAAGGAAGACACATGTTAGAACTCACTCTTAACTTTGTATGTGAACTACTTTATTGGTAACAATAAATATAAGATACTACAGTAAAACACTGGTTTAACAACAACAAAAAAATGTGATAAACCTACACCTGAAACTAAACTAAATCAATGAGCTACAGAGAAAGCGCAGAGAAATGTGATACATAACAAGTAAATGATCTGCTAAAATTAGAATCTGAGAACTAAAGGTATCTGGGAGAAAGCTATTGGCCAAAATTTGAGAAGAAGCATATTAATACGATCTATTTCCATCATTCATTAACTTAAATTTACTAGATTTTCCCAAACCATTCTGACGATATTTAACTATAAAAATTGAGGGTGATGGTGTCAAGAGAAAAAAAGAGTATGATTGGGCTGGCCGAGTGGTGCAGTGGTTAAGTGCTGGGTTGGGAAGCCAGCAGCTCTGGTTCGGGCCCCACATATGAGGGCCAGTGACACTGCCTTCAAAAACAAACAAACAAACAAACAAACAAACAAACAAACAAACAAACAAAAGAGTATGATTGTAGTCTGTGTGTTTGTATGTATATGCACACACAACCACACGCACAGAACAATCTACGCAACTGTTTCTGAGCCAAAGGCAGGTAAGATCTAACCAAACATTTGTGGAAACAGGATTTAACAAACATCGGTTTAAAGTCTCCTGCTTTTATCAAAAATAAAAATGTCTTTATTCATTTCTATTTTGCTTTGTTAACCAATACGACTGTTACTTTTTTAAAGTTTAAAACAGGCTTTTTACCAGCATGTGGAAAGTTTCTGTCTGCCAACTGTATACAGACTGGCTTTCTTTAAAGAATTAAGTTCTGTAGATAAGCCTTAGGAGCTAATTTTAAGATGATATTGGATCTAATAATGTAGACAGATAACAAGGAGTGGTGGTGAGCTTGTACATATAAGCATCGAGTGTTAGCTTCAGGTAATGTGACTGTTCTCCCAGTCTGCCCAATAGAACCCTAGTTTATTCTTTGCATTCATTCCAGCATTTAACCAGTGAGTGTTCCTTTTCACTATGATAAATGTCAGTTTGGATGAATAATTACACAACCACACTATTATTAGTTATAGAAAGACGTTATCCTTTGAGCTACAGCATACATTTTGACAATTCACAGATGTGGCATGGGATTTTCTTATAAAAAGGTTTTTTCTTTTTTAAATAAAATTCACATAACATAAAATTAACCATTTTAAAGTGTATAATTCAGTGGCATTTAGTACTTTCACAATCTTGTACTACCATCATCTCTATCTAGTTTCAGAACATTTTCATTACCTCAAAGGGACACCTCCAAGCAGTCACTTCCCATTTGTCCCTCCCTCTAGCCCCTGGCACGGGAAATGTTTGAATGCAGTAGTCTAAACATGTTTTCTGGTGCAAAGTCCCTGTTAATATTGAGTTATTCAACTTAGCACTAAATGTCTAAATTTTGTACTAAATTAAGATGCTAAATGCTACCCAATTCTGGCAAAAAGAGACAACAAACTGATGACAAGATTTGTGAAAAATGAATAAGCGGAAAAGCTTAAAACTGAGAGAAGTTATTCATTATTCTTGCCCTTTAAATGAGAAGACTTAGGTCAGCTTATAACAGTCTTCGCTCAGAAGACAGTTGGAAAGCCAGCACCTTAATGATCAAGTTCAAAGAGATGTTGTTTCCTCCTCATCAGCTTTAGTAGCCGTTTTGGGTCTCACTAAGGAACAGAAAAATCAAGTCAGTTCAATTTTAATCTACAGTCTTGTTCCTTGGAAAGCAAAAGAATCTCAATTGTCATGACTGATGACTGTGTGGTTCCAGGAATAAAAATGAATGTAAGATGTGGTAGTTATTCTCAGTAATCGAAAAGAAAGTCGGAATTTCCCATTCCAAATAAGATTAAAATCTGCTAAATTAGAAAGGCTTCTTTTCAATCCATCAATCTACTTATCCACCCGCACCACCATCTACCCTACCCACCCATCCACTGAACAATGCTGAACATGAAACAAGGTGTTAGGTCCCAGGATAGAGGAAAAGATAATTGTCTTTGATCAACAGAAATAGAAAATGGAAAAACAACCAGACAAACAAGCTGGCAAGAAAGGCATTCAACGTATTCAGGAAACAGGCACTTCTAAATGAAAAGATCTCTATGACCAAGTGCCCAATGTCTAAAAGAAAATTGAAAACAGGAAAAGATGACAAGACATTTTAAGGTAAGGCTTTTTGACAAAGCCACTTTTAATATAATCTTTAAAATAAACTGGAGCCGGCCGAGTGGCGTGATGGTTAAGCGCTGGCTTGGGACGCCAGCGAACCCGGTTCAGTCCCACATATGAGGGCCAGTGACACTGCCCTCAAAAACAATAAAAACAATAAAACAAACTGAATATCAGGGTCTGTGGTCACTTTACTTATGGTCCATGCTGCTCATTTCCTCCCATTTATTTACTCTTTCCCACCGGGTCACCTATCTTTCTGTGTCTATATGTCCAGTTGAGGGGCCATGGTGGTTTTATGTCTTATTTTGGGTAAGGGTAGACACATAGAGAGAGAGACACACACACAAGGCTAAAAACAGCAATCAATCCTCTTCATCTGTAGGAAGTAGACATTCATTTTGGCCTTGGGTAGGAAAAGAGTGGTACTAATGAAAGGAAAGATGGGGGAAGTGAAGAAAATGGGAGGCAAGAAAAGGAGAAGCTATGGGGTCCTGAAGGCTTAACCACATTCAAAGACACAGAAGGGAGTATAATAAGTCCACAAACCAATTAAAAAGACTAGGTTCTTTACCTAGTCGCCAGTAAGTGGCCTTTTGGTGGATGGCGAAAGACACTATATGAACTTTTTTTCAGTCAAACTGCCTAAAAGTAAGTAATTCTAAACTGGATAATCACTTACAAGTTTTACATATCCAACTCCTATACCCCACTGTCCTTCTTCTCTTTAATTATAGGTATTCCTTAAGGCCCAATGCTTTCCATATATGCGTATGAAGCTCTGCTTCACACAGCCTGTTCACTGTCATAGCTTTTGCCTATGTGAATTAGGGAGTCTCCTAGTTTTTTTTTTTAAAGATTTTATTGGGGAATTGGAGGAAGGGAACAGCATTGGGGAATCAGGGAAGGGGAACAAGATGCTGTCCTTTTGTTCTTCAGTCTAGTTGCTGGCCCACGTTGGTATCATCATTGTACTCTTCCCAGGTGAAGCAGTCGCTCACCGGGCATTCGACGGCCACTCACAGCGGCTCAAGGCAGCTCACGAAAGCGCACGCCAGCTGTGGGCCACACTGCAGCCTACGCCATCGCCGGCAACTCACGGCAGCCCAGCTCCAAGTCGAGCTGTTGTTCACCATCTTAGTTGTAGGAGGCGCAGCATAACTGGCCCTCATAAGGATCTGAACCGGGGCCCTGCTGCTCAGATCTGATGTCCAGGCCAACTCTTAACCAACGCACCACTCGGCCAGCCCCCTTGTACTCTTGTTACAGTCCTGTTCTCTGCACTACATATCTGTCCCTTTTGTGGGGAACAAACTATTGTCACTTCTATGGGGCTGTCACAACCAGTCCAAAATGGCTGTAATTATTTTTTGCTTACAATAATTACCATCTATTCCAATCTCCCTGTCTATCTATGGCAATGAATGGTAAGGACATTGAGGCAATGACTGTGGACACAAAATGCAGTGAAAGAAGGCAAAAAGATGGCATTTTGGAGGGTAAAAACGGCAAAGTAACAACTTTTCAGGATCAGGAGAGTGCATGTTTCTTGAATATAGAGAATAAGGAGTGTAGAATAGATTGAAAATGAAAAGTAGGGTAGTATTTATTTATTAAATATATGTGTTAGGCTTGAGAGTAAGAAAATAATTAAGGGAACAAAGAGGTTCACAAAGTTGAATTGGGTCTAGCTTTGGAGAAATCAGAGGCAGGAAGGATACGAGGTAAGATATGGTTCAAAACAACATGGCAACACGTTCCAGGACGTTGTAGAAAAATTAATGCATGATAAAGATTTTTTCACCCATTTGCAGATGCTATAAAACTAGTCATCAGAAACCACGTAGTAGTTTATCAGGAAATATTAAGAAAGTTTTGATGGTGTATTAATCATTGCATGCTCCATAACCAAGCAGTTTAATAGATGTACAATTTAAAGAAACACAAAACAAATTTTAAAATAGAGATCAATCAATCAACCAACATAGATATCAACCAATCAAAAGGTTAATCAAATTCACGTAACTGAACTTTGCTGCATGGTTGTTTCTACTGCAAATTATAAAAGAAAAATTCCCATGGAAAGACCAACTGGATAAATTCAACCATACCTAATCACCTGACAAAACCTTAAGTTTCCCTGAATCTAAAATCTCTATTCTTCCGAATATGAGATTCCGAAAATGAGTGATAAGAAGAAACAGGTAAAAAACTTTCCTAGTTTTTTGTGGTTTTTTTGGGGGGGTGGGCAGTAGGGTACATATGTTTGTTCAAACTGTGTAGTATGAAAGCTGAGGATAAATTTGAGACCAACAACCAGAGGGAAGAAATAACTCCTTTGTTGACCAGACCACCTCTTACAGTGATATAATAAAAAGTACCAGTCACAGATAGAAGGGCATATTCTTCTTTTTTTAGCTTTGAGAGAGCTCAACCTGCAGATGCCCAGAAAGCAGACACTATAAGAGGTAGCCTTTCTTTTTCATGTATCAGTCAGTCTCTCTCTCTCTCTCTCTCTCTCTCTCTCTCTCTCTCTCTATATATATATATATATATATATATATATATACATACATATATATATATGTATATATATGAAAATTGCCAGTGGTTGTCTACATAAACTGTTATTTTTCTCCATTTATAAAAATCTTTGAATGATTTAACAATGGTGTGCTCATTTCATTTGTGTACCTCTGGGGGGCAGTAATTCAAATGCTAAGATGGTGCACTTTGGTTTTATATTACTGGATTCTAGTGTTGCTCATTTGGACATATTTTTTTTTTTTTTTTTTAGATAAACAAGTAACCCCTTCATAACTGCTTCTCTCCTCTCCCAACAATTTCAAAGTGCCTAAGAAATCCCTGACTGAGTTCCTAATGTTGACTACATATTTCATACTCATTCATAAAATTAAATACTAGACTAATTAGAAGACTAGACAAACGGTGAACAAATAATTGCAAGGCTTATTGCTGCTTCTTGGTGATATGGTGATGCTTATAAATAAAATCTTTTTTTAAAGATTTTTTAAATAAAAATCTTTTTTTTTTTTTCAGGGCAGTGTCACTGCCCCTAATAAGTCGGACCCAAACCGGGGCTGCTGGCTTTCTAAGCCAGCGCTTAACCACCGCGCCACTCGACCAGCTAAATAAAAATCTTTAAAAAAATAAAAAATAAAACTGCTAATATTTTAAATTCTGGGGGAAATCAGTGTTTTTCCTGTATTCATTTATGTTATGATTTTACATATCTCACCTCACCCTAGCACAGTCTATGTTTTTAGCTTTATTTCTTATTTTCCTTTATCTTTCTGGAGCCAATTCATTTTTAAAATCAGAATTTTTAAAAAGATTTTATTGGGGAATTAGGGGAGGGGAACAGCATTGGGGAATCAGGGAAGGGGAACAGACAAGATGCTGTCTTTTTGTTCTTCAGTTTAGTTGCGGAGAACTTTGCTTTATTGGCCCATGTTGGTATTGTCATTGCGCTCTTCTCAGGTGAGGCAGATCGGTCACCGGCCTCTGGATGGTAGCTCACCGTGGCTATTGGCAGCTCACGCCGGTTGCTCACGCTGGGCTCGCAGCCCAGCTCCAGGTGGAGCTGTTGTTAGCTGTTAGCTGTAGAGGGCAGCGTCACTGGCCCTCATATGTGGGATCCGAACCGAGGCTGCTGGCATCCCAAATCAGCTCTTAACCAATGCGCCACTCGGCCGGCCCTAAAATCAGAATTTTGCAGGTGGAAGTGTCCTTGAATAATCTTTACTCCTACTACCATATATATATATATGTGTGTGTGTGTGTAAGTACACACACACATATATATATATATATATATATTACATTTTATTTTATTATTTTTAATGTATTTTTTTAAAATTAGTTTTTACCATATATATATATATATATATATATATATATATATATTTATTTATTTTTTTGAGGGCAGTGTCACTGATCCTCATATGTGGGACCCGAACCGGGGCCGCTGGCATCCCAAACCAGCTCTCAACCACCGCGCCACTCGGCTGGCCCTACCTTATATTTTAAATGAGGAAACTCAGAGATGGTGCCTTGGCCAAGGTCTGTAACTAGACTTTAGGTCTGACTTACTTCTTTTCATGTGCAGTACTTGTTGGGAAGGGTCATCGAGAAGATGTGGCTGCAGGTTTGACCCTCAAGCTGGACCTAGGCAATTGAAGCGCCTCAGCCCCTCCCCTGGACTTTGAAATGTGGGCTCTGCTTGACTTCCCTGCTCCCAGGAAACAGCCTTGAGACAGAAATATGGTGTTGAAACTATCTGGACTGGGTACATGACTGATCCAGTTAGGACCTCTATAAAATCTTTTAAGATTTGGCAGGCAGGTGATGAGATCTACTCATCTTGTGGCCAGCCACCCAAGACAAGTCTGGTAAGTTCATTCCCTTGCTTTTCAAATCAGCTACCTACAACATAGAGTGGTCTCCTTTTTCTTTTTTTTGGTCTCTCTCTGCTCTCCAAGTACGGAGGCCGGTTTCAGATTATACCTGGGAAGTTCTCGAAGATGCTGCAACCCAACAAATACTGCATATTCTTATTGCCTTGGTTAGTTATTACATATCACCAGTGTTCTGGTCTTCCTGGAAGTGTATCTGTCCAAACTACACACAGAAATTTAAGTCAAGATATTAGTTTTTGATTGTTTGTTCCTGTATCATTCCACATTCTTCCCAGTAGGATGGCCAAAGCAGCACAGTAGACCAAATAATCTCACAGAAAACAACAATTCTCATAAATAATTGATAATTTAGATCTTAAAATCTTGAATACAGTCAACATTATTTGTCATTAGTATTCTTGTTGCCTGAACTAAAACTTACCTGCCCCCTTCTAGTGCACGAATTTTCTTAAGCTCTTGCTGCTGCGCATTTCCATTAGTTTAGCATTTCAACACCTAGAAGAGCACTGCTTGCTTACCTAGAAAATTCACTCTTCTAGATTATTTATAAAATATTAAATAATTCTTACATCTATTCATTTGAAAAGTATGAATAACTCTATCTCTCATTTAACAGAATAAGCCATTTATTTATATCCAAATTTCCTCAAGTTCATTGTCTAATAAACACCTTTTACAGCCATTTCACTCAAAAGAACACACTACAAAATAGGGATAGCTTGTATTAACTTCAAAAAGTTAACACGTACGTAACATTTCTTAAAATGTGTACATTTTTTGGCACCCTCAATATATAGATATATGGACATATAGAGATATGGATCCCTGTTGGAATCCCTGATTCCACCTGCTTCCTAAGGCTTGATTCAGTTATGTCCTTGAAATCCAATGATCAGAGAAAAAGGGGCATGCCAAAGGTACATCCTGGCTTCTAAAGCCTGGATGCAGATAACACTGTCAGTCAAGGGTCTAGAACACTGAAGCCCCAGTGCCAGATAAATGAGAGGTCTGACAGTCTCCTGAGTTGTAGATCCAGGATGTCAGAAGACTCGAAGTTTTCTGACCCATATCAGTTCATCAGTTCATCTCGCCTTCCTTTGGCTGATCGCTGAAATACTTGTTTTGATTATATGAAAGTAATACTAATTACCACTTATGGTTAATTACTCATGGCACAGTAATAAACATCAAATTGCAGTTAGCATTATTGTTAAGCTTTACTTTCTTTTTTTTTTTTTTTTAAGCTGAGCCATTCTGCCACCTGTTGGCAGCTCAGCGACAGCTCAGCTCAGGCTGGGCATCGAACTGCTGTTGCTCAGAGCTCAGCTTGCATTCTTGAGTGAGCTCTTAACCAACTGAGCCACTTGGCCGGCCCTGTTAAGCTTTACTTTAATACAACACTGTATTTTACTCAAGTATTTAAACTTCATAGTTCTGTTCATATGGTAGGTTTACCTTACTAATTCAAACAACAGGAACAACTAGAGGGAGCATTAGAAATGCCCAATAAATACTGGCTGGATGAATTAATAAATATTGTGTTTATTTAAAGTGACATGTATCACTCATTCAAATATTCACTGAGCACCTACTCCATGAAGATCAAGAATTATCTTTTATTTCGTTTGGGGGAATTTGTACAGGCTTCACTGAAAATTTGTCATGAGGATGGAGGAAGGTTTTATTTTGCCTATAGCTGAACTTCATTAACTGCCCCACCACTGAATTTTTCCTATCTCTGGACTCTTTCTAGGTATACAAGCAATTGGGGGATTTGTTCTTCAGCCTTTTGTATTATCCAGTTTTATTCTGATCAGCCATTAATTGCTATTAACTAATATATGTTTCAAAGTTGCATCTGCACAACAGTTAGTTACATCTTTGCTTTAGTAAACAAGATCACCATCTGGAAACACTACTCCCAAATCAGAACACAGAGGATCAAAGAGAATGACATCAGATAACACCTCTTCCCTGGATAGCTGTGTCCTTATATAGACATACTGTTTAAGTATAATAGTGATCAAGAAAGACAGGGAGAAAGTATCACTAGATGATCATAGTCCAGTTTCAGAATGGATACTGAGAGGGCATCTTAATAATTAACAAAAGGAGGACCATATCTCAAAATGATGGCACTTTCAATTTTATACACTTAGTTTTATGAAAAACGATTTCAAGGATATATTTACAGGGTCCATTTGAATAGATACCAAGACTCATGTACATCCTTTTCTCTGATATAAACAGAATCACAAACATTCTGATAGCCACAGAGACTGTATACTATGTCTGTACACACCACATCCAAATATACACAGTCTTCAAATCCTCAAAGACATATGCATATTCAGGCATTCACATAGACATAGTTATGTTTGATAGTTCTGGCAAACATAACAGCTTGAAACATCAAAATAAAACACTTTTCATTCCTTTTTTAAAACTTAGGAACATTACATATGTATGAATAAAGTTTGAACTTATTTATTTTTTCTTTAAATTGAACCTTTACTTTTAAAAAGGCATGTGTCAATGCTGAAGTTACCATAGAAACTTGGGAAGCTTCTAAGGACATTAGTTAATTTTATTAACAGTATGAAAACTGCTCATTCACAAAAGTCCTTCCAATATTTTCAAGACTATATTTTAAAATCTAAGCCAATTTATTTTCATGTTAATCCATTTTATAAATGTAATTTATTGAAGAATAGGTAAACAGCATTTACCAGGTCCTGATTCATTTTATTGCAATAAGCTTAGGTGTAAAAATGTGCAAACTACTGTGGAAAATAGTTTGGCAGTTCCTCAAAAAGTTAAACATAGAATTACCATATGACTCAGCAGTATACAAAAAAAAATGAAAACAACTATTCAAACAAATACTTGTACACAAATGGTCTTGACAGCACTGTTCACAATAGCCAAAAGGTAGAAACAAACCAAATGTCCATCAATACATGAATGGATAGGTAAAATGTGGTATGCACATATACTATAGACTGAATGTTTGTGTCTCCCTAAAATTAATATGCTGAAGCCCTAGTTCCCAACGTGATGGTATAGGCAGGTGGGCCCTCTGGGAGGTAACAAATTAGAGGTCATGAGGGTAGAGTCCTCACAAATAGGATTAGTGGCCCTATAAGATTTCTCTTCAGCATATGAGGATATAGTAAGAAGGTGGCCATCTGCAAAAGTGGAAGTAGGCCCTTATCACACAGCAAATCCACTGGCACTTTGATCCTGGACTTTCCAGGCTCCAAAACTATCTGTTGTTTAAGCCACCCAGTCTATGGTAGGTATTTTCTCATAGCAGCCTTCAATGATTAAGACATGATACAGTGAAATGTTATTCGGCTATGAAAAGAAATGAAATACTGACACATGCTACAACAAGGATGAACCTTGAAAACATGCTAACTAAACGAAGCCAGACACCAAAGGTCACATATTACATGATCCCATTTATATGAAATATACAGAAGAGGCAAATCCAGAGACAGAAGGAGGAGGCGTTAATGAGGATTGATTATTTAATGGGTATGGGGTTTTCTTCAGGGGCAATGAAAATTGTTTTTGAACCTGACAGAGGTGGTAGTTACACACCGTGAACATACTAAATGCCAGTGAACTGTTTACTTTAAAGTGGTTTGTCCTATGCTATGTTTTTAAAAAGCTTAGATATTCATAGAACAAATTTAGTTGCTTTTAAATTTTATTTTCTGAAGTGATAATGGGAAATTACTAGCCAGTGACTAAAGAATCGAATGTAGTTACAGCAGTCCCCCTTTATCTTCAGGGAGCACAATTTAAGAACCCCGGTGATTGCCTGAAATGCAGATAGTACCAAACCCTGTACGTACTGTTTTTTTCCTATACATACATATCTATGATAAAGTTTAATTTATAAATTAGGTAATATATTAACTATAACAATAACAGTAAAATAGAACAATGGTCACAACAGACTGCAATGAAAATTATGTGAATGTGCTCTCTCTCTCTCTCCAAATGGCCTCATATTCAAAAAAAGTTTCATATAAAAAATGTAGGTGATGTAACCTAAAATCTACTGATTACAAAGGTACATTAAGTAAAAGATGTATATAAAGAGTTAATATAATTATTTCATGACAATTGAGATGTAAGAGAGCAAAATTCCTAAATTAATATTAACTTCATATAACATAATTTAAAATAAATGTGAGTAACAACAACAAAAAAAAACCCTTTTGGGATCTTCTTAATGAGAAAATAGAAGATCACTTTATTTCATGGATTATCGGTACAAGCATTAGAAAAAAAACTCCATCATGAAATGCTACAAAGTGATTATTTTAAATATTAAGTGGTATTTTGGGATTATGATTCTAATTTTCTGTATACTTCCTTTGTATTTTCAACATTTTCTTCAATCTACAGGTATTACTCTTTGTTTTGTTTTTTTTTTTGAGGGCAGTGTTACTGCCCCTCATATGTGGGATTCGAAACAGGGGCCACTCGCGTCCCAAGCCAGCTCTTAACCACCACGCCACTCGGCCGGCCCTACATGTATTACTCTTGATTAAAAGAAAAGCAATAGGAATTAAAAATAAAATTTATTTTCTTAGTTCTAAAACTTATGACATGGAATCATAGAAACTTTTCTCTAGAAGAGACTGAGAAGAGCCTCCCTGTCTAATCTGCCAAATTGGAGTGGTCTCTCTACAATATTTGAATTCATTCAGCTTTTTCCTGACAGAGATCAATATTTTGAAAACAACTTATTCTACTGTTAAACAACTGAAAACTTCATTGATTCTTTAATAACTTTATTCAGTCTTTATTTGTGCAAGGGTCTGAGGTCTTTATAGTGAGCCTAAAGGTGTACCACTGTCTAATTTTCTGCTACTACTTTGAATTTTGCAATCTGAAGAATACATGTTTACCCCTTTATTCAGAAGACAGTTTTTGAGGTATTTTTAGACATTTCTCATGAGTTCCTTAAGTCTTCACTTTTCCAGGCTCTATATTCAATTCTGCTTCTTTGTATACCCTACCTGCCATTCATTAATAGTTTTTTAAAAAATGGCACAGCCAAGACCTAAAACAACATTCCAAATGACTTCTGATCAGCCCTAAACAGTAAGAATTAATAGTCCCAGGATATCTGAACATTTTTCTTTTATGAATGCAGTTTAAAACAATATCAACATTGTTAGTAGTTACACGATATTGAGAGCTTAAGATTACAGTCAACAGAATCATCCAAGTCTATTTTACTCGGGTCTTCCAAATCCACAACTTAAGTAATACATTTGTCCACATTCAATTTTTAAAAAAGTTTAAATATGGGGGGAAAAATTCACCTTAGAATAAAGAAAATATATCTATTTCCTGGTCATAGAAAGCTCTCTGTCTTCCTTCTATATTTTTAGCTTGACTAACCTAAACTAATCCGTCAATCAACCAACTATTTATTGTTTATTTTATCTACTTGGAATTGTATATTCAATTTAAGAAGAAAATCACATCATTAGAGGCAGTGTGGTTGATTAGATGAATCACTTAAGGTCTTAATGAGAGAAGAGAAAAGTGAATAGAGAAGTGGTGAAGAAATAAAGACTATCCCTGGATCTTTCAGCAACCTGAAATACTCAAACTCAATTCTCCTTTCAATATTTCCTCAGCAGCAGAAATGGTACCAAGCTCCAGAGGGGATGGGAATTTCTCTATATCATCCCTTGTATGTTGTTGTTGTTGTTTTGATCTGCGTGCTCTTTATTGCTGGTTCACTGCATCTTACTCTAACACAAATACTTGTGTACACAATGCTGGAGACCACTTTGCCCCCTGCCCATGCCTTGCCCTAAGTCCTTTTGGCCCTAAGAGTGTTAGTTGTTCCAAGATGTTTGCCCCTTCGGACCACTGGTACCAGGTAAGAAAGAGGTATTGCACTCCAGTTCTCCCCATTTGTAAGATATCTGAGTTTACGCAAATACAGCCACCAGTTCATTTCGAGGTTTAAAAAACTTGATATAAATTCTTGAGAAGCAAGAAATACTACATGTTCTAAGTTTCAAATACAAACCTGAAGGTTAAGTTGTAGAGCAGTCATCAGTGAAATCTCTGTAACTTCTCATATGCCAAGATTTATTATAATCTGCTAAAAATTAGAGAAGCTATGTCTATTTGAAAAATTTTATCGCCATTATTTTGTTCAAAATCATGTAAGTGGTGACCTAATAAATGGATAGACAGGATTTTTCCTACCTGCATACGTACTAAGTATGTCCACTTGTGTCCTCCAGATTTTTAACAGAATGTAGCTTCACAGTCATATGTAGCTTTCCCAGAAATGGTAAAGAGCTAAAGGTTTGGAATTACCTTGAGTGGTGAAGTTGAAGAGTGCAGGTGTGTCTCGCCCATTCGGTAGTTTGACATTTGGGTCCCGTAATTCATCAAAAAATGAATGTGCACAAGCCTCCAGTGGCGTCAATCGGGCAGTTGGTGTATACTCCAGCAGACGGCTACACAGTGCAATTGCCTCTGGTGGAGTTCGGGGTCGGAAGACCTGAAGTATAAAAAAAGGGTAAGAATAATTAACATTTCTTTTAAGTATCTTAGCAATTTATGCTCTGAGTACTGAGTTAATTCCCACCACGTACAAAAACATGGTTGCACTTGTGAAAGGAACCTTCTAGAATGGAAAGAGTTAACTGCATATAATTTACCACACCCGGTGAGCTGCTAATTAAAGACTATATGAGAAAAGCTCAGAGAAAAAAGCTAGGGGAAATGGGGGGAAAAAAATCTATATATGCTAGTCATAAAGCAGTACAATCAAACATGCACACAAAATGTGACAGGCACAAGAGAAAAAAGGTGGGTTCTGGAGGCAAACACAAGAAGAATATTTTAAAAATTAAGTTTTGAGTGCTGTGGCAGTAGATAAAAGGTTGCCTCTTTTGTGTAATTTTTAGCAGAATAATTTTTGATAATGGACGGCACTGTTCAAATTTGGCAATCAATACCTTTTAAAAAAGAAAAGCGATTTACTTTAGGTCTATAAATGTTAATGATTTGGTATTATCTCTTTAATAAATAGAACCTCTCAGTATTTGAAGGAATTCTTGAATACCTAGAATTTGACGAAATGTCAAAATGTCAAGTAACTGTTTATCATGAACATGGCCAGATTACCCTCACTTGAATGAATGTTCTAGTGTTTTAATCAGGGAGAGAAAAATGTATTTTTCATCAAGTGCATTAACGCACAGAAAAAGTCAACTGAAAATTATATTGAAGCAAAATGCAAGTAAATTAATTTGCCTAAAGGAATAGAAAGCTTTCTATTTATCTATGTTTTAGAATGCCTAAGCAATACCTAAATCCATGAAAATATACTTTGTTTTAAATTATGGACAGTTAAAGAATAAAAACAGAAGGGGGAAAATAGAAATAAACATAAGAAGATGGATAGAAATCCTTAGAAACGAAAAGAAAAATGAAACATAGATCTCTTGATAGGAAGAACACAGAATCAAACAGAAGGTGTGGAAGTGATGGTGGTGGAGATAAGCAGACATATAAAAGGAAGCAGAAGTGTATAAATGGAAGGAAATAGACCGACAAATGAGGAAAGGACATGTAGACTTGTGACAAGGCCTGGAGGAGGCTAAGGTTTCCTAATGAGAAAGGCTGATGTAAGACCTGGGTAGTCACTTAGGCTGAAGGTAGGGGAACTAGTTAACTACTACAGAACTCATTAGATTTAAAGAGACTGTAAGAGTATTTCTATAGTAAAAACCTTATTTTATAATTTTGTTTTTACACCAAGTTTGTTATTAACAAAGATATTTTCCGTGAAAATTGAGAAACTGGTTTGAGTGGGATCTCAGGAGTTTATTTCAGAACACTGAAGGCCTTGTCAATTTATTTGGCTATGTTAGAAAACCCTCTGCAAGGTCAGAAACTGCTTCATCTTTACTCTTGAGTGATCTGACTTGCTCAGTCAAGAGAAACTTAATGTTACTATATTATTTGAAATTTTATTAGATTTTCCACCGTTCTTGGTCATTTTTCCCTCTCTTGCTTCCTAGCCAGGCCAATAATCAAACTCATATGTAAAAGAAAATAATCGGTGGGAAAACTGACATATTTTATTCCTGAGGGCAGTTTGCATTTATTTGACAGCATATGGATTTATTTTGCTAGCTAGTCTAATAAAAAATGCTTTTGCAACAATATGGGAGCATGTGAGTGGAATTGAAAGTAGAAATAAATATCTCCTGCTAATATTTAAATGTAGGGTAGGCTGGACAGCGAGTGTATTTTAAATTAAAATTTTTTCTTGTTGTATTAATAAAGATTTTGTGTTAAAGCTATTAATAAACCAGTACTGTAAACTTATCTCTGATTATTAAAAAACAGTCATCCACATCTTTTTGGTATCTTACAGGCTCCAAGTGACAATCCATGTTGGTACTAAGACACATATTAGCCTATTTTCCCAGGGAATCCTAACTCATGGTATCAAAGAGTTATAAACAATAAAGAAAAAATTTCATTTCAAGAGCCTACGTTAAAATGAAGACTTAACCTTCCTTTTAAAAAAGCCTCCATTATTATTTTAAGCCCTTTGAGAGATTCCGGATGAGAAAAGTGTTGGTTCAGTACTTTATGGATAAGGGTTGAGTGGAAAATTATGTGGGGTCAAAAACCCTGCATCTCCTAGTTCAGATTTCTGACTATAATACAGGGTATGGTAGTACGCAACTTCCAAAAGTTACAGGCCAAACTAAAAAACAGCTCTTCTGAATTATCTTTGTGTCTAAAGAAAAGGAAACTAATAACTACTGAAATTCGACTTATTTAGTAAGTCATTCCTTATTCATTTAAATTGCTTAACATTCAGAATCTTTGGTTCTGTGGATCCTCATCAATATTTATTCTTATAAAAATAATAATTTTCAAACCCCACAGTTCCTAAACTTCAGTCTAGATGTCAAGAAATCATTCAGGAGACTGACAATCTAAATATACCATAAGTGAAACCTTTATCATACAGTGAATGAAAACAGAAATCAGAGCTACCTACATTGTTTTTACTATTACATTTCAAGAATGAGTAACTGTTCAGTTTTTCAAAAAAGTTTTCCCCCTAGTTTTATAGACCTGCCCTGAAATTTTGGGAATAAAAAATTAAGTACATACCCGCACTCCTGAGGTGAAATGTCCTGTTCCTGACGAATCCTAAAGATGATAATGCAGTGAAATAATCCAAACAGGGGAAGTCAATCCAAAAGAGAATAGTCCAGCAAGGAAAAATATATCCAATGTTATAAGAAATCCATGGTGTGGGGGGGACATAGAAAATGTTTATACAGTTATAAACTTTAAACATCAGTCTCCACAGTAGCAAGTCCAAGTTTTAAAAAATATTTCACCACAGTGTATGCAAAAAAATTTTTGATTGCGCAATGGTGAGGCACAGTAAAGAAACATTTTAATTTTAGTTTATTATGTTCCAATGCCAGTGCATTTATTAAAAAAATACAAAACCAAAAAAAGTTAAAATCAAAATGAAATCTAGAAGTAAAGTTCCCAAAGTAAAGTGTTTGGTCTTCTATGACCTGGATTCATTGTCCATTGACAAGCCTGGGAGGGGACATATTAAGACTGCTTTTAAAGAAACGAGTTTCCAATATGCTAATTTTTCTCTATTAACGTATTCCAGATACACAGTATAAACATTTTTTGCTATATTATTAGTGATGAGATGAAAGTTATAAATATATTTAATTTATATTATTATAGATTTCAAGCCAGATATTTTCAATTTATGTGCACTAAGAAGGATCAGGCCACCGCGGATTATTCTCCATTTTGGATTGACTTCCCTGCTAAAAGGTATTTGCTGACATTCTCATTATCTTAGGACTCTTCAGGAAATACATATGACCTCAGGAGTGCGGGTATAAACTTACATTTTCTATTGTGGGCTTTGCCCCCTCATACCCTTGCACCCATTACTTAGGAAAAAGAAATATAGAACACTCTTTCCTTTTTGGAAAAACTCACTGAAAAAAAAAATCCTACATCTTTGAGCACTACAAATTCAACACAGTTCCAAATGCAAATATGCCCAATTCGCCCACCAAAAGCTAAACAAAAATATATACAATAAACAATACAACTAAGGGACAGTCACAGTTAGAGGTGACATGCATAGTAATGTACACCAACACCTAGGCACAACAGAGCCAAATATGCAAGAGAGGTAGTAAGGTCTATTATGTCTAGGTATTGAGAACCAGCAATGGCAGAACTCACCAGTAGCTGTGAATTCCCTTGGCTATTCTAAGAGAATTTAACATTCTTTTAGGATAGTTTCCAGTGGGGGAATTAAATATTTTGCAAAAATAAATAATCCGCGGATTACTTTTAGTCTGCAGACTAAAATTTAGTACACGGATTAAAATCCGGCCCATCAGAATAAAAATCTTTCATGAACTAAAATACAACCAGGTGCACAAAAGTAGAAAACCAGACTAAAAAAACTGAGAGCACAAAGTAAGACTCCACTGGGCCAACTAACAATTAGTGCGCAGACTAAATATGGCCCAGCCAAGTATGTTAGCAAGGCCATGAAGAGCCCAAAACACCCCCTGTAAAAACTAAAAACAGAAGTAAATAAATAAAACAAAACAGAACAAAGCAAAAAATAAATAAGTAATCGGAAAAAAAAAAAAACAGAAGAGAAAGAAAAAACTGAAAAGAACCAAAACACTGACATGAACTTTTTAAGTGATTCAAATACTACCTCACCTGTGCAGCAACTCATTTTTTTCTTAAATTGAAACAAACTCTCATCACAAATACCAGTCCACAGAAGAAACTAACAGCAAAAATTAATATTTTTCAAAATGAAAGTCTCTGTGGTATCAAACAAATGCAAATGAGTCCTCAAATAAAGAATTATTCAAAATAAATTTGCATTTGGATAACTCAAAAATGACAAGCAATTTCCCCCTTACATGTCCTAGAATAGACTTTTGCCATCAAATATCAAATTTCAACCTGGAGTTAATTGTTATGACTGAATCTTAAATCCTTTAACATTTATAAACAGTCACACATACCATATCAAGACCTATGGTTGATTCTCATAGCGTCAGCTCTCAACGTTCTACTGTATTAAACAGCCAACCAGAGCAACATAAAAATGCCTGTGGGCAAAGATAATTAACCAAAGTATATAGAACACAGGACATATGCTGTGCCTATTCCAAACAGCTATTGCTCCTTAGTTTTCATTGTGATAAATGTGCAACATGAACACTGTTCTCTGGTCATACACAAAATACACAAGCACCCTATGTTAAAAACAGGTAAACCATGATCACTCCTAAAGAACAACCCCAATATTGGCTGAAATAATCTATTAATCATTTAAATTATTTGCAATTTGTAAACCTAAAGACTGAAAATGAGAGAATGTCATGGATTTGTTAAACAGATGATTAACTAAGTTAATGAAGAAAAAACATAAGTCTCCTTGAAGTGCTTATATAGTACATAATTCTTAAGAAACACAAATATCCTTTCCTCAGCCATGACGGAGCTGGCACTCAATGAATTTCATCTGCACTAATTCATTAAAAGGCTTACTGAGTTTTCCTGAGTTCTACTACATGTAAGAAATATTGCATGTTTTGATACCAGCATTTAACTATGCAATGTATTTCTCCCTTTAACATCATTCACTGATAAAAATAGTACTATAGGCTGACACAGAAGTGTGATTTACCATTGTTCACTTATGCAATTTAATCTCTCCTTGTTCATGCAATAGTAGGCTGACCTTCCTAATGATACAGGAATATTTCCTTTTCATCCATGGGCCTTCTCCTCATCCTAAGGATGGATAGTCTCCTAGGCTACCACAATTCCCAATCTTATCCACACCTAAGCAAATCCAAATCTTCCTTTAATAGTCCTCCTGTCCTTCTATCACTTTTAGAAGGCTTCCTTTTTCCCTCCACTACTCCCCTGGAGACCTGTCTTATAATACCTACAGCATGTATTCAAAATACCTTTGAACACCTATAGCACACAATCAAGTATATGGTTATATATTATCGTATTATTCAATACTTGCTTAAACTGAGTCAGTTATATCACTGTAAGCTTTTCAAACATAACCCTATGTATTTTACTTCATTTGCATCCTTCATGGTACCCAGCACAGCATTGGTTACATAGGAGATAGGGGTTTTAAAGAATAAATGATAAATTAAAAATAGATTTTTGCCTTTGTTTTCAATCCACCCCAGTCCTATCCTTTGTTCCTCACAAGTGATCTCAAAACTAGATCTTAGCATTTTTTTTATATGATTCTTCCCACATATGGATTAGCCACCCTAGTAGCCTAATTTCCAGCAAAGAAACGGGAGTACAACCAGTGTAAATAGAAAAGTGAGGAAGTCTACTCACACAGGAAACTGGATGTTAGAAATGGAGAAGTGATTATTCTAGCACTATAATAAAGATGTAAGTAGAAAATTCAATAGAGAACATAGTATACTCATAGGACAAATGATAATGGATTAGTGAAATGTTCAGGACAGAGGGGGTTGAGTAATATATAATATAGAAACTGATTCACCTAAGCCATAGAACAGAACAGACAAATGGCAATCTTAGGAACCAGTAGAAATCCCCAACACAGTTTTATGCTTTCTGAAATACATGTGGGCAAAATGAGTAAAGCAGAGGCCACAAGAGGAAGATGAAGTGGATCTGCAAAAAAATGTTTGACAACAATTTTTGTTTTGTGCTCTCTATACCCCTCTGAAGGCATTTTTGGTAATGTGTTAAACTACAGTTAGAACAGGTAAGCTTACTAGGTGAAAAATCTTACATTGAAAGGCTCAAAAAAATTATAAGATTCTGAAGTTTTAGAAAAATAAATATAATTGTTTAGCTTTAAGGATAGAGAATAATAAATATGAGTCTGATTGTTCAGTTTGGTCTGATTCCTTTGATAGCTGAACTCAATTTTTTGCTTACTCTGTGAGCTAGTTAGAAATACTGGTATTCATTCTTTTTTTTTTTTAAGATTTTTTTTATTGGGGAATTGGGTGAGGGGAACAGACAAGTTGCTGTCTTTTTGTTCTTCAGTCTAGTTGCGGAGGATGTTGCTTCACTGGCCCATGTTGGTATTATCATTGCGCTCTTCCCGGATGAGGCAGATCGGTGGCCGGCCTCTGGATGGCAGCTCACTCTGGCTGCCGGCCACTCACGCTGGCTGCCGGGTGCTCACGGTAGCTGCCGGCCACTCACTGTAGCTTATAGCAGCCCACTGGAGCAAGGGCTGCAGCCTACACTGTCGCCGGGACTCGTCCAGCTCCAGGTCAAGCTATGCTTCACCATCTTAGCTGTAGAGGGCAGTGTCACTGGCCCTCATATGTGGGATCTGAACCGGGGCCGCTGGCATCCCAAGCCAGCTCTTAACCAATGTGCCACTCGGCCGGCCCTAGTATTCATTCATTTTGAAGTATGTGGACAATGTTCTAAGAAATCAAGTAGTGGGGTGGCTGAGTGACACGTGGGTTAGGAGCTGGCTTGGGATGCCAGCTCTGAGCAGCGGGGCCCCGGTTCGGATCCCACATATGAGGGCCAATGACACTGCCCTCTACAGATAAGGTGGTGAATAACAGCTCCATCTGGTTGCCTCTATAGCTAAGATGGCTGGCAACGGTGTGGGCTGTAGCCTCTGCTGCAGAGGGCTGCCATAGGCTACCGTGAGTGGCCAGCAGCCAGCGCAAGCGGCTGGCAGCCAGCGTGAGCTGCCAAGAGTTGCTGTGAGTGGGCGTCCAGTGGCTGGCGGTTGATCTGCCTCACCCAGGAAGAGCACAATGAAGATACCAACATGGGCCAGTGAAGCAACGTCCTCCGCAACTAGACTGAAGAACAAAAAAGGACCGCAACATGTCTATTCCCCTTCTCCAGTTCCCCAATGCTGTTCCCCTACCCCAGTTCCCCAATAAAATCTTTTAAAAAATAAAATAAAAAGAAATCAAGTAGTAAGGATTGGTTTTTGTGGCTAATGCTTTCTGGGATACTTAACCAATGATCGATGGTCCCCCATATCCTACAGACACTTAACTAAACTGTCATGTATTCCACAAACTATCAACGAACATTTTAAGGGAGGTGTATCCTTTTTGTTACTACCATTATGAAAGAGAAATTAGGAACTGCTAAAATATATATGGTATAACTTGGTACGTACTTACAGGAGTTACGTGGTGGGAATAATCACAGAGAACTCAGATAATCAGAAAACATTTCATGGGAGAAGTGAGATTTGAGGTCTTGAGAAAAGGCTAAGACTTGGTAAGGAAAAAAGAAGAACATTCTAAGTGGGAAAAAAAGACACTAGCAAGAGGCAGAAATGAATGTAGCATCTCTGGGGACCAATTAGGAGAACAGTTTGACTAGACGAAAAAATTCAGCATGATTTGCATCATCCCTTCAAAGTGAGTTACAAGCAGGATAACACTCATACATGTAGCTAACATATTAAACAGCCCTAATCCAATAGAAAGAGATCAGGGCCCTTGGGATTCTAATCTACTTCCTTCCACTAACCAGTTATATCACTTAGGAATTTCATTAATTTTAAAGAATGCACAGACTTCACACACAGGATTATTTACTACTGGGACAAAGGGGGAATGATTGTCTTAAGAACTTGAAACAAAAGGGTAGCAGAATCAAGTCTAGTGAAACACTAACTTTTAAAAATCTATTGCCTAACTATATGCATTTAAGGGTGGAGGAGATGAGAACTTGGCAAAGAAACTGGGTTCTATCAAGATGCTTCAAGGAAGGTTAGGAACAGGATAAGAACTAAATACCTTGTTTTTCTGAAAAGGAAAGGTACAAACAATTAGGAACAGAGTGAATGTAGGATTTGTCATCCAATTTGGGACACGTGGGAGTGAAAGGGCATGCAATTAATAATTATACAGGACAAGCATAAATTGGGACATGTTATCACCCTAGTCATTATACTTGTATGTACGTCAAATTTTCCTAAAGGAAATGAGGAATCAAGATAATTTTAAATACAAGTGACAGTATCACGTGTGCTTTTAAGAAAGCTAACTTAGACAGCAATGAAAATGTGAAGGAGGTGAAAGTGAAGGAGGGAAATTGGTTAGGAGGTAGGAGGTTGTTTTAACAATTCTATGCTATGATGACAGTTTAAAGTCAGGGCAGTGGAGATAGAAAGGACAAAATACAGAATGATATTGGAGGTAGAATCTTTACATTTATTCAGAACTAAAGCGAAATAATCCTTTGTATGCATACTTTATATTTTCAAAAGAATCCAGAGAGAGAAAAGACACAAGAGCTAATTGCCATCTTACAAAAGAGAAACCCTGAGGCACAAAGAGTAGCAACAGTACTAAAACTAGATCCTCACTTAATACCTAACAAACTGTCATTTAACCATACCTCCATGTTCTAATCGCAAAATTTAAGCTTCCTCTCTTTTTCCAACCAATTTCCGTCTCTACTTAATTCTCAGTCTGCCTTTCCATCACTTCTTTTTACTTTCAATCTGGCTTTTATTGTTTGAAGTATACAGCATATATCAATGCACAGGTCTTTATCCTCCTCACCCCCATTCCCAAGAAAGGTACCATGTTTCAAAACATTAGCACCTATTTCATTTCCTACTTAAACCACAAGTGCCTTATCAATGAATTATGTTGCTCTGGCTATTAAATAATAGTCAAGGGCAACTTTCTTGATTTCTAAGTTCTCACGATTTTTGCCACGTACCACACAGGGATCATCTTCTGTTTATCTTTCTTACACATCTGAATCCCTCACCTCAGTGTTTCTATGGAAGACATTCTCTCCCTTGATCTTTGTCTACCTACTTTTTTGAGAATACCAGCTCTCAATCCTGGTAACACCACTGTACTACACTTCAGCACAGGAAACCAGGCTTCACATGCCCACGGCTTCGGGAAACGGGGCTGAAGTGCATTCTAACAGAACACTGCAATAAAGGCAAAGCAGCTGTTTTCCCCAGATTCTATTTATCTGCCCTCCAGACTCTTTAGAAAACAACATGATTCATTTTTAAAAAATAACTCTCCTGGCTGCCTAGCATAAGAGAGCATTTCTCAAGTTTGTATCTACTATCACAGTAGAGGCTCGGAGAGGGGATTGAGTTCCCTCTAGAAATTTAAAATTTTATATTTTCATATTGATAATAACCCATTTTAAAAAAATCAATATAAGCATACCCTGGATCATCTAAATTCTTCTAGATGACAGAGTACTGTCATGAAAGCTCTGTCTGAATTTGGTTTTGTGTTTACAACCATAGTAACACCAACCCAGTTGTGTGCACTAATGAGAAATTAACGTAAGTATACTTATTACATAATAAATGCATTCGTACTAACTAGAAACCAAATTACGTCAAAGCACACTATATAAATGAAAAGGTCACAATAGCCTGAACACACAAAATACGTGGGAGGATTGTGTGATTATTCTATATATGCTAGGAATGGAAACCTAAATAAAACAAATAAAAGGGCTTTATAGAGATTACTCAAGTTTGAAAAATATTAGTGTAAGATATAGAAACATCAGGAATCCAGAAGGGCAAAGGAGGCTGTAAAGCATAAAAATTTACCAAAGATCTTCTGTTGGCTGCATTTTAATTATAATCAATAATCCTCCACATTCCATCCTGGCTAATACTTGAATTGAAGGGATATAATCCAGGAGAAAAAAATACAGTATATGACACACACTAATATTGGTAGCAGTCTTGATTAAAAAAATAATAATAATAAGGATGGGGACTGTTAAATAAGATTTTATGACCTCAATTATATTGGTTAGAAACTCTACATTAAGAGTAACATGTGATGAATATTTAGATCAGATTATACTGAAAAGAGATTTACTTTTCTTTCTTCATAAAAATAACATGCTTATTACAGAAAATATGGAAATATGGAAATGCAGAAAAAAGAAAATAAAGTCACACTACTCTTATCACCTAAACTACTGTTAAAATTTTGGAATATTTCCCTGTATTTATTCAATAGACAGAATTCTCTTTGGTTTTTGTTTTTCCTTAACATGGCTGAAATCATAGTATACACTACAAACCACTCGTAAGCACTTTAACTTGGAATAACTTTACTGGATTCAACTGGAATTCAGCCTTTAAATCCAAACAGGCCACCTGGGATTCTCTTGAGTTTAGAGCCAGGTGATAAATCCCCTAAATTATCTTCTGACCCAGATTTAAAATAAACTTTAAATACAAAGGTCAAAGAATGGTATGCCTCAAAACTTTTAGTGTTTGTTATCAACTTAATAAGGGAGAGAGGGCAACACCTTGGTCAGTGAAAGCACTAAAATACTACTGAAGTCTTTGATTCTAAATAATATATACATAATTATTAATGAGGATTTTCTGAAGTGAACACAAGTAATGAGATTATAAAAACTTGAAAGAAAGTAATTGGAATCATTACAATTTAGGGAGAGAAAGAGACATACTTTAAATCTGGAAATGTAAATCTTTTCAACTACAGCCCTAAATTACTTCACCTCATTATAAAAGATCTTAACTAATGCAATGAACTTACCAATGTTCAAAATAAACTGTTATATGTGCATTTTGAATAAAGTCTCTGCTTGAAATACGTATTAAAAAGTTGAACATTTCTAACCCACAAAAATATATAATAAAATATAAATAAATAAGGAGGGTATATGGCACGTAAGTTTAAAAGATCTAGTGTTACACACACACGCACACTTGGTATATTTAGTCATCTGAGTCTGTAAAATGAGGAACCTAGACATTCACTCTAGCTGTAATCCCTACTGAGTTTTTAAATTATTTTTCTTTGCACACTTAATCTCACAAATCAAATTAAGATTAAAAAAAAAAAAAAAACTTTTAAAGAAAATTTCTCTTGGGCCGGCCGAGTGGCATGGTGGTTAAGTGCTGGCTTAGGAAGCCAGCAGCCCCGGTTCGAGTTCCACATATGAAGGCCAGTGACACTGCCCTCAAAAAAAAACAAAAAAAAAAAAAACCGAAAAAGAAAAAAGAAAATCTCTCTTAAAATCATTTCAATTAAGCATCAAAGAAAAAAAAAAGTCATATGGTAAATTAGTACTTATATTCTTAGAAATGGTTCCAGCTAATGTTGAGGTTACAATTTCCAATGGCTAATGACATCCTATTAACATATCAATTGCTTTCAATGTATACTCTTAGCAAGATCTAATAATCTGTTCTTAATTCCTGCTTCCAAAAACATCAATAGGAAAGTGAATAAGAGAAGAAAAACACACTATATCACCTATAATAAGGTCTATATATTAATAGTTAAAAAAATAAACACATGAAACGTATGTTTTCAATATGCTGTATATTTGAATAATATCATCATACAATGTAAATAAATTAACTTCTGAATTTTAAGTAGTCAAAATTTATACATGAATTTTGCTCTTAATGAAATTCTGTATTTTTTTTTTTTTTTTTTTGAGGGCAGTATCACTGGCCCTCATATGTGGGATCCGAACCAGGGCTGCTGGCGTCCCAAGCCAGCGCTTAACCACTGCGCCACTTGGCCGGCCCTGAAATTCTATATTTTAATGATATAAGTACACTATCCTCACCTACAAATAAAAACCCAAGCTGGAAACTGTCTACAGGAAATCAGTGGGGATGGAACTATAGTCAATGAAACACTGAAGTAACTACACAACTATCTTTACATGCAGAACTGCTGTGTGCTTTGTAGCTATCTCGTCTCAAAATAGTTTATGTTAAAAACAATGAGAAACCCAAGTTTTACTGAACTATTGGTTAATGTGCTTTTATAAAAACTCTATTTGACTCACCTTAGTCCAAGGATGTGCCTTAATTTGAGGGAATTTGAATTCGGTGTAGTTTGGGTTCATTTCTCTAATTTGCTCCCTTGTTGGTGTCCCCAGGACCTAAATAAAAAAAGCAAGTTATTCCCGTATTTTTTTCTATACTCTTATATAGTCTTTATGTTTCAATGTATTGGTTTCATTGGAAAAGGGATTCCAAAGTTATAAAATACATAAACAGAGTAGACTTTGTGAGATACTTTTAACTGACTACAGACCCACAGACTTTTACAACAATACTGTTAAATCAGGGTTGTAAAAATAGATCACTCAAAAACATTCAAATAAAAAACAGGCACCTTCATTCTATCTAGAATATAATTTATTGCAATGATGGCATCAAAATGAGAATATCTTTTATTCATTTAGTAAAGTATAGCCAAAGGTCTGATTCTCAACCAATTACACAGGAGAACCCACTCAAACACAGTCATCAATAATTCCATTCAATCAATGAATATTTAGTTATTGTCCCCTGTGTATAAGGAAGTATGCTGTGCTATATGGAGAGAAAAAGAAAAAAAACAAACCAAGAGATTTCCTGTATGATGAACTTACATACTTGTGTGTAGAAAAAGTTTAACTACAATACAAATCAAAAATATTGAGCATTTCATTGCCTCTAGAACTGTAGTAGGCACTGAACAAAGGAAAGCATGTGGACCTGGCTGCACAAGACAGATGACTGGAAGAAATACCAAATACTAAAAATAAGTACTCTGAAAACAAAATGACATATATTACTCATTTTTATAACTCTAGGGCCTGGTATAAAACAAGTTTGTTGACATAAAATATTAAGGCATTTACAATTCAAGGATAATTGCACAGGAGGAGTTGAATGTAATGATACATACTTGATTTGTGGTGGCAACCAGTGAAACATCGGGGCAAAGTAAGAAACTCAGTAATTTTTTTTGTTGGTACTAATTTTCTAGACTTCATTAAAACGTTCAGACCTTAATAAAAATCTTCAAAGTAGGGCCGGCCAACTGGCTCAGTTGGTTAAGAGAGAGAGCTCTGGGCAACAGGGTCGCCGGTTGGATTCCCACATGGGCCAGTGAGCTGCGCCTGAGCTGAGCTGCCCTGAGCTGCCAAAGGTGGCAGGATGGCTCAGCTGGTGAGATCACAGGCTTTTAACAACAAGGTTCCTGGTTCAACTCTCTCATGGGATGGTGGGCTATGCCCACCTGCAACTAAGATTGAACACCGCACCTTGAGCTGAGCGGCCCCGAGCTGCCTACGGGCAGCTGGATGGTGACTGGACTTGGAGCTGAGCTAGCTGCACCCTCCACAACTGAGACTGAAGGGTAACAACTTGGCTGTTCCCCTTCCCCAATTCCCGAACACCATTCCCCTACCCCAATTCCCCAATAAAATCTTTTTTTAAAAAAATCTTCAAAGTATTGTTCTTCAAAAGACATTCTTAAGAAAACAAAAGCCAAGCTATAGGCTGAGAGAAAACATTTCCAAAACATATATTTTGCAAAGGACTTGTATCTAGAATACACAAAGGACTCTTATAATTCAAAAACAATGAGACAACCCAATAAAAACGGGCAAAAGATATGATCACTTTACTAAAGACACAGAGATGGCAAATAAGCACATGAGAAGATGCTCAACATCATTAATAATCTTGGAAATGATAACGAAAACTATAAGATACCTCCTACACACTTACTAAAAAGGCTAAAGTTAAAAAGACTATTTATACAAAGGATTTGGAGCAACTGAAACTCATCCGCTGCTGGTGGAATGTCTGTTAAAAAATTAAACATACTTACCATACACCCATCATCCCCACTCCTAGGTATTTACCCAAGAGAAATCAAAGTGCATGTCCATACAAAGATGTTTACACAAATGTACATAGTACCTTTCCCACAACTGCCAAATAGTGGAAACAACTAAAATGTCCACAGCAGGTGAATGAATAAACTCAGCAATGAATTACTCAGTAATAATAATAATAATAATAATAATAATAATAATAACAACAACAACAATAAATGGATGAATCTAAAAGTAATTATACTAAGTAAAAGAAGGCAGACAAAAAAATACCTACTGTATAATTTCATTCTTGGGAAAATATAGAAAATTTTCTATCTTTAGTGACTGAAATAAGATCCATGGTTATGAGAGGCTGGAGGGAGTATTACAAAGAGGTACTAGGAAATTATTGGGGGTGATGAATATGTTCATTATCTTGATTTCATGATGATAGTTTCACTGGTCAAAATGTACCAAATCGTATACTTTAAATATATGCACTTTACTATATGTCAATTATACCTATAATGCAAACTGTCAGAAATGACTTACATATTAGAATATATAAAGTTTAAGGCATTGGAAAGGACATTCTGGCCTATACAGCTATAAGCAACCACAAGAAAAAAAGGAATCCAGTTAACTAGAAACTGACATTTAATTGCCAGTAAGATAATTTCTGAGCAAATACCTGATGTTATTGAAAAAAGAAAAATAAAAATAGGTGTAAAAATAATCTAAATTATAACACATCATTCTAACTCCTATTTCTAACATTTTTCTGGGAGAAGGTTCATTCTTAAGCGCAATGGAAATACATCTCCAGTTATACAACTTCCCTTTCTTTTTGTAGTGCAATTCCAGCATTATAGAGAGAAGCACAATGTATCTCGTATTGGGAAGAAAAATATCTGGCCTTTGTATCTATAGATATTAGACATTTAAAAGTCAGAAACTATCCATACTTAAAATATAAAGCCTACATGGGAACTTCAACTTCATTTTTATTTTTAATAACACAAAGCACTCATATTCTGTATTAGACCTTTGATGAAGAATATATGAAGGATATGCATATGTACATGTGTCTGTGTTTGTGTCTGTGTACATGTATTTGGAAAGAAGGAAAGGAATGAAAAAGAAGAGGGAACTTATGAATAATTCTGTCCCCTCAAATGCAACTCCACTGGATTAAGGGCAGAAGAAAAAAACAGCAATGACATGAATAAATAGTATTTAAAAGTGCATACCTTCAGTAACTCTACAACCTACTAATTCCATTTTAAGGTATATACTGTAACCTAGAAAAATTCTTCATACACCCAAGCAGCATTGTTCATTACAATAAAATATTGCAGGCAAAAGCAAAAATCCAACAGTAGAATCAATAAATTGCGGTATAATCATACAATGCTATACTAACTAGTAATGAAAATGAATGAACCAGAGCTACACATACCTTTGGGATGAATCTTCCACAGTGGTGAGTTTTTTAAAAAAAAGATTTTATTGGGGAATTGGGGGAGGGGAACAGCGTTGGGGAATCAGGGAAGGGGAACAGACAAGTTGCTGTTTTTTTGTTCTTCAGTGTAGTTGTGGAGGATGTTGCTTCACTGGCCCATGTTGGTATCGTCATTGCGTTCTTCCCAGATGAGGCAGATCGGTCGATGGCCTCTTAGATGGCCGCTCACCTCAGCTACTGGCAGCTCACGCTGGCTGCCAGCCACGCACTGTAGCCTATGGCAGCTCACTGCAGCAGGGGCTGCAGCCTACACCGTCACCAGGGCTTGCACAGCCCAGCTCCAGGTGGAGCTGCTGTTAGCTGTAGAGGGCAGTGTCACTGGCCCTCATATGTGGGATCCGAACCGGGGCCGCTGGCATCCCAAAACCAGCTCTTAACCAATGTGCCACTCGGCTGGCCCACATGGTGAGTTTTTGCTTAACAACTTATACATATAGTATGATGGACTTAAATAAAGTTTAAAAACAGGCAACATAAAACTATAGTTTAGTTTACAGAGCAAAACTGTAAGACTAAATCAAAAGCACGGGAATATTCATTAGAAAAATCAAGTACAGATTATTAAACTTAATAGAGAGGATGTAGAAAGAGGGACTGTAACTGGGATGGAGCATAACTAGTTCCTCTAAATAATTTTTAATGAGTGTCAGTTACATGGATATTCACTTTATTATTGTGCCTTAAACAGAACACAATTTTATTTATTTTTGCATTATATATTTCACAATACATGACATTTAAGAAATGTCCACTCTTGGGCCGGCCGAGTGGCGCATTGGTTAAGAACTGGTTTTGGGTTGCCAGCGGCCCTGGTTCGGATCCCACATATGAGGGCCAGTGACACTGCCCTCTACAGCTAACAACAGCTCCATCTGGAGCTGGGCTGCCAGCCCTGGCGACAGTGTGGGCCGCAGCCCCTGCTACAGTGGGCTGCCGTAGGCTACAGTGCGTGGCTGGCAGCCAGCGTGAGCGGCTGGCAGCCAGTTGAGTTGCCAATAGCTGCGGTGAGTGACATCCAGAGGCCAGCGACCGATCTGCCTCATCCGGGAAGAGCGCAGTGATGATACCAACATGGGCCAGTGAAGCAACGTCCTCTGCAACTAGATTGAAGAACAAACATAAAACAAAACAAAAAAACAGCAACTTGTTTGTTCCCCTTCCCCGATTCCCCAACGCTGTTCCCCTCCCCCAATTCCCCAATAAAAATCTTTAAAAGAAATGTCCACTCTTGAATTAGTATTTGTTGTATAATCCCCCACTATTTATTAAGTAGTTTGTTAACACAATACACACTCCTAACTCCCTATGAGCAAAGCATGCGAAAAGGAATGAGAGTTGTACGATGCCCATTAGCAAATGCATCCTTTTACTTATAGGCAGAGATTACATAGACTTATCAGCCATTTGGCTAACTTTCCCATAGGAGCTGTGTGAGAGAATTGAAGAGTTACAAACTGTATAATGAAAAGGCAGGGTGCTCCTTGGAGTGAATGCTACAATTCTTACATTTTATTTTATAACCTAAGAATATTCTCAATGGAAGAGTATTCCCAATGGAAATAAATCTGTGAAATATACCATAAAACAGATGAGAAATATATGCCACATACACAAGGTTTACTTAACATACTTTTAATTATTTAATGTGAATGCAACAAGGTACACTGTATGTCTATATACTTACTCTCATATCCTTTTTCCCTAAATTCAGTTTCACAGCCACTTAGATCTAATCATTTTCCCAAAATTTTGTATTGAAAAATTTCAAATATATAGAAAAGTTGTACTTTTTTTTTTTACAGTGAAAACCACCTCCCCTTATGCCAACTACCTAGGTTCTATGATTAACGTTTTAGTATATTAGATTCATCACATTTCCATTCCTCTATCCATACATCAATCCACTTTATTTTTTTTTAAAGATTTTATTGGGGAATTGGGGGAGGGGAACAGCGTTGGGGAATCGGGGAAGGGGAACAGACAGGTTGCTGTCTTTTTGTTCTTCAGTCCAGCTGCGGAGGATGTTGCTTCACTGGCCCATGTTGGCACCATCATTGCACTCTTCCTGGATGAGCCAGATCGGTCGCCGGCCTCTGGATGGTTGCTCACCACAGCTATTGGCAGCTCACGCTGGCCGCTGGCTGTTCACGCTGGCTGTTCACACCGGCTGCTGGCCACTCACTGCAGCCTATGGCAGCCCACTGCAGCAGGGGCTGCAGCCTACACCGTCGCCGGGCCTCCCACAGTCCAGCTCCAGGTGGAGCTGTTGTTAGCTGTAGAGGGCAGTGTCACTGGCCCTCATATGTGGGATCCGAACCAGGGCCACTGGCATCCCAAAACAAGCTCTTAACTAATGCGCCACTCAGCCGGCCTAATTCACTTTATTTTTTGATGCAGTTCAAAGTCAGGTGTGGACATTAGTAAATGCCAGTATGACTTTTTACGTAATCATTTTTACATACCTAGAATCCTCCTTCAATACAGTACAATGCATGCATGTGGAAAATCTTTCATCACAATGGGAAATAATCTGCTTATTGAATAGTAGTGATATAAAAGATTCTCATTTATACTTTTAATTGGTGGTCAGAGTCCTTTACTTTCAAAATATGAATATTTGTGACTTAAGCTTAATTACTAACTAGTAAATGGAATCACTGATCTATTCACTATCAATTATTTAAAAGCAATTTAACCAAATAAATTAGTCTGTCACCAGAAAGTGGCAATGGAGGTTTTCTTATTCCTTTGTTCTTGAATTACTAAGGCTATTAGATGGAGAAAGAGATTTATTTATTTATTTATTTATTTATTTATTTATTTATTTGTTTGTTTATTTATTTATTTATTTATTGAGGGCAGTGTCACTAGCCCTCATATGTGGGACCCAAACCAGGGCCAATGGCTTCCGAAGCCAGTACTTAACCACCGCGCCACTCGGCCGGCTAAGAAAGAGATTCTAACATTACGGTTTGTTCTATGTTTAATTTCTCTTGCCAAATATTCAACTATTATAATTATTTTTTCTATTCTTTGTCTTATTATTTTTTAATCTTAAAACCAGATGGAAACTAGATGGGAGAGCCTCTAGTCCAAGCAAGCTTTTTCTGTAAAGTGCCAGAAAATAAATACTTCAGGCTTTTTGGGCCACAGAGCCTCTGTCACTACTCAACTCTGCCACTGTAGCATAAAGCAGCTATGAACAAAAATTTATTTACAAAAATAGGCAGCAGGCTATATTTGGCCCCTGGGCCCTAGTTGCCCACCTCTGATCTAGTCCAAACATTTTCAGAGATGACATAGACTGAGGCCCAAAGAAGCAAGTTTTCAGAGGTCAGAACTAATTATAGGCAGAGCTAGGACAAAATTTAAATCTCATTAGTGGCAAATCAATTTTAGGAGATAGTTATCAAAGAATCTGTTTATTGGACTTGGTGGGAGAACAATTTCTAATTTTGGTAGTTGTGAAAAACGTTGATGCTATTAAGCAGGAAGGATAGAGCTGGAAGAGAAAATAGTATTTGAGACATTCAAGAACCTAGAGGAGGAGTTCTCCACCAAGTGGTGGATATAAGTTATATCATCTAGCTTGAGGCTAGAAAAAACAACTTTGGTAGTAGTTCCTGATGTACTGGTGTTAGGTGGCTGTGACAGTGTGCAACAGGCAAAGCAGACTGAAGGAGAAGAGTGCTAAAGATGGGGACCTATGGAAAAAAGGAAATTAAAAAAAAAAATACTGAGGCAGAAGTCCAAGAAATTGGAAGTCCTACAGAAAACGATACCATGGAAGACAAAGAAAGTGAACATTTAAAAAACAGGTGGGGTATCTTATGACACAAGAGCCCAGGTAAAATAAAGACCAAAAAGTGATCACTACAACTGGCCATGGAGACTTCTTTTCTGACCTTGGTGAGATCAGTCATGAGAAGGACAAGTAGACCATAATCATCTGAAAAGAATAGGTGAAGACAGCATCTATAAATTCTCTTTTCAAAAGGTACAGCAGTGAGGGGAAGGAGAGGACAATGAGAAGAAATATTTATTGAGCATCTAGTATGTAAAAGCTCTGTACTATGTGTATCAATTTTCTGTACTCATTTAAACTTTATAGATATTCTATTACCCCATTTTATACTTAAAAGAAACCTAAGGTTGACTGAGGAAAATTGACTTCTTAATGTTACAGTTTATTAGCGGTAAATATGGGATTTAAATGCACGTGTAGATGACCCCTTAAAATGGTCTACCCAATATGAAGGGCAGAAACAAAAAAATATTTAAAAAATAGTTTAAAAAAAATCCATTTTCTTAAACTCCATTGATTATACCACACATGAAACCTGAATACTTTTAAGTCGTGCTGGATATACTATATATACATTAGATCATGAGGCTATAATTAAAAGTTTTTAAAAAAGTTATATAGACTTTTCTTGAAAAGTTAAAAAAAACATGATTTAAATAAAATCTACCCATAACGTGGTAACTCAATTTAATAAAAAGAATATCTTCAACTGTTAATATTATAGATTTTACGCAACAGAATAATGTGAAGAAGTACAGGCATCTAAGTTAAACAAGATAAAAGACTATAATAAATGCCAAGCTTATTTTACAAATTTTTTATAAAACTTCTTTTAATGATTTAGCAGTTTTGATAGATCACTTTCATGTTTCCTTAGCTATACACTCTCATGCTTAAATCCCATCCTTACTCATGATTATCTGCAGTACCAAACATTCAAGTTTAGTATTTCTATTAGTGATTGCTTCACATGTGCAGAATTTTGCTTAGAAAATAAATGGTGAGCAAATACTATGAATGTGCATATTATAAATAATATTATTGAAACAATTTTTAATAGCAAGGCCCAAATTGCAGAAGCTACTGCTGTTACTGAATTGCTTTGGGTATAAATATTGTGCACATTTACCTTAAGGTGATCAACTAAAAGCCTTATATAAAGTAGTGCAACTTTGTATAATTTTACATTAGTGGTTCAACAAATGTGGGATGCCATGTGAAGACTTGCATTACACACACACTCACACACACACTCTATTATGGACTTCCGCTTCCAGTCATTCTGAAATAACTGATACTAGAATTGCCCTCCGGGTGTAAACAACTAAAAAACTGACAAGCAAAACATTCTTTAAAAGAGGAAAATATGATCCAGAAGCAAGAGGAAAAATAAAATCAGTCAACACAGATAGAAATGACAGAGCTGACACAGTTAGAAAATAAGGACTTTAATAAAACAGTGATATTGAAAAATAGAAGATAAAAAAAAAGAACCAAATAGTAATTGTATAGTTGAAGAATATGATATGTAAAATGGAAACTTCACTGGAAGTCTAACAGCAGATTAGAGACCACAGAAGAGAGATAGTGAACTTAAAAACAAAAAAGAAAAACTATCAAAGCTGAAGTGTGGCGGTACAAAAGGCTACAAAAAACTATTTATGTGTGATTGAAGTCTGAAAAGGAAGGTTTTGGGAAAAGATGAAGAAAAGCTATTTGATGAGAACTCAAAGAAAAGCTCAATGAACCCCAAGCAGTGTGAGTGTGTATGTATGTGTACACACAACACCAAAGCACAATTAAACAATAAAAGCTACAGATAAAAGAGAAAATCTTTGCCAAAACAGAGACACATTATATACAGGTATCTTATAACAATAAGAATGATAGCTGACTTCTCATCAGAAACAATGCAAACCTGAAGAAAATAGAAACCTTTCTAAAGAATAAAAAAAAAAAAAAGTTGGAAACCAAGAAATCCTACATCCAGTGAAATTGTCCTTCAAAAGATATTAAGCTAACAACAGCTAAGAGTTTATCACCAAGAGATTTTTTTCACTATATGAAAGTACTTCAGGATGAAAGGATTCCAAATGGACATTCCTATTACACAAAGGAATAAAAGACCATTAAAAATGGTAAAAGTGTGGCTAAATATGAGATTCCCCCTGGATTTTAAATTTCTTAGAAGAAACTGAGTGTTTAAAGCAAAATAACAGTATGATAAAAGTAAAATATGACAATAGCACAAAGGACAGGAAGGGAGAATGGAAATCTAATGCATAATCTATATGCAAAGTGGTATATTATTATTTGTAGACTGTGATAAAAATGCCAATTTTCAATCCTAGAACAGGCAAGAAAGAGGTATAGCTTAAAAAGGCCAACAAGGAAAATATAAAAATACTCATTATATCCATAAGGTGGCAGTAAAAGAGGGAAAAAAATGGAAAAATAAAAAGAAAGCAAATGTCAAGGTGAAATAGTTAAACCCAATGATACTGATAATTATAGTGAATGTAAATGGTCTAAATGCTCCAATCAAAAGGCAGAAATTGTTAGACTCAATAAAACATAAGACCTAAGTATATATTGTCTGTAAGAAATAAACTTAAAAGAGACTCACAGGTAAGGATACAAAAAGGTATATCATACAAACACTAATCATAAAATGGAGTGTCTACATTAGTATCAGAAAATGTAGACTTCAGGACAAGGAAATTAAACAAAAATAAAGAGGAACATTTCTCAATGATAAAAGTAATTTTAAGACTAAACTTAAAACTATTGTGAATACCATGTGTTGATGAGAATGAAGGACATTGGAACTCATACGTCGTTGGTAGGAGTGATAAACAGTAAAACTGCTTTGGAGAACAGTTTGGTAATTTCTTATAAAGTTAATATGCACTTATCATATGACCAGCAATTTCAATCATAGTTCTTTACTGAAGAGAAATATAAACATATGTCTGCAAAAATACTTGTAAACAAACATTCATAGCAACATTACTCATAACAGACAAAAACGAAAAACAAGTCAAATGTCCGTCCACAGGTGAATAGATAAACACATTGTGGTTGAGTCATATAAAACAACTCAGCATAAAATGGAGTAAATAGATGATACAATCAACAACATGGATGAATCTCAAAAACATGATGTTGAACAAAAGAAGCCAGATACAAAAGAAACATACCATCTGGTTCCATTCACATGAATTTCTAGAACAGAAAAAACTAATTTGTAGTGACAGAAAGCAGACCAATGGTCACCTGAAACAGAAGACGGGAGACTGACTGTAAAGGAGAATGAAAAGTGTGATCAACTATCCCAGCCTGGGACTATCCCAGCAAACCCCTTGGTTCTGGGCACACTGGAATGTTTGGTCACCCCAGGCTGTACATAGAAACATTTCTGGGGTGATGAAAATTTTCTCAATCTTGACCAGGATAGTGATTATGTATGTTTGTCAAAACTCATTAAACTGTACACTTAAAAGAGCTACACTTTACGTAAATTACATTATGAAGTTGATTTAAAAAGTAAAACAATAGACCATTATGTAATTTGTGATGCCTTTACTACACTAAATATAGCCAGATGTTTATCCTTTTTATGTTGCTATATTAAAGCTAGCATTAAAAGTATCAGAGTCTGTCAAATCCTAAAACCAGAAGTATTTTATTTTATTTTATTTATTTATTTTTTTGAGGGCAGTGTCACTGGCCCTCATATGTGGGACCGAACTGGGGCCGCTGGCGTCCCAAGCCAGCGCTTAACCACCACGCCACTCAGCTGGCCCCAGAATAATTTTATATGCAATATATATAGTCTTTAAGAAACCAAAGGTCTGATTTAATATACAAAGGAATGTTAAGAATGCAAAGGTAAGTCATAGTCAAGAGGCATTCAAAAATTTTTTTCAGCCTCTTAAGTCATTCACTCATTCAAAACATTTATTGAGTTCCTACCCTCAAGGAGCTCTAAGGGAGAGAGACTTGTCCATAGTTATTGTACAATCAGCCAAAACCAGTACAACAAAATACGCATAGATTATGTGTGAGGTGAAAGTGCTAAACTGCAATGGAATGAGGAAGCGATTCAGGAAAGGGTTCTGGAAGGAGAGACAAGACTTGACATTATTTAAGGAATATAGGAAGCAAATGAGTCAGAAGCACATTCCACATGCTAGGTGTGAAGCATGATTTGGATAACTGTAATAGCTGGGGGGTAACAGAGACTCAAGATTGGACAATGGATGACAAACTTAAAGGCCGAAAGGTAAGCAAGTGACAGATTTATGAAGAGCAGAGATTATGAATGCATCAATACCAGAAACATTTTAACAAACAGACAATCCTATTTCTACTTTTGAGTCTATCTTTAGGTTTTACATTAAGTTTTTATTATGTTCAGAGTATATCCCCACTCAATTTACTTCTGCTGAATTATATACTATATTTGGAAACTCTGAAATATTATAGTTGAACGTTTTCATTTTATAGATAAAATAATGTTTGACATGTACCTCATCATTCCAGACACAAAACAAGTTTTAAGGTTCCCTTTAATTTTAAGAGATGGAAAAGTGATATTTTTTCAAGACTTTTAGACTAAGGATATACTTTAAATAAAATAAAAAAAAACATAAAAAAACTTATTTCTGGATTTCCTAAAAACTTAGTTCCTCCATGAGTTACAAGAAATGAAACTGCACAAATGTTTTATGTACTTTCTGTAAGTATAATATCTCACACAATTAAAGAAAAAGGTGAGAGAGATGTTACATATCATCACACCACTGGAAGAGTATGTATTTTGAGTCATTGATCAGAATAAGACCTTTCTATTTAATACAAAAAAAAAAAAAACACCTATTTTTTTTTTTTGTCCACCATCCTAGATGATCGGGGTTGAGGGATGGAAAAATCCAAAGAATCAGACATCAGTCTGCACATATCTTTGGGGATGGTGTTCATTTCTTATGATTAAATCAATCATTTCATTTGTAGTCAGTCCCATCCATGTTTGTTTTAACAATTTCTTCATCCATTTAGTTAAAAATTTACCAAGACACTGATAAATATAAAATCAGGAATTATGATTTCTTTTTTCAAAGAAATAAAACAAAGCCAAGAATCTGACAAAAGCTATGAAATAAACATCATTATTTCTTTCACAGCCTGCTTTTTAATAGCTCAACACGAGAGGTCGCCAAACTTCAGCAATTCAGCTGCACCCAGCCTTTAAGGCTTAACCCTTAACCTAGGGTTCCTGGATGAGCTTCAGAAAGCCCAAGATCACCTGACACATGCAAAACTCCGGCAATGTATCATTTTTCTGGAGTAGAGTCCACTGCTATGAATAGATTTTTAAAGTAGTTCATGATCCAAAAGCTATTAAAGTTGCTTCTCTAGTCAGTAATAAACATGGAAAAATTTAAATAATGTAAGAATGAATTAAGCAGTAAAATATTTTGTTTATATATTACATACAATGTATTTTACAAGTAAAAATCTATAACACAATGTGTAATGGGGTATATGCACATGTTCTGGGGAGCAGGAAAAGATAGAAGTTTAATATGCTGTCCTTGTAGTCTGTTAATAACACAAGAGCTCTATGATACGACAGCACAAGAAATGTCACCAGATAACAGGATTAAACTCCAAATGCATGTTAACAAAGACATATCATCATTGATCTATCAAAAAAAAAGCTTTTTATACTTATTAAACTGATTTAATTAATAGATTAGACCTCTGTCTTAAGACTATTTGTCTTAGACAATAATGGTGAAAATGTTAAACCAGGAGAGTCTAAGCACACTGGTGCTGAGCAAACCATAATATGGAGAAAATCTAAAACGTTTGCTAAACAAAGATGGTAAAAATAAGATTGAGTTATATTTGAAAGCAAAGAAATCCATCACTGTAACCGTGATTGTTTTAGATGAAGCACAATTAAACCTAGTCCAAAGACATGTCAAACTGATTGGTATATTCATTACAATAAGATTTAAAGGCTGTTTCCTTTAGTTTGTGGTCACTTTTAAAAAATACTAACATACATACAATAAATATAATATAATGGATTCTGGATATCAAGTTGACATTAAGGATCATATTGTTTTCCCTAGATCCATAAAATTCCATCAATAAAGAACACAAACTTAGCTAAAGTTTAATCAGAAAGGATTTTCCTACCACCCGACCCCTCCCAAATCCCATGGAGGTGGTAATCATCTTCCTAGGATTAATATAAGGATTACATGTGGTAATGTATGTAAAGTGCTTAGCCCAGTGCCTGGTACAGAGTAAGGTCTCACTAAGTGACAGCTTTATAATCAGCAGTAGTTTCCCAATATTTTGCAAATGTAGACTTCTGAGGAGCCAGGTAATCACTGATTTCTTGGTCTACATTATACTGCCAATAGCCATCAGTGAAATTGGAAGACCAGGAAAACAATTATTTAGACAAACACTTGTAACAAAATGTGGCTCTCTCCACTTTATATAACTGTTTTTATTTATTTACTAACAAAAGATTCTAGCACAAAACAACTAAAAGCATCTATTGTTTTCATAGTTTCTGTAATTACAAAAAAAGTGATTGTTTTAAAAAATCAGTATCAAAGAACAGTAAAAAATGAAAAATCTCCTTTCTTTCCCTTTGAATCCACTCTCCACTTCTAAATCTTTTTCCTTCTAAATCTCTTTCTACTAAATAAGCATCATAAGAAATGAAGTCCATCTATTTAGTTGTAATAACATAAGCAAAAGATTATTTGGATCTTACTTTCAAATTTCTGCTAGAGATTAAGGTTTTACCAGCTCTCAGCTGTTAAAGGCTATCTACACAGATACCTAAATTGAGAAATTATTGCTGAGAAAATTAAACAATAGTAAAGTCTTTTTTGAGAAATCAAGTAACTTTACTGTATAAAAATTTTACTATTGTAAATAACTTAAGTATCTATATGTTTAACTGTCATGTCTTTCTAAGAGATACAAATTCCAAATTTAAAAAGTTTGTTACTAAAACCATGGAAACTACTGAAATTCTATCATCAAAAGATAAGACTAATTCTGCCCTAAAACTTCCATCAGAAAGAAATGGTCAAATTGTTACTAAGCATAACTCTAAGAACACTAATGCATTTTTAAGCTGAAATTCTCTAAATTGGTTGGTTTCTTTCAAACTTTTGATTTTCTGATATTTTAATCTAGAAACTGAATGCTGGACTGAAGCTCACTTTTCCTTACTTGAAATTTTTGTTTTACAATTTGGAGGGGTAAATAAAACTACCAATAAAACCTCCAGTATTCCCAGGCCCAGAACTTCCTTTATTGTTTCAATTGCAATCCATCTGGGGAACTTGGGGGGCATTTGTCACTTACATAAGAAAGTTAATGATCAAATCTTTGAGAAGCTAAATATTGTACATAATTTCTTTGCAAAGTCAATATATCACTTCACCTTAATGATATTATTCTTTTCAGAATCAAGTTTGTAATTCAGAATATAATCATACAATAAAATCCATGCAGTCATAAAAATCACTTAGTCAAAATATAGTTCATATGATATACAATTAATTATTTAGTAAAAAAAGTCTACAAAACAGATGACATTTTCATTTAAACATATATATATACACAGAAAAGTATATAAAAATATTTATAGAAGTTATTTTTTCATGACCTGCCAGAACAGTAAGTGATTGCTTTTGCTCTTTATGTGTCTGTATGTCTTCGGTCTTCTGCACTGAGCATATAAAATTATATATAATTATTAAAAAAGTAATCATTAAAAAAAGTACCTACGCCAAGCATTCAGAAGACTCTCTTTTCTAAATAACCCCATTGGTGTCACTGATGGCAGAGGTGCCAAAGAACAGTGCTATGTCACTAAACCTATGTTTGTGAAATTCCTGGTAAGGGCTCTTCCAAAATATTTTCTTTTTACCAGCTATCTGAAACCACATCAGATAAATCTTGAGATTATTTTAACAAATATGTTAAAGAAAATTTTCAGAAAAAAATCTTATTATCTGAGAAGTCTTTAATAGAATTCTTCTTTTTACAAATGCTTTGAAAATCCAAAGCTTTTTTTTGATATTCATAGGTTAACTGGCATAATAAAATGCTGATCTGATAATCCTATGCATGAAATCAACCTCACAAAATGAAGTGTTCTTCATGCTTTTTCATGACTTTCAGTTCTGTTCTGCTTTATACTTTTTACTTATTCTAAATATTTTGCAAAAGCATTCTTATTAGAGTGCACGAAGAGAAGAGATTTTAAAAAGGTAGGGTAGAATGAGATAAAGTTAGCTCAGTTTATAAAACTGTATTACTCATGCTGTAAATATTGGCATGGACATCAGAGCCAATAAAATTTAATGAACAATGCGTACAACATTCTTTTTTTTTTTTTTTTTTTTTTTTTTTTTTTTTGATTAGCCATCCTGCCACCTGTTGGCAGCTCAACGGCAACTCAGCTCGGGCTGGCCTGGAACAGCTGTTGCTCAGAGCTCAGCTTGCACTCAGCGAGCTCTTAACCAACTGAGCCACTCGGCCGGCCCAACAATGCGTACAACAATCATACTAACTTCTCTTATTAATTTCCAGGTAATTCCAAATTCTTGAGTGAACAATGGTCTGGCAGCTTAATTCAATTAAATCTTTACTGAAAACTATTATGGTGCCCTTGGATATTAAAACAATAAAAGAAAGTCTATGTTCAGAAAGTTCATAAAATAATAAGGCAGTGTACCACATATAAAATTCATTAAGTTTGCTATATGATTGCTCATTTTTTTGCATATACTGAAGTCAAAGAGGAGAGTATCTATTTCACTGTGGGGGTTTGCTACCCACAGATACTTCAGTGGAATCCCCATGAGGTTTTCAAAGGAGAAGTGGAAAGAGAGCAGAAAAACAAAGAATACGGGACTTCCGGTAAGATGGTGGAATAGATGGATGCTTTCCCAACTGCCTTCTAGGATCACATCAAAATTACAAATAATTTTACAATATTTAACCTTGGAAGTCCCCTGAACACTAGATGAACAGAACCTCTAAATGAAGGACCCAAAAAGGAGGCCACGTCAAATCTGGTAGGAGGGGCGCAGACGAGAGAGGGCCAGCCCCGTGAGTGATGCCCCAGCTGAGGGGAAGCTTCTCCGGTTGGGGGAGATACCCTCCGGCCCCACACGGAGCTCACTAGCCGGGAGTTGCTTTGCCAGGAAGAGGAGTTCAATAGCGGACAGAAGAAATTAGTGAGGACTCTCTTTGCTTGGCTCGGTGAAGCTGAGGGCGGCTGGAGAACAAGTGGGGTCGGCACATGGGTTCGCTCGCAGGTGAGCATTCACCCGGTTCCTGTTGGAGGGAGTAGCTGTGTGAACCGGATCCAGGAGTGTGTGGGGAAGGACTGAACTCAGCACCTTTGGTGCAGAAGCTGGAGGTTTTGGGACCATTGTTCCTCTGGTGTGGAGCTTGCACACGAGAGGTGTACAGGAGGGCGCCATTTTTTCAGGGTTGGGCCCTCCCAGATGGTCAGATCTGGGACCCCGTTAGTCTGGTGAAATTGGCGCAGGAGTGCGTGTGTGTGTGTGTGTGTGCATGCGGCCTTGGAGTCCCACCCTCCACCCAGCTTGTGCTGCGTTGCCAGGGAAATGCTGGGCGGGTGCCCTCCAGCTGCATCAGTCTGTTCACTGAGACTCAGGAGTGCGCGAGCCGCCTTGGTTCCCCTCTCTCCGCACTGTTTGTGCAGAGTTGCCAGGCTAGGGATTGACTGTTGGGCTGCTTAGCCTGATCTGCAGGCAGTTGATTGGGACAGGCTGAGATGGGGAGTTTTCCTGAGAGTGTTGGGCCGGGAGCTATGCACCTGCGTGATCCGATGGAGGCTTTCCTGGTGAGCTTGTGTGGACTGACTGCTGGTGCAGAGTGCATGCTGCTCTGACTTGGTGGGGGCCACTGACCACATCAAGTGGTGCCTTGGGGCCCGCCCACCCACCTAGAGCTGTGTTGTCAAAGGCTCCCTGAGCCCCCGGTGACTGGCCCACATCTCCGCAGGCCACAGACAGTTTTTTGTAGTAGCGGACAACCTGAAACAACCTGTGAAGATTTTTTTTTTTTTTGGTAGTGAGCACGGTTCCAGAGCACACAGCAACTAGCTGCGGAAAACTCACTGCAAGCCTGAGAGGGAGGCCGGGGCAAAACACATTTAGCTCTTCCCCCCAATAGCTGGACATGAGTTGCCCAGAGACTCTCTATTGCTGAGCAAGTGGTCTGCAGATTAAAGAGGACAGAGACCACCCCCCCCATCTCTTTCTTTTTTTTTCTCTTTTCTTTCGAGGTGATCTAATACATCGAAGCATTCACAGAATGACAGCCAGATGAAGAAACAAAGAAACATGTCCCAAATAAAAGATCAGAAGAAACCTCTAGAAATGGAACTAAATGAAACAGAGGTATCCAAACTTTCAGAGACAGAGTTTAGGACACTGATAATAAGAATGTTTAAGGAACTTAGTGAGGACATAAAGAAGGATAGGAAAACCATAAGAAACAACCAGTTAGAACTAAAGAATACAATAACTGAAATGAAGAACCACTCAAAGGAATCACCAGTAGAGTAGATGAAGCAGAGGAGCGGATCAGCGAATTAGAAGACAAAATAGCAGAAATAACGCAGCTGGAACAACAACAACAACAAAAAAGAATAAAAAGCAATGAAAATAGTTCAAGAGCCCTATGGGACAATATGAAGCACAACACCCTTCGACTCATAGGAATACCAGAAGGAGAAGAGAAGAAGCAAGGGATAGAGAATGTATTTAAAGAAATAATGACTGAAAACTTCCCTACCCTGGTGAAGAAAATCGACATACAAGCCCAGGATGGGCAGAGAGTTCCAAACAGGCAGAATCCAAACAGGCCCACACCAAGACACATCATAGTTAAAATGGCAAAGCTTAAAGACAAAGACAGAATCCTAAAAGCAGCAAGAGAAAGACAGCAGGTTACATACAAAGGGACTCCTATTAGACTAACAACTCACTTTTCTACAGAAACTCTGCAGGCCAGAAGGGAGTGGCAGGAGATATTCAAAGTGACACAAAATAAAGGTCTACAGGCCGGCCGAGTGGCGCAGTGGTTAAGCGCTGGCTTGGGAAGCCAGCAGCCCCGGTTCGGTCCCACATATGAGGGCCAGTGACACTGCCCTCAAAAACAAACAAACGAAAAAAAAACCTGAAAAGACAAAAATAATAAAAAAAATAAAGGTCTACAACCAAGATTGCTCCACGCAGCATGGCTATCATTTAAAATTGAAGGAGAGATAAAGAGCTTCTCAGAAAAGAATAAGCTTAAGGAGGTCATTACCACCAAGCCAGCATTGCAAGAAACGTTAAAAGGGCTTTTTTAAACAGAAGAAAGGGGAAAACAAGCTAACCCAGGAAGACAAGAAATACAAATAACAAAATGGCAATAAACATGCTCCTATCAGTAATCACTTTAAATGTGAATGGGCTAAATCTTCCAATCAAAAGACACAGAGTGGCTGAGTGGATAAGAAAACAGGACCCATGCATATGCCGTCTACAAGAGACTCATCTCAGATCAAAAGACACACACAGACTGAAAGTAAAGTCATGGAATAAGATATTTCATGCAAATGGAAATGAGAAAAAAGCTGGAGTAGCAATACTTATTTCGGATAAAATAGACTTTAAAATGAAGACTACAATAAAAGACAAAGAAGGGCACTACATAATAATAAAGGGATCGATTCAACAAGAGGACATAACCCTAGAAAACATTTATACACCCAATATAGGAGCTCCTAAATATAGAAAACAGATTTTGACAGACATAAAGACAAAGATCAACAGTAACACTATCATAGTAGGGGATTTCAACACCCTGTTGTCACCAATGGAGTCTAAGGAAGGAAATAATAAAGACCAGAGCAGAAATAAATGAAATAGAGAACAAAAAAAAAACAATACAAAAGATCAATGAAACCAAGAGTTGGTTTTCTAAAAAGATAAACAAAATCGACAAACCCTTGCCAAACTCACCAAGAAAAAGAGAGGACCCAAATTAATAAAATCAGAAATGAAAGAGAAGTGACAACAGATACCACAGAAATACAGAAAATTTTAAGAAAATACTATGAGCAACGATATGCTAACAAATTCGACAATCTGGAAGAAATGGATAAATTTCTAGAAGCATACAATCTACCAAGTCTGAACCAAAAAGAAACAGAAACTCTGAACAGACTGATTACTTCCAAAGAAATTGAATCAGTAATCAACAATCTTCCAACAAACAAAAGCTCTGGACCAGATGGCTTCATAGGTGAATTTTAAAAAACATTCAAAAAAGAATTAATACCTATTCTCCTCAAACTATTCCAAAAAATAAAGAAAGGAAGGCTCCCAAACTCTTTCTATGAAGCCACTATCATCCTGATTCGCAAGTCAGACAAAGATATTACAAAAAAGGAAAACTATAGGCCGATATTCCCAATGAACACAGATGCAAAAATTCTCAACAAAATACTAGCAAACCGAATTCAGCATCTCATTAAAAAGATCATACAGGGCCAGCCGAGTGACGCAGTGGTTAAGCACTGGCCTTGGAAGCCAGCGGCCCCGGTTCGGTCCCACATATGAGGGCCAGTGACACTGCCCTCAAAAAAAAAAAAAAAGATCATACACCATGATCAAGTGGGTTTCATTCCTGATATGCAAGGTTGGTTCAATATCCGCAAATCAATTAATGTAATACATCACATTAACAAAATGAAAAATAAAAATCATATGATCATATCAATAGATGCAGAAAAAGCATTTGACAAAATCCAGCAGCCATTTATGATAAAAACTCTTAGCAAAGTGGGAATAGTGGGATCATATTTCAACATAATAAAGGCCATATATGATAAGCCCACAGCAAACATCGAGCTTAATGGGGAAAGGCTAAAAGCTTTCCCCTTAAGATCAGGAACAAGACAAGGCTGCCTGCTTTCACCACTTCTATTAACATAGTTCTGGAAGTTCTAGCCACAGCAATCAGACAAGAAAATGAAATAAAAGGCATCCAAATTGGAAAGGAGGAAGTAAAATTGTCATTATATGCAAATGACATAATACTATATAGAGAGAATCCCAAAGGCTGCACCAAAAAACTGCTAGAACTGATAAACAAATTTGGTAAGGTAGCAGGATACAAAATTAATATTCAGAAATCACTTGCATTTGTATACACCAATAATAGACTATCAGAAGAAGAAATCAGAAAATCAATCCCTTTTACAATTGCTTTAAAAACAATAAAATATCTAGGAATCAATTTAACTAAAGAAGTAAAAGACCTGTACTCAGAAAATTATGAGATACTGAAGAAAGAAATCAAAGAAGATAAAAATAAATGGAAATACATATCATGCTCATGGATAGGAAGAATTAATATAGTTAAAATGTCAATACTACCTAAGGCAATATATAGATTCAATGTAATTCCAATTAAATTACCAAGGACATTTTTCTCAGAAATAGAACATAGAATCCTAAAATTTATATGGAAACACAAAAGACCCCGAATAGCCACGGCAATCTTGAGAAATAAGAACAAAGTGGTAGGCATCATGCAACCTGACATCAAAACATACTACAAGGTTACAATAATCAAATCAGGATGGTAATGCTGTTTATAGTAAAGGTTCATGCCAGTAATCAAAACTGGCATAAAAACAGACACATAGACCAATGGAATAGAATAGAGAGCCTAGGAATAAACCCATCCATATACAGTCATTTAATCTATGACTATGGAAGCAAGAATTTGCATTGGAGTAAAGACAGTCTATTTAATAAATGGTGCTGGGGAAATTGAACACGTGCAAAAAAATGAAAATGGACCATATACTTACACCACATATGAGAACAAACTCAAAATGGATTAAAGACTTAAATGTAAGACCTGAAACCATAAAACTCCTAGAAGAAAACATAGGGAGTAAGTTTGCAGACATTACCCTAAGTAATATTTTTACTGATATATCCCCTCGGGCAAGGGAAATAAAAGAAAAAATGAACATATGGGATTACATCAAACTTAAAAGTTTTTTCACAGCTAAGGAAATCATCAATAAAACAAAAAGGAAGCCTACTGAATGGGAGAAGATATTTGCCAACGATATATCTGATAAGGGGGTTAATATCCAAAATTTATAAAACACTCATGAAACTCAACACCAAAAAAAACAAACAACCCAATTAAAAAATGGGCAGAGGATATGAAGAGGCATTTCTCTAAAGAGGACATACAGATGGCCAACAGGCATAAGAAAAAATGTTCAACTTCACTAATCATCAGAGAAATGCAAAGAAAAACCACAATGAGACACCATCTCACTCCGGTCAGAATGGCTATCACCAATAAATCAATAAACAAGTGCTGGCAAAAGTGTGGAGAAAAGAGAACCCTGGTGCACTGTTCGTGGGACTGCAAATTAGTGCAGCCATTATGGAAATCAGTATGGAGTTATCTCAAAAAACTGGAAATGGAACTACTGTATGACCCAGCAATTCCACTCTTGCACTCAGAAGAATCCAAGACGCTAACTGGAAAAAACAAATGCACCCCTATGTTTATTGCAGCACTATTTACAATAGCCAAGAGTTGGAAACAACCAAAATGCTTATCAGTAGATGACTGGATTAAGAATCTGTGGTACATTTATACAATGGAGTATTACTCCGCTATAAAGAAGAATGAAATCATACCATTTGCAATGATATGGATGGACCTAGAGAGTATTATGTTAAGTGAAATAAGTCAGTCGCAGAAAGACAAATACCATATGATCTCACTTATCTGTGGAATCTGAAAAATTGAATGAATGAGCAAAGTAAATAGAAACAGTCTCATAGATATAAAGGAAAAACAGGGTTGCTAGTTGGGAGGGGGCTGGGGATGAGGGAGAAGAGGAAGGGATTAGACAGCATAAATAGGTAACTACAATATTGCCACAGGGATATGAAAGACCGTTCGGGGAATATAATAATGAAGACCATTCGAGGAATATAATAATGTTGTAAATATTTTGTGGGGTGTCAGATGGTCACATGTCTTGTTAGGGAAACCACTTCATGGATGGAGTAGAGGCTTGATCACTGCACTATATACCTGAAACTGATGTTGTATAATATTGTATGCCAACTGTAATTGAATATATAGATAGTCAATGGATATAGCTTATACTGTGGAAGGGACTCAAAGGAATTGTAATAGATATGTATGATATGGGGGGGAGGAGACAAGTGGCGAATTGGGGGAGGAGTTGTCACTTTGAGGGGTAAAAAGTGTAACTATTGTACTGTGTTGTACACCTGAAGCTAATTAAAAAAATGTTTATTTCACAATAAAAAAAAAAAGAAGTATACAGAAAGGTACATATTAGGTTGTTAACATGGGTTATCTGGGCAAGGGGTAGCTAATATGGATGGAAGTAGAAGAGCAGGAGAACAAAAAAAGATGACTACACTTGAAAATATATATATATATATATATATTCCTGGCACATCAGTTCAACTTTGGGGGCTGGGGTCAGGGGAGAAAGTTAAGATGATGAAACAGCAGAACACATTTATGCATTTATATAAAATTTTACATATGTATTTGTGTCAAGAAATTAACAGGGTATAATTAAGGAAGTGATAAGTACTGTGCATATAACAGATGTTTATTAATAATAAATATCTGGTGAATGAAAAAGAAAAATTAGGGAAATGAATTGGGGGCCTGAGACCACCTTTCATGGAAAATTCAAATCAAGTCTTGAATCCCTGACTAGCAGTAATGATACTATCTGTTTAAAAAACAAAAATGTCCTAATAATACTTAACTATGAAAGCTAACCTACACAACTTGTCTTTTCTGATTTACGACTTAAATCAGGAAAACTGGAAGTCAAATCAGAATTAGTTATGAATTTCATTTCATTTCATTTCATAGATATTCAATATTTAAGAAACAGATATATAGAATCAACAAGATTTAGAGCTATATTAAAAACACAAACAGAACCCCTACACTGTTTACTAATCTCCATGCAATAAGATTTAAATCTATACTACACACATAGGCTCACATACACACCACCACACAATGTCTATTAACCTCAATGTAATGTATAACTTCAGGTCACCAAATGCATAGTAAACTAGTACTGATATTTCATCTATCCTGGGCAGTCATGCTTAGGACTAAAAGAGACCAAGAAGCCGGATATTCCAAAGTGCCCTGGGGTGCTAATTCCATGGTCTCATGTCACCTTCAAAACACCTATAGACAGTAATGTGGAACTATAATAGGGTGATGACTATGTTCCTTACATATAAATGCAAGATGACAAGAAAACCGAAATGAAAAAGAGTGTTGTTTTAGAGTTTGGCCTACTGCTACCAATTGATCTTGGACCATCTTGCAACAAACAAGCCATAAATGAAAATGAAGTCTTAAACCATCAACAAAAAACTGACAGTTTCTACTCATCTATTAAATAAACACAAACCAATATTAGCAGAAAATTGAATTCCAAGGACTAGAAAAAAAGTCAAAAAAAGCTCTGGATGTAAAGGTTTATAAGATAGGGTGGCAAGTATGAGACATGGACTCATCACAGATGTGCACTTAGTTTCCGAGCAATTTCATCTGTATCACGTATGAATTGATTAAAATTAATAACAACTCTAAACTATATTCAGTAGGGAAATGATACCATTCTAATAAGCTCAACACATATGACAAATAGAATGGCAGTATGCCCAGAGAATTGTATGGTAAGCTTAAGTTCATCAAGTGAAAGCCTGGGGACAGAAGAAAGGCTAACTGGCTGCTATAAAGCAGAGGTCAGCAAACTATAACCCAACCTCTGTTTTTGGAGAGCCCATGAACTAAGAATTAATTGACTTTACAATCAATTTTAAGAATCATTTACTATCAATTTTATGATAGGGAATACTAACTTTGAACCCAATTAAGAGAAATGTGAGAGCTCCCCCTCCCAAAAGCTCAATTCTAGTAATTAGTAGACTGTATTACAAAAAATTTATACTTAGTTATTATATTTTAAATTTCATCAATGAAAAATCTGTGGAAATCTGTTTTCTTTTGCTGTATATCTCTACGATATTATTGATTTGCATTTGGTCTACAGATCCCAAAATATTTTATCTAGCCCTTTACAGAAAAGTTTGCCAACCCTTGTATCAGAATATTAATTTGAATAATGGGGAATACATAGGCTTTTGGAAAAACAAAAAGATCAAAAAGTTTGAATTTAGATCTGAGTGTATTGTGGGAATCAGGAAGGAAGTAGATCTGTTGAACAAAGGTTAAAGGTTCAATTTGAAACTAAAAGATGGTTACAAAAACAAAAACAAAAAACCCCCACAAATATCAGTGGTCTCAGGTGCGCACTGTAAGAAATTACAGGGATAGTAAGGGAGATTCTTGATCACACACTGATCTTTTCAACCACACTTGCACACACTAATACCTAACAAAAGCACCTTATCAAAACTAACATATTGTTATAGAATGAAGTGCAAGGATTTTAAAATAACTTAATCACAGTCCTGTGTAGAACTGGTAAAAGCTACCGAGGAGTTATGGCTCAGTACAACAAAAACTAAATTCAGCTGTCCAGATACAAAACAGGCTGCATTCCCGAGTAGTGATCTGATGGCTGGAAGTATTCAAGAAAATACTGGAAAACCATGTCAGGAACGTAACTAAGAAGTTTTTTACATTGAATGGAGGACTGAACTACATGACCTCTAAGGAGATTTTCAATTTCACACTTCTACGAAACATTTGGAAAGTCAAGAATAAAGCCCCCAAAATCATAGGTGTTGTTGCTTTGGCCAAACTGTAACCTTTGAGTGAACCAATCTAATGGTCTAAATGTAGACATCAGAATTTGTTTTTTAAAGAGGTGGGAACTTCTTTAAGATCTGAAATACTAAAAACTTTAAAAAATTACATTTAAAAACTCAATTAAAATCTCACCCCCACTGTTCTTAAGGGACAATATTAATTCCAAGATAACAATATTTTGAATCTGGTGTTGTTATTAAAAGTATTGACAGACCTAATAATAAAATTATATTAAACTGATGAGTCAAAATTGTTTCTATTAAGTGATGTACTTATACATACAGATCTTCATTTTTCCATTTTATATCAATATATTAACTAAATGCAAGCATTTCCTATGTGCTCAGCAAAGTATTAGGAACAGAGTACACAGTGAGCACAAACAGACATAGTTTGTGCTTTTATTCAGTTTTATCCTTTTTTGCATCAGATATGCAAAATGGCTTTTCCAGGATCATACTATAGAAGAATAACTCAATTAGGAACCGAAGGCTATGTTTTAACACTTCCTCTATAGCTAAACTTGCTATGTGATCTTGGATCAGTCTCCATTTGTAAGTTTTTCATGGATGTGTGTGTGAACAGTAACACAATGCCTTCCAGTTCAAAAATTCCAATTCAATCTTCTCACCTTGATTATTTCCACCAACTGATCCACACCACTGTCCCCTGGAAATATTGGCTGTCCTAGCAACAGCTCAGCCAGCACACAGCCTGCAGACCATACGTCTGAAAAGAAAACAAAGGCTCATTAAAAACTGTGTAGCTTAAGTTGAGCTGAAAAATATTTGTATACATTTTCTAATTTCACTATGATCACAGAATATCAAAAGCAAAAGATTGTACAATCCAGAACAGAGGAAAAAAGTCATCCAACTATTCCTAATGCATTTTAAAATTGTTAAACTCAACAAAAGAGGAAAAACGACTAATAATCACATTCAAATAAAAGGTAAAGTCTATTTAATTATCAAATATCAGGTTCAAGTCTTCAACAACCAAGACAAGGGAGTGTAGTACACACAGGGCATGATTATCTACTTATCATACTTAAAAATAAATAAAGTAACACATTAGCAGATGCAAGCAGAGTAGCAACAACCAAATTGTACAGGCTCAATATCCTGTACACCGAGTTTTAAGCCAGTGCAAATTCTGAGAAAAATTTTTAGACTTTAAATGGTTGACTTTTATGTGATAATATGGACAGGAATATGTGGTAAAATATATCATATAATTTTTAAATGCAAAGATAGAATACATTTTATTTCACAAATTAGAAAATTCACTTTTAAGTCAAAGTGGAAACTTCAATCCCTGAGGGAAAAACTTTTAAAAATACTTAATTAATAAATTTTAATAATGTATAAATGAATTTAATTAATAAATTAAAAAATAATTTAAAGCATATAATTTAAAGCATATATCCTGGCTTACCAAAATCATCCTGGTTTAGATCTATTGTTCTAGGATAATTACTAATAGCACCCCCTTTCTCCTTTAATAGTATTACCAAAACAGGAAGATATATTATATGGTCACTCTATTTATAGCCCATCATTAAGACTTCCTGCAAGGAAAAGCTAATTTTCAGTTTCTGGATGCCTGAAATTGCTGGGTTTTGTATGAACCAACAATCAAGTGCTTTAGGGAGATGAACATAAATCATTGCTGGGCATTCCTATCTAATAGTAGGAAAGGAGAATAGCAGAATGGCATGGGGATGGACAAAAATAATTTAAGAGGTCTGGTGTGGTGACATGGACTCTCAAGAGGAACTAGAAATTGCTGCTCCATTGACTACTATTTACTAACTTAGAAAAATAATGACACAAACTTCATTTAAGAAATTCAGTTAGATTTTGTCCAGTTCCAAATAATGATAACCAAGACACCTATTTTGCAAACAAACATAGACCAAAAAAGCCCTCCTTGATATATTAGGCAATTACTAAATGAAACAAATATGAAAATCTGCAAGGAAATCTGTATTCAAAGCCAATAGTAACATTAACAAATCAAGTGGAAAAGATCTATCTACTTATTAATATAAATGCTTTATTCTGATCTAGGTTTAAAAATGTCCCTTTACCTAGCAAATTAGATGAAAGATAATATGTACTCACTTCTTTCCTCTATAATACAGAATAATTCATCTCAGAAGACAAGGCTGGAAAAATTGCAGGGGAATAATTATACTTTCATAAAAATGGCACTGGAAACACTTTCTTAGACGGGATTCAAGTTACAAATATGGGAGACAGGAGTAAAACATTAAGGAATACTATTGCTTAGTGATTGCCACAAGAGATTAATCATCGAAAGATTCAAGTGGCAACTATACTAGTGGTCTTCAGTACATGTTAACTCAGGCAAATTACTAAAACCAAGATATTTATCATCCATTTTTCTGAGAGGTACCAAAATCTGTTCTCACCTCACAGGACAAATAGATGGTATTCTCCAAACAGAATAGAACAGAAGGCACGAAAAAATAAGGGCTTTGGCACATTGAATTTTCTGGTTACTTGGGGTTTAAGCAAAAATAGTATATTGTTTGCTGCTTAACTCTAATTCATGGTAAAAGCAACCTTTCAAGGCCATCTAGTTTAACACACTTAATTCACAGTTAACGAAATTAAGCTATAATAAAGTTCAGTGACTTGTGCAAAGTGATGCTACTGAATAGCAGAGGTAGGCCTGGAACCTAATTTCAATTCCCAGTCAAGATACCAATGTCTTGCATAACTGCCTCACTATCACAGAATAATTGTTTCTTCAAGGCTCTGTAAGTTCAACTCCTGATCCTAAAGGCAGTTGTTTCTCATCTACCATTTCTCAGTAAGGCAATATAACAGGGCCATCAGTCTTACCTCTCTTTATATCCAAATATAATAATAATCTAGCCAGAACCAACTACTCTTTCACTTCAAAAATCACTGTTAAAAATTTCTAAAATGTACCTGCATTGGTATACTTTTATACCTTTGTTTTTGTCTATTTACAAATCTTCCAGACTCTTCAGAGGAAAGTATCCTAAATCTAAAGAGGGAGGCCAAAATCTAGGCTCATTGGGGTTCAAAGGTCCCAGACTTCCATCAGTGGCACACTTGAGTCCTAAGCCTAGAAAGTCAGAAGTCAGAATTTGGCCTTAGCCACGCAAGGGAGGCTACAGGAAAGGAGCTGCTCATAACACCCAGAGGACTGGTTCCTAGCTGATAAAACAGACTACATTGTCTTCCTTTGGTGAGAAGACTGCAAAGAACTGCTAAACACATGGACATTTAATGAAGTAACACACTCTTAAGAGGGTCAAAGGTTTATATAAACATGCTTTAATGTGTCAGATGATGTGGCCATAACTTTTTTCAAAGAAGCAAACTGCATTTACTTAGGCACAACTCATCCCAGTATCTAGTATGCAGATGATCAGTAGCACATATCTGAATATAAAGCAGCTGGAAAATCAATGACATCTCTAAAGATAAAGGAATGAAATGTGCTCTCGGAGAGAGTCAAGTCAATATGTACCACAAAAAGAATAGTATCTTACATTTCTATCGTACTTTTCATTAACATTTTATTTAATCCTCACAGCCACTCAGAAATGTAGGCAGAACTATCAGTAATGCCCACTTTACAGTTTAGTTAAACAGTAATAAACCTGGAACTCACTTCTTATTTATCCCTTACCACTGTCAGATAATGTAGTCATGATCCACTGGACCTTTTCAGTATTCTTTTATAAGAATACTAAGATGTTATCTGCCTTTTTCACTGTGTTCACAATTGCACTGGTAGTACAAAAGAAATGGTGGATAAAACTTCTGGCCCCTTGGCATAATAAAAATGGAAACGTATTTCTGTTTAGAGGTCTTTGTTCATCAGACAAATTCTATTTGTATCAAAAAAACAAAAATTGTACAAGTTCTGGTTATTCTTAGTTTTCTGTTACTGAGGTTTTGTTGCTTGGTATTGTATGCTTTTGTTTCTGTTTGGACTAAGGAATTCTCTTCAGAAACAATATACAATAATAAAATAATTCTGACCTCCACTCACACCTAGCCTAAGGTTGCAACTCCTTTCTTAGCTTCCTATTCATGTCCAGCTGATTATATCCTCTATGTTCACTCCTACTAGTGGGCAAAAAGGGTAGAAGAGGTCAATGAAAATTGAAGCAAATTGTCTGTATTCAATTCCTTCTATCACTAAAGATCTTTCATGAAGACTTCTACAGAATTGTGGGTTTAGCCAGACTACTAATGAAAAAGTCAACAGTGTTTTTTTTTTAAAACCTGAATTAAAATTAAATAACCAAGTGAGACAGCACAGTAAGAATGTCAACAATATGGTCATCCCATTACTTTCACCATAAACTTAATGAATGCAAATTCTCCAACTGGTGATCAAGCTCGAAGTGAATATTTCAGGGAAATTAAAATTTTTAAAAAGTAAAGAAAAGTATACTTAGGATTTATTTGAAAGCTTAAGTTAAAAACAAATGTAATCATGAAATCATGCACTCATAAAGGAATAGATTTATTATTCTAATAATCCAAGAAACCTAAAAGTAGAATTGTAAATACATTTTAAGTTCTAAAAGGTACAACTGAAAACGTTCTACACATTTTTGCATGTCAATCTTTAAGAAGAAACATATTTTAGGGCATAATTATTTTTATATTTAAGTTAAAGTATATATTAATAATAGTAAATTACTAAAAACAAGATTAAGTGGTTAATTACAAGCCATTACACTTAGATTCAGTACTTACCTATACTAGAGGTATAATCAGTGGCTCCAAAGATCAACTCTGGGGCCCTATAGTACCGAGAACAGATATACGAAACATTGGGTTCTCCTCGGACCAGCTGCTTTGCACTAATAAAAAACAAAAATAAAAAGCAGAAATTCTTTTAACTAAATCTAAACTGTAAGAAATCCTAAATAGCTATCATTCACAACACTGAATGTTCATCTAAGATTCATATAATTCCAATCATATAACATATGAAAAAGAAAGTGTGAGCCATAGCTATCTGACAAAAGAAATGTAATTTTAATATAACATTGATTTTTAAAAATAACGGTAATTTTTAAAGACTGCCCTTTTTTTGGCTGAGGATAAATGCTGGATTTCTTCTGATCCTTTGTTCCCTAAATTCCATCTAAAATACAAAGAAGAAAGGGCAGAAAAGTAAGAGGTACCTCTCCCCATCAAAAGGCACAATAATAGAGTATAACCTAAGGATGAAAACTTTTTACCCAATTGTTTTTTTAAGGGTAAGAAATTGGGGGCCAGCTGAGTGGCTCAGTTGGTTAAGAGCTCTGAGCAATAGCAGTTAGATGCCCAGACCGAGCTGAGCTGCCGCTGAGCTGTACCTCCAACCTGGCACTAAGGATCTCAAGTATATCCCAAACTACTTGCCTAAACCGACTGTTAAAAACCAAAAAGCGCTGTTATCAGAGCTATTAAAGATGAACTATTACCATACAAGTGAAGTCCCTGTTCCAAATATATTAGGACAAAGCATTCTATATCCCAACAGAATGAACCACTGCAACAGTGCTGACAGACACTACGGTGGAAGCAGAAACTCTACGAAACTTGATGTCTCAGTCTTTTTACAGTCCGTACCAATCAGACACTCTCAGTGGGGAAGACACTTCATAAAAATAAAACTCATCGGATTTAGGCAGTTTGTTTGTCCTACAGATAATAATATTAGTGCTTTGTTTCGGGCATCAAATAAAGAGTTTTGATTTAATATCCTTCACTGTTTCTAAGAGTTGAAAGGACCGAGGTACAGCCTGCAAAATGAGTCGGATCCTATAATAGGTGTCTGAAATTCGGAGACTGTAAAAGGGAATGGTCTGAAAGAGGACACCCTTGTGATACTAACAAGAACTAACTCATGACAGAACAGATGTGCTTATTAAAAATTTCTCTCAAGAGACAGCCTGTGGAAAATACATTCTGTAGTAAACCTAGACTTTAAACTGTGGACTGATATAATAGTATTATAAAGAGGTAGGAATACAGATATTAGCAGGTGTGGGTCAATTTCTATAAAGAGCAGAGTCGAAAAGAATTTGTGAGAATGAAAAAAATTGGAGGGGATCCAAGTTACATAGAGATGTCTTAGGGACTGAGAGGAGAGCAATTACTCTAGGTGATTACACTAAAAAGGAGGTAGAAGGTTAATTGCCTGAGTTACATGGGGTATGGGCTTGGCTTCCTGTTGAAAGGTTAGATCAGAGAGGGACAAGATGCTGAATACTATGGAGATGGAAAGGATGAAGTCTTATTAAACAATATGTTACCAAGGATGAAGTCTTATTAAACAATACGTTACCAAGGAATGAGTTTAAGAAAAGAGAAAGTGCATTAGAATTTGCAGAAAAGGGATAATAAGAGACTAAATTATAGTGGGAAAAGAAAATACTGCTACTAGACCTTTTACTGCATCTCTAAATTGAGATTAACTGAAGATACACAGTAATTTATAATAATCAATATTTTAAAAAAATTAGTCCTTAATGAAAAAGAAATATATACACATAACAAAAATTCAAACAATACAGAAGTATAATCAATAAAAAGGTTTCCTAACTATGCTATACTATCAGTTTCCCCTTCTAGGGACAAATAATATTATGGATTTATCATTCCAGAGATAAGCTATGCATATCTGTGTACATAAGACTACACTCCGTGTGTCTTTAAAACACCAAAGGGGGCATACCATATATACAGTATTGACCTTGCTTTTTAAATTTAGGATTTCTTAGAAATCATTCCTTTTCAATTCATAGAGAGCCATCTCATGCTCTTTCACAACTGCATGTATTACACTACATGTGTGGGTACCATAATCTATCTGGTCATTTTCCTATTGACAGACATTTATAAATAATGCTATGATAAAAATCCCTATATACACACAGTTTTGTAAATGTGTAAGTATTTCTAAGGGAATAATTCCTAGTAGTTAAATTGCTAGGTGAAAGACTATATGCATTTAAAATGCTGATACCCTCACAAGAAACTGTACTGGTTTATATTACTTGAATGAGCACTATAGTATTTTTAGAATGACATTATAAAAGAAATATATTTAAAAAGAACATATGGGCTGGAAGGGTGAGGTAAGAGGGGAAGGAAGAAAGGGAGAAGAAAAGAGAGCTAGCTTACCTTCCAAAGTCACAGAGTTTTAAGACTGCTGTATCAGGGTCCAGCAAGAGGTTCTGTGGTTTAATATCCCGATGGCAGATTCCAAAGGAATGAATATAGGCTAAACTTCGGAACAGCTGATACATATACAACTGGAATAAATAGTAAAAATTAAGTGAGTACTTTCTATTTCAAACAAATCAGAATCCTTAAGCAGTAAATAAAGTAACAGATTTTCAGAACAAAACAGGTGAAATGCTGGGGATTATTAACACTCAATCTTCCTGTAACAAGTTTCATGCTATTTCTATATCAATTAACTAAAGTTTCAGTAACTACATGTTTTATTTGCACCATCCTTTCATAACTTAAAAAGGAAGATTTTACAATGTGCCTTGTAATTTTTTATTTTGCTTACATCTCACAACAAGCCTAAGATGGGGTGTTTTTTTTCCAAACAGAAAAAAAGCTCAGAGAGGTATTCCAAAAGCATGTGACTAATAAGTAGCAAAGTTTAGAGCAAAAGCCATCTTCTGTTTTTTTGAGTTCATCATTCTTTAAAAGTATTTGCAGTTTCATCTTTAGAATAATAATTCTCAGAGATGTCAGTCCCAGAGGTACTGATACAGAGGCCTGGGAAAAATTCACATGTGAGTTCAGAAAAAATCTATAATTAATAATTTATCACAACATCAGCAACCCTGTAAAGAGCATCACTATACTTCCTATTAATATCCTCGAGAAATAAGTAGACTTTAAAATGTCATTTAAAACAGATCCTAGCTGATTACTGACATCAACTTAAAAAAATATTGATTTTATAAGGAAAAAAAGCACTGAGAAATTGGGTCTGCATAGAAGAATCAGATTCTCGACTGGGGTAACAAGGGACTTTATGATGAGAAAGTGAGTACAGTTGACCCTTGAACACAGGTTTGAACTGCATGGGTCCACTTATATGTGGATTTTTTTCAACAACTACGCATATTGGAAACATTTTCGGAGAGTTCCTTACTACCGTGAAACAATCACATCTCGATTACAGTAGGCTAAAAATCTATCATATTGCTGCACTTTGTTATCAATGCATGAATTGTGAAAAATCAATTTTTCACATTATCTTTTCATTTTTGATGTTTATTTAGTAATACCTATACTAGCTACAGTGTTTTGTTATCATGCAAGACAATATTGATGTAGGTACTGAAAGACAGACCATCTATTTTGTAAACAGATGACAAACCTACAATATCAATAAATACAGTGTAGTACTATAAATGTATTTTCCTTATGATTTTCTTAATATTTCCTTTTCTCTAGCTTATTTTATTATAAGAATACAGCTTATAATATATATATAACATACAAAACATGTGTTAATTGACTGTTTATCTTATCAGTAAGGCTTCCTGTCAACAATAGTCTATTAGTAGTTAAGTTTTAGGGGAGTGAAAAGTTATAGGGAAATTTCTGACCGTGAGTACATATGTTCATCCCAAGGTCAGTGTTCTGGTTCACTTTAAAATTTTTCTGACTACTCACCTTCTGACCTCTACCCCTAAGTTATACACCATGTAAAGAATTTTTGAAATGATTCAAACCAAAGATACCAGTATCTTTGTAAAAAACAACAAAAAAGGCAATTAAGGGTCAGAGAAAGCATTGACTTCAGGCACCATATTTAGAGATTACTGTTAAGACTTAGTTAATTAAAATTAACATGGGACCTACTTTCCTTCAAATGGGCATAATGAAAACTGCAGACAGCGGAATTTCAGTACATGCTTGCTATACTGAACTAAAGCTGGAAAAATCTAAGCCCTCTTTAAAATGGAGCATGATGTAAAATGTATAGATAAGATCTTCAATTAGGTCAGCATTTTGCCACCAAAGTTAGAATTAAGAATTTACGTAAATTTTAAAAGCTTTATAGCTCTACTATTGTATATCATTGCTCAGGGACTCAATCTCCAAGTCCTAAACCTTACTCTCAGAGTTCTAAGAGTTTAAATTCACTACTACTAAGAAAATAAAGTTTCCATAAGAAATTGAACTCATAGACATTAATTTACTAAAGGAGAGACTTTATTAACTCTGTATCAGGACACTAAAGTCTAAGTCAGCAAAAATTAGTGGGGAAAAAATGCTTTCTTTGTCAAAAATGCTTCCGAGTTTAAATAAGGTCTTTTTATTCTATTCATTCATCGGAAAGATCTACTCTTATCTCCATTCTTCACTTTGTCTTTTAAAAAGTCAAGACAAAGAATGAAATATGGGGCCGGTCCAGTGGCATGTTGGTTAGGAGTTGGCTTGGGATGCCAGCTCTGAGCAGCAGGGCCCCAGTTAGGATCCTACATGAGGGCCAGTGATGCTACGCCCTCTACAGCTAGGATGGTGAACAACAGCTCGACCTGGAGCTGGGCTGCCATAAGTTGCCAGTGATGGCGTAGGCTGCAGTGGGGCTGGCCAGCAGCTGGCGTGCACTTTCGTGAGTGGCCGTGATCGGCCATTCAATGGCCGGCAAGTGAATGCCTCAACCAAGAAAAGCGCAATGATAATACCAACATGGGCCAGTGAAGCGATGTCCTCCACAACTACACTGAAGAACAAAAGGACAGCAACTTGTCTGTTCCCCTTCCCCGATTCCCCAGTGCTGTTCCCCTCCCCCAATCCTGTTCTCCTCCTCCAATTCCCCAATAAAATCTTAAAAAAAAAAAAAAAGAATGAAATATGCAATTTTATATCTTTTGTTGTTGCTGTTTTACTCTGTAAAAGTATATTTACAGGATAACTGAGGCTTACTACACTAGAAAGATAGCATTAACAAGAAAAACAACTGATTGTGTGTCAGACACTATTCTAAGTACTCTGCACATATTACTTCATTTAACCCTTATGTAATAGGCACTATTATTATTTCTATTTTACACATAAAGTAACTGAGGCACAGAGGCTAGGCAATTTGTTCAATATCACATACTTAATATTCTATAGAGGCGTTTGGGTAAGCATTGTTTTTTTAATTACTATTTCTTTATTTTGCCATATTCTTATTCCATTAACTAAATGAACAAAAATGTAATTGTTAAATAGCTTGATCACTAAGTAAAAAGCTAGAATGATAAACACTTAGAAACTCAAGGTCTTTAACACATGTTTAAGTTCAAGATTTATTTAACATGTATTGTCAAACCAAGTGTGTTTCCTCCAGTTGTTTATTTAATTCTTGCAATCAGTCTGTGACATACATACTTATCCTAATTTTTATAGGAGATGTCACTGAGGCCTAATGAACACTTTGAACACAATTTGAACCCCATTACAAAGTTATCAAATCTAACTAAGTCCAACGTCTTCTCCTCTGTACTACTAAACCTGTTTAAAACAAATAGTGGAATAACAATTTTGTTTATGCCTCACAAAAATGCATCCAGCTCCCTTGTGTACCCAGGCCCTGTCCTTAAAAGTAGCTTTTCAATTTAAAAAAATTCAAGTTTAGAATGATGATTACCAGCCATCTGTTTTAGAGTTGTGTTTTAAAACCCACTTTAGTTATTTAAAAAACCTTATCAGAAAAGAAAAGGTGCTCAAATACTTAACATACATATAATTATCATCAACTACAAAGTGACCAGTACTATAAAAGTGGTGAACAAAGAGATTTGAAGCAATAAGGCCATAGAAATACTCAATTCAACCAAAAAGTGAGTCAAAAAAAAAAAAATCACAAAGAACTGTAGCTGCCTGCCATTTTGGTAACGTGTGCCAAACAAGTTCTTATTAGGTAGTGAAATCTGTGAAGGCAAAAGTTATATGTGTTCATCACTTGTATTTCTATCTCTCAATTCAAGATTTTTCACAAAAAAATACTTTTCATAAATAAGTGAATGGGGTCAACTTATCAATTCCAAACAATGTTTTTATCTTTTCAGACTCTTAAAGATAAGAATAGATTTGTGTCCTCAAAGAATACTGTCCACAGCCAATAGCTTTGACTCTGGAAGGACTATGGTTATATAAAAGAACCATTCTTTTTTCCAAAAGTAAGAAAACGGAGTGCTAGATCTTTCTTTGTAGGCCAACTTCAATATGCATAATAATCTTATTTTTTAAAAATGTAGGGGCCGGCTGAATGGCGCGGTGGTTAAGCGCTGGCTTGGGAAGCCAGTGGCCCCAGTTCGGTCCCATATATGAGGGCCACTGACACTACCCTCAAAAAAACTTAAAAAATTACAAAAAAATAAAAAGATGCCAGAGGGCCAGCTGAGTGGCTCAGTTGGTTAAGAGCTCGCTCAGGAGTGCAAGCTGAGCTCTGAGCAAGAGCAGCTCAATGGCCAGCCCTAGCTGAGCTGCCAACAGGTGGCAGGATGGCTCAACTAAAATATATACATAAAATATATACATATATATACCAGAGATTTCATCCAAATACATGTCAAAATACAGACAGAGATATACACAAAGCTCTTTAATACATTATTTGTAATAGTGAAAAACCAAAACAAAACAACAAACAAAACTGAATGGAAAAACAATGTCAATTAATAGGTGGCCGACTGAATAAATTAGGATACAGTCATGCAACAGACTAATATGCAGCTGTATAAAGAAAGGAAAAATAGCTATACCTACCTACCTATAATACACAGTGATCTCCAGAATACATTTTTAATTAAGAAAGTAAGGTAGAGGAAATGTATACAATATGTAACCATTTACATGAAAAAGAGATGGGGATAAAATAATTACACACATTTGCTTATTTATAAAATGGTAGGATAAACTATTAAGAAATGTAAATATTTAACTCGGGAGAGAGAAGGAATAGGGTAGAGGAAATAGGGATGAAAGCTAAACTTATTGAACTGTATGTACCTTATTTGGTAGATTTTATTTTGGAACTGTAAATATTTTCTTTTAATGTAAAGTTTAAAGTAAAATTAACTTTCAAAAAATTTTAAAACACAATCTATAATAAAGGCAAAATGAAACAAACATGGTTAATGAGGCCTAATCACACCGATAGGAATTATTCAATGTTTCTTTAAAGTAGAGATATTTGACTATTCATACCTAATGGGATATACCACGGGGATACAAAGAGCTGCAAAAAGATCTTAAATTATTTCCAACGGGTGTTGGTAGTATTGGTATTGTTATCCTAAGGCTATTGTATTGTAGTGTATGGGATAGAAAAAGTAATTAATTATACGGTCATTGAAAAATGGAATTTTTTGTGTTAAGAGGAAGGAAATAAAGATGGAAGACTTTTAAACCCTCCAATATTTAATTAGAAATATCAGTATAATCTCATATTGTATTTCTCTTTGGTATAAAAAAAGATGCATTTTACCTTTGAAAAAATTATCCACATATTTCCTAGCTCTGTCCACTAAAAAGACCAAAAACAATAACCAACCCTGTGGCAACCCTCCAGACTGTGGTCTCTAAGTATTATTTCCTAATAAAAGACTAAGCTGTCTTTGTAGAAAAGGCTCACTCCAAGTCTGGGGAAGATGAACCCTAGAATACTGTCACATGTGCTAAAAAGCAAGGAAGCTATCAAAGATTATTAAGAAACATGCAAGAAGTTTTGAAACAAACACAAAACAACGAAAAATATATCATTGGTCACCTTTGGAGGGTGATATGACACCAACTATTATAAATTTTGGTAAATATAGAGAAATAATCAAATATATACCCTGTCTTTCTTACATAAACTATACCTCAGAATAATCAAATAGTTGACATGGGAAAGTTTCTATTGATGGAACTAGGTCTAGCTTATAAATTAAGAAGGAATAACGTTAAAGTATCAACATTTTGTAACCTCTGATGAATCAATGGGTTTACAGGCAATTATTATCAATGGCTACAAGCATCACAAAAAGAAAGATATTATCTTCTTCCTTATGAAAGCACACAAAACTATATATGAAGCAGTCCTGATTTCTACAAAAATTCATCTAATCACCAATTTACAGGGAATACAGAGGACAGTAATACACTACACTACAGTAATCCCATCAGCAAAAACCAGACCAAGAAACTGTAGGTCAATGACGCAGTTTCTTTAACAAGGAGAGAGCGAGAAACAGAGAGAAAGAGCGAGAGCGAGAGCGAGAGCGAGAGCGAGAGCGAGAGCGAGAGCGAGAGCGAGAGCGAGAGAGAGAGAGAGAGAGAGAGATTGATTAGAGGTTAAAAGAAACATTAGACGTATATCAGCCAATTTTAATATATGGACCTTGCTTGGATCCTGATTCTAACAAAGAAATTTTATAAATATGTGTAAGACATATTGGAAATATAAACAGTAACTGGATATTTAATCAGAATTATTAAATTCCTAGCCACTCTGTCATGAGTTCTATCAAATAAACAAGATGGCACTGATACTAGGTACCAAAAAATTAAATAACACCTTGGTAGTCTATGCATATTTTAAATGATCAAAAGTTTAAACTCAGCTGCTGACACAAAGTATCTACAAATGGCAATAAAACATTGAATTTGATCATACTTATAACTATATTTTATAATTTTATGTGATATGCTTGCTCTTATTTCAGTCTGTGGCACAAGAGTATCAGATATTAAATAAAAAGGTGCTATGGCTAGTAAAATTAAAGTCCATAATTATCTGAAAAAATTCACTTGTTGGAAAGATGACAAGTGTCTTTAATACCTGAGTCATGAAACTAAAAGGTGAAGGCTTCACACTTTAAAACTGTACAAGAATTTAATGAAGCTCTAACAATAGCTACTTTGCAGCTTTTCTCCCTCAGTATCAGATGTGATAATATACTCAAAACACACCCTGCCTTCTCCCTAGCTCAAATGGGAAATCGTTCCATTTTTACATACCTTGACATAGATCACAGGGAGCGTCTGTTTGGCTCGACTATAGTGTCTGGCAACTCGGTATACTGTTTCCGGAACATAATCCAGCACCAGATTAAGATAGACCTCATCTTTCTGAAAAAGTTCATTAAAAACAAATAAACAAACAAAAAGGTTAGAAACCAGTCCTTAAGTAATCAAATTAGAGTAAATGTTCTATACATCCACTTATTCCGATTTTAAAAAAGATTCATGTGTTCAACTTTAATTATACAAAATTAATTCAGAATATAACCAATAACAGTAAAAACAATCTACCACAGCTTTTTATTAATAATTTCATGGAAAAAAACATAGCCACTTCAATCCTGTTAAGATTCTTAATCATATTTAAACTATTATTTAGGTTACATGATTTTCAAGGGTATCACCTGTCAAAAAATTTCATATTTTATAGTTTGAAAATCAATACCCTCATATCCTATCAGAAAAGGTGTTATGGTAGTAAAGTGAGTATTGAGTTGAGAGCTAAGAATGTGCATTTCTAGCCCTCGCTCTGTAGCTAACTAACGTGGGCATCTCTCTAGGCTTCAGTTTCTTCAACTATAATATGAAAAGTTGGACTAGATAGTCTTCAAAATTTCTCTCACCTATTCAAAGTAATTTATGGTTATCTCATAGTCTATACTTACTAGAACAACCACTTGTCTTCTACAATTAACTGAAAGAAAAGGAATAACTTATAAGGCAGCAAGTTACCATACTCACAAGTTTATTGCAGGTCACATGTTTAAACATCCATTCTCAGCAGCATAAAGACACCAATCCAAGATCAATGGAGAGAAAGAAGGGAATTCCAACTAAGTGCCAGGTAGGAAAGAGAAACAGAGCACTACCCTTACCCTGAACATGTCAATATCAGATAAGTAAACTGAAGGAGGAAACAAAGTTGAGAATCACTGTGTTCAAGTCTAAAATTGGCTACTGAGTGAGAAAATCTGCAGGTAAACAAACTTGCACTATCGTCCCAATTTGAAATCATCTTACCTACCAAACTTAAGTGAAGAATTTCAATTTACAGCACTTATTGAGCATTTTCTATGTGTCAATAGCCACTGCAGAGGGTACAGGTATAAAAGAGATGACATCTAAACTGAGTATGAAAGGAGCATTTCACGCAAAGAGAAAACCATATTCAAGATGTGAGCTCAAAGAGTACAGCACAGTTCAGAAGAGTTTAGCGAGACAGCATGCCATGACCCTACTACCTTTGCCCTCTTTCGCTCTTTCATGTTCTCTTCTCTTCCCGCCACATCCAGCCTAAATTCCATGTTTTATCATTACCTTCATGCTCTAACATGGGGGTCAGCAAAGTACAGCAAAGGCGTGCTGCCTGTTTTTATATAGGAACACAATGATGCTCAGGTTTTTATATAGGAACACAGACAATTCACTTAAGTATTGTCTATGGCTACTCTTGGGGCTACAGTGGTAAGAACTGAGTAGTTGTGGCACAGACCATATAGCCTGGAAGACCAAAAATATTCACTAAATGACTCTTTATGAAAAAGTTTGCCAAGTCTGCTCTAGTATATATATATATATATATATATATATATATATATATATATATATATACATACACACACACACACACACATATATACACCCTTCTCTTATGTCATATTTGTTTGATAAACCACAAGCCTGGGGAAATCCAGCTTTCCACCCATCCCACGCCTGTACCCAAGAGACGAACATGGCTGCAAACCTAAAATTGTGTTGATTGTTCTCACGTTCAATTCATCTTCAAGTAATTTAATCAGCCAGCAATCATATTACATTTGCTATTCACCTTTCCAAGCTACTTGATTTCTTTTCTCTTCAATCTCCAATACCTCTTTGCCCATTCTCACCCTCAGCTGATGACCGTCCTTTCTCGCACCACTGCATGTGCCTACCTACGATCATCTATCCCATGTGCTCGTCCTTCACTTTTCTAGAGAAGCCAGCTCCTTTCTAAGGCAAACCCTGCTACTTGGGGGGTGGGGGGAGAAGGATATTGTTTTTCCTATTCACAGTCATTGCTTCAGTAATTTTCCTGTCTTTCTCCATCAATTGTTCTCTTTCTGTGGGAGCAGTGCAATCAGTACACAAACTTGTTGTTATTTCTCCCATTGTTTTTTTAAAAAACTCTGCACTTATTACCACATTTTGTGGTCTCCTTTAAGAGCAAAATTCCTGAAAGGAGGTGTCCACACTGATATTCTCCAATACCTGTCTCAGCTTATTCTTTCTAAAACTTACTCCAGTAGAATTTGACCACCACCACTCCATTGGAATTGTTCATCAAAATTCATAATCTCCTTGTTGCTGAATTCAATGCCCATTTTTAGTCATCTTACTTCTCCCTTCTACTTGGCTTAGCACTACCATTTGACATAGTTGATCATGTTCTCTTCTTTGAAACACCTGCTTCACTTGGGTTCTAGAACTCTGTACTCTTCTGGTTTGCAACCCACCTTAAAGACAACTCTTCTTGCTCTTTTATTCTGATTCCATTTGCTTTTAATCACTGAAGTAAATGGAGGATCCAAGGGTTCAGTTATCAGATCTCTGTTCTTTACATTTGTTCACTCCCTTCATGATCTCATCCAGTTTAACGGCTCAATACTACTATACATTGATGAATCCAAATCCATATATGAGCCTGGACCTTTAACTCCAGACTAGTATATCCACCCATCTAATTGATATTGCTGAGGCTAAAAATCTTAGCATCATCATTAATTCCCAACCCTCCTCTTTTTCTCATATATATACATACATTCCCATATCTATATCTACATATGTATGCATACAACAACTAATTTCAGGGGCAAGAAAGAGTGGACTGAAAAGGTTGTTGGATCTGGTATATCATGGTCCATCAGATCGCATGTGAGAAACAGGAGGCAGTTAAGTTAGTTCATTCTTACAAAATCCCTGTGTTGAAAGTACGGAGAGAGTTGGGAGCTGGTATCTTGAGGAAAAGCAGTTAACAGAAAATTGTTGATGTGCTTTTTGTTTGTATTTTTTAATGACTAAGAGACCCAAATTTATTGTAGGCTGAATGGACAGAATCAAGTTATAAAGGGATGAGTGATAAAGCAAGGTTCTGGAACATCACAAGAAGAAGAGAACAAGAACACAGAGAAGCCATACAGTGTAGTAATTAGCATGAGTGACACAAAACTACACATAAGTCCCATCTCGGCTACAAGTTTCGTGGCCACGAGCAAGTTACTTAACCTTTCTAAGCTTCAGGTTCCTTTAAAATAGTGCTAATGATAGTATCTACTTTCAAAGACTATCATAAGATTATAAGAAACAATCCAGGGCCAGCTGAGTGGCACGCTGGTTAAGAGTTGACTTGGGATGCCAGTTCTGAGCAGCTGGGCCCCAGTTCGGATCCTACATGAGGGCCAGTGATGCTGTGCCCTCTACAGCTAAGATGCTGAACAACAGCTCGACCTGGAGCTGGGCTGCCATAAGTCGCCGGCAACGGCGTAGGCTGCAGTGGGGCTGACTGGCAACTGGCGTGCGCTTTTGTGAGCTGCCTTGAGCAGCCTTGAGTAGCCACCCAATGGCCAGCGAGCGACTGCCTCACCCGGGAAGAGCGCAATGATAATACCAACATGGGCCAGTGAAGCGATGTCCTCCACAACTAGACTGAAGAAAAGGACAGCAACTTGTCTGTTCCCCTCCCCCAATTCACCCAATTTGAAAGAAAAAAAGAAACAATCCATTTAAAGTTCTTTAAGCACATTACCTAGCACATAATAAAGACTCAAATTTTAACTATTATCATCTTTAAAAAGGAACAATATCACTTTTTTTTTCTTTCTGTACATCTAAAATAAGTGATTAAGTGTTAGGGAGGATTATAAGTAAAATGGGTATACCTGAAGATTTTATTTTTGGTAAAGAGATAAGCTCACATGTAAAACCGAGGGTGGCAAGAGTAACGCCAAAGATTTCTCTTAAAATTTCAGAGCTAAAGATTTAGACAAGGATCAGTTCCAAGTGAAAGTGAGGTCTAATAAAGAGAACAAATAGAATGCTAAACTAGTGTCAAAGGGATTGCTATGTTAAGTAGAATTCAAGGAATGGTGAGTCTCAGGTTTTAGAAAGGT